>KB671954.1:312203-437173 GCA_000349105.1 Anopheles epiroticus | reverse complement strand
GTGTGCTTGGAGTGCAAAAGAAGGGAAGCTAAGCCATTTGAAGTTTAACTACCTTCGTTACTCAAGTGTAAACTTTGGATTCACTTTCTCTCTTAGACTCTATCGCTTGTGCCTTCCTTCTCTCTTCCTCTCTCCCTCTCTCTCTCTCTTCTATTGGTGGGCAAAGCGACGCACATTCTACTAATACCGGCAACTGTCATGCTGCTTCAATAGAGACGTCAACCTAACGAGCCGTTGCTTTACCGATGGGCTCACTGCTATTCCACACCCACCCGAAGTAAAGGGTACCTAGGGCAAAACGGTCACCTACAATTACAAATAACAAGCTAAGATGCATAGCTGACAATTTCTTTATAAATTAATGAAATAGTAGACTTTTCGCACAAAACGATGTTATTTTGGCTGTCTAGACAGAAATAAACTTTTAAGTAGGATTTTAATGTTTAAGTATTTAAGTAAGTAGGATTTTAATGTTTTCTAATAAAAACTAGCACAATGTTCTGATTGAGACAAAACGGCCAGTTACAACATGTTGTAAAAAGGCTAATCCCATTGACCCATGATGCAACTGACAGTTTAAATGAGGCTGCGGCATATGCTACGGTGGAACAACCATTCTGGCAGCTAGCCAATGAAGATCCCGCAAATCTTCAAATTGTATTCATAACAACTGTTAAACAGGGTTACTATCATACGCAAAGTACGATGCACTGGAAATGTGTGCAAAGTAATTGACATTCCTGGTTTCTTCACAAATGAATAGATTGGTAGCATCATGCTACAGTACACAAATTTAACAAAAAACGATTCAAAACTTCCAAAATCCAGTGCATTCCATCACAAACCAGATAAAATGATTCCTTAATAACTATTATTAAGGTTAACGAAGCCCTTGCAAATTTATTAAACGTAGCAAAACTGAAGTATTGAATTATTAGACATTCTAATCTAACACATGGCCAGCCGTTTCCGGACGAGAATCCGTGCGTCACATCATGAAAGATAAAAATGCTCTGTTTTCTTCCACCTGATAGCATATAATAGCCTTGGGCAGTGGTGTTCCATTGTTACACATGCGGCAAAGATGTGGCCGAGATCATTTTATTATTTTATATCCAAAAATACATATATTTATTTTCTATTTTTCATGCATAAACATGTTTGTAGAGGAACATTTGTTAGCTTTCTATTTGAAAATAAGGTGTTCAAGCAACGATAAAGATCAAACATTAATAAAAAAAACGTTTGATTGATTGAGAATGAAAGGAAAATCCTTAACATGACCGTTTTGCCCCAGGTACCCTTATACACGCGCAACCATCTCCGAAGCATATGGTAGAACCGAAAACGAGCAATATTTGGACACTTCATGAGTGCTGTGATTTTGCACACATTTTCTCTTGCGTGTACGAATCATTCGTATGTGCGCACATTTTCTCGTTGCTTTATTGAGAAGGAACGGCGGACCCAAACGCAACACTACACATTCTCTACCGCCATCTTGCCTATCTACCGTCGGCAGGACAGTGACTGCCGTGTATACGCGGAAATGTCAACTGCAGTCATAACAGGAGCGAGAAGCAATCGCAATACCACATCAAACCCATTCGCAATCCTTGCGCTTTTTGGTAATGTTGGAAGGGACCAGAAGTGTGTTGCCGCCGCCTGCCGTCACTCGAAAAGTGTTGCCTTTGACGTGCAGCGAATCAGACAGCAGATGGAGATGGAACAATGCTGAGCTGAGTGTCGAGCTGCGTGCGGTTTGGGTTAGAGAATGTGCAATAGAAAATGTACAACGGGATTTGAAGCACACCTTCAAAATTTTGGTGATGCAAAACTACTACAAATTGGACACACTTTTCAGATTCAGATTCAAAAAATTATCTCAAAACATAATACTAGTGGCAAACGATATTCACCAACATATAAGTAAAATATACTTTTTAGCACCCTCAAAGAATATCTTGTTCTGATATTTTATCCCATACTTTGCAGTATAATTTATGGAATGATGCAAGTTAAAGAATTGCTTACTCAACTCTCTGCTTATAATCTCGTTGACTGCCACATCTGCCATTTTTGTACGTTAGTGATTTTTTGTGGTATCTGTTTTGAGTGATCTTAAATGAATTGTACAATTTTATTGTTTTTGTTTTTGCATAATGAGAATGTATACTATTCTCAACAAACCGTGGGGAGCACCAACGGTAGCCAGGAAAATGGTATTGAACATTGATCAGCGAACTGAAACAAAATGTACCACCATGTTAAATAGTATAATTAACTGAATGTAGTTTAGATAACAATTACACTTTAAATACATCAATACATGTGTCCATAAGCTGAAATAAATCCTTTAGAGGTTAGGGTTCGAAAAATCATCGATTTTTAGAAGAACTTTAATGTCCTAGGCACGCGCATATTAACGAATTCAGCGTGAAGCGTCCTGCACGACCCTCTTGATATTTGTTTTGTATTTCCGTAGTGACGACCAGGCCACATTGCTGCAACTCTCTTTAATTTAGTTAATACAGAAAAGAATCTGTCATTAATTAAATTCATTAAATGTTACGTTCTGTTGAGGAGTCAGATTGAATTGCACGTTCTTGCCTTAGTGGAAGCTGTTCGCTCACTCACTATGGAGAACTGAACAGTGTGGTTCTGGTTCCATTGCAAATGCTTATTTAAGATAAGATTTAAGATTTAAGATAGGCAGTAAAACATCCCAAAATAAGCACGGGTTATATAATGAAATGATTTATTTGATAACTGGGCCCAGATTTTTCCAACATTTGTTCCATGGTGTTCACACACATTGCCGAATTATAAATCAAATCATTTCATACACGAACAGTAATATGCTTTAAATGATCAAATGTTGTTTTCATATTTTGATAATTTCACACACGCATTTAAATCATCACCAGCTTCCGGAATACTGCCTTTATGCGGTGTGCAGTCTATTACAACGGGTTACCGGAGAAAGGAATGCTCCGTTTGTCTGCGCCTACGCTGAAACAGATAATCGAATAAACACATCATACACACAAATCCGGTTGGTATGTTCGGAATGGCGAACAGAACCAAACATGCTACCCCACGATTATTCATTCATTGGCCTGCTTGCTACCGTCCGGATCGGTACCGGGATGTTTAAATGACATAGGCCATAAATAATCCTAAATGCATCTCCCCTGGACATCGGGGGGAAAAAAGGCGCTAGGCGCTGGTGTGTGGCCCGACGTATTCCCCAAGGATGTATTCCCACGGTTATCTTGATAATGGGGTTTACATTTTCCAACAGCACACAACTGTGTGGGCTGACTGGCTTAGTCGAAGGCAATTTGTTTAAAGTTTTAAGTGAACCTGACGGGGGAATCTTCACAAAAGCGGGGATATTCGTTTTGGCTTCGACAAATATTATATTTAAATATTTAAATTTAAATAATTTAAATTTTCAAAGAACATAGATACGAGTCTTAAAATTCTACAATTAAAGTTGCTTTACAATTAACCCTAAATCATAAAATGAATTCTTTGGCTCGCAAAACAAAACAGATTTCGAAGCATGGAGTGCCGCCATAACCGGACAAACAGTACTGAACCGGCACCCGCTTATCTTTGGTTCAGGTTCAATGAGGCATGCAAGTCAGCGATTGCAGGGTAGCATCAACCGGCACATTACACGAAGGGCCGGTGGTGGTAGTAATGTTGGCGCATTTATTAGTGGCGATCGTGCCAATTGCACAAATCCCAGACACTTCTTTGCACCATGGTGGTGTGGCTAGCGTTGCCGATCGTGTTATGAGGAATGGGACGGAATGGATTGACGAGCGACAAGCATGGTTGCGTATGTAAAACGTGTCATTTCCATCGCCGATTTGCTGGAATAACACTTTTTGTCTCGTTGGGCAGTTGCCGGTGTACCGGTGGATGCGGTAGATAAATAGAGAGATGGTACAAGTTTTCAAACAACGATTTTATAATGAAAAAATGATTCCTATACTACGCATAAGTGCAGTAGAACTTGTAAAGAATGTTTGAAGAAAGGAGCCGAACTACTATCATGCTTGCTAGAGGTTAGTTATGGACTTTAACACTAAACAAAATAATTGGAAATTGAACCATGATGCTATAATTGCTGAACATAATTTCTACATCCTTTAAATTGCTTAGTAATTGAGTGCGGGTAAGTTAAATCTTTGTGGTGAATAAATTAAATTAAGTGTTTGAAGTAATTTAACTCTCAAAGAATTATTAAGTTCGTGATTGAGTTTAATTGCAGAGAGTGAGATGCATGAAAGGTTGTGGAGATCAATGATTGTTCGGGAAGATGTTACGCTTCTGCCCGGTGAGGAATTCTCTATGGGAACTGAAGCATGTTGGAGCCGCTATTTAGTCGCTCCATTTTATCCAAAAACCTTTTTGTGTGGCCAATGTCACAGCTCGAAGCCCACGTTTTTGTGCCTATGGAGCAACGCAGATTCCGGCATTTGTTTTGTACTATAAAATCCCCGAACCTCGGTTTACTTTCATAGAAAACTTAGTTTGTGAAATAAACTTCACTTCGGAGCTATTCTACTACGGGGTGGAAGTAAAGACGATGCGTCCTGCGAGTCATTGCCATCCTGGGTGAGATGAATCTCATCGTATATTACAGCACCGCCACATCTCAGTACGCCCCGGAAAAATCGTGTTAATCATCTTGTATGCAGCTCCAAAACCAGTGGACACGACGTCTCGGCCTTGCTCCAAGTAATCTGGCTATAGTAACCATAAGAAAATCCGCCTTACACAAGCAGTGCTGCTAGCCCATGGCAGCGTCCTTTACCGTCTCTTCAGTGTCTTCTGGAACTACTTAGGATCTACGGCAGTTCGGAACCACCAGTCTTCCGTTCGGTGCTCTCATTGTTGTCTAGTAATAACAATATTTTTCAATTGCCGAAACGGGAGTATCGTTTATTTTTTAAGAACTTCGATCCAGTTCGTTCAAATTAAAGTTCCTAAACGTGATCGACAGTTCTTCCGTTCATTCATTTCTCATATGGAGAAGTATCAGGTTAAAAAATAATTTATTATTATATTTGAACCTCCTTCCATGAAAAAAAAAATTACGAATGAACTGACTCTAAGACGCATTAATTATACCGATTCTGGAATGTTTAGTTCAGCAAATAGAGAAGATTTAAATCACACTTCTTTTCGAACGAACGCAATTCATTCACTCTGTACGAAGAACTTAACGAACCATGTGATTTAGGGTCCATTCTCACATCTCTATTCTGGTCAGGGTCGCTCCACTGTCTTTGCTACCACGGTAAGGGTCCGATTTGTAGAGCTGTCACATTTTGGTTGCTGACTCAATAGAACATGACGAAATGACGAAAGTATCCACCTGGAGCAAATTCACTCTAATTCTCACACAGCATAAGGACATGACCAGTGTGAATGGAAGTAAACCCATTAAAACTTGTTACTAAACTCCTTTTTTAAGGCAAACGTTACAATTATGGTGATGGCGCAGATCATTCGAACGAAATGTGCCTTGTTCTGATAGAGCAATAATTCTTCCCAGTATAGAGAATTGGAACGTAAACGCACAAGCAGGGACACTACTTCATTCTTACTACATAATGAAAATGATTTACCAAAACATACTAAAACCTCCCGCATCCCTTGCTTTCTTACCTTGAGAAGCGTTCAATTTCGCCGCACCGCCTAGAAGAAAGCCCGGGGTTGTGGCAAAACTAACACACAGTCAAGTGCAAACACCCGACACACCCGGTATAGATGAGCCGTGGCCGTGTAGCTCCGCTCGAAGAGAAGTTGTCGCTTTTTGTTTGAAAACAACTTTTCTCTCTCTCTCTCTCTCTCTCGTCCGCTACGGGCGCTGCGGGTTTTTGGGGATGATGTTTGTTGAGCACCAAACCCACCCCGGGGAAGCTTCCTTGGTTGGGCTGTACAAGTGTGTTGGTGTGTATTGACCAGCTTGATTGCGACACCCCACACGCGGCGCGGTGTCCTCCCGCAGTCGGCGTCGTTTGTCGTTAATCGCCAGCGACGATGCAATATCTCACAAACAGAGCGCACACTCACACGTGCACACGCTTCCGATGGCAAAATTTCGAGCCGCGCACTTCTGCTTTGTCGCGGAAACAAAACGTGGTGTTTGACGTTTTTCACAGCACAACACACGGCACCACAATGCAATACACAATGCTTGCTAGCAATGGTACTGTTGACACATTTGATTCCGAGATGCAAGATCAAAGCGTGCACTGCACGGACAGTTACGGGGGAAACAGATGAGCACAACTGCAGCTATGCAACGGCAAACATACACGCGCACTCACACGCGCGCGTCACCTCTACGCAAGCTTGCCACAGTGTACGCACTGCAACCTTTGAACAGCGCGCGCGCTCTTACCGGGGGTGAATATTTGTTTTAACCCGTTTTGCTTTTACCGGCAGAACGTTGTTTAGCCCCTTCAGCAATACGCGCTTCTTCGTATGCAGCGATGCACAGTGGTATGCACACCCTTTTCCTTTCACGCGTTGCACTTTTTTTTCCTTTCTGTTGTGTTAATCAATCACGCTTGTAGCAGGCATTGGTGGCGCAAGGGTGGTGAACAAACACACGTAAATAACGATTTGCGCGTACAACATATACACATACACACTACCCTCTCTGTACAGGCTACTTCCTTGCTTACGCACACACTATTTACTCGTTTTTGACAAGGCAAAAATAAATTCACGCACAAGCACGCATGCTCCAAGGATTCACACTTTGACACGATCGCACACACGATCCTTCAGCACAGCACGGTATGCACGAAACAGGTATGACCGATGAGCCAAGGGCATCAAGCAATGCCACCAGCAAACACACAATTGTTTCACAGTGGATTTTCCTTTTTACACACAAACCATCGACTTTACGCTACCGACGAAGAACAAGAACATTATACACACGTACGCACACACAAGTATATACACACGCACTATCGGCAACGCTAAAATGCGGAAAGATACGAAACACACTATCCGTTCTATCACTATTTACAGCGGTTCGTCACCGATGGCCTTTTGGCGGAAGTTACCACCGGGTTGCGATAATTTGCGCAACCCCTACACACACACACACACACACACACGCACGTGCAAACACACTTTTGCTGGATGGTCACCGGAGTGGAGGCAAAATGAATTTTTAAAAAATACACATATGTGCACAAAACGTCGGTACGGAGATCGTGCGAGGAGCTTGTTACGTCGTTAGCCCCTTCTTCGGCAGATCCTGAACTAGCATGCACATACGCCGCAAAGGTTTGCCCCTGCTATGATCTCCCGGTGGTTTGCAGTGAGCAGAACAACTCTCACCGGTGAGAAAAATCGCTCACTTGTGCTCACGGGGAACCAGCTAACGATGGGGGCTTTTGTCACGATTTTGACGCTTGGCACCACTACAACGCGCGGAAAAGTGGGAAGAAAATGCGAGACCCTTTTCGGCTCCCTTCCGTTATATACACACACACACACACAAACACACGCCTACACCAAGCACAAATGAACTGTCACAAAACAATTTTGCACTTATAAGCTCTGCCGGTTTCAAAATGTTTTCCCGTTTTCACCCAATGGGCTTTAATCTTAGCTTTTCTTTACACAAAAATCCGCCTTCATTCACCATTCATCCAAACGAAGCCATTCAACACGTTCTGTTTAAAAACTCGAGTGACATCAAATTCTCTATACAGTTCTGTACACACACGCCTAGCAATAAACAGTATGGCGCACAATTCGCTCGCGGAAGGAAACGTAGATGGGTAGAAGCACCGCGAAATGGGCAGCCCGGGTTCCGGGAAAAGGTGGAACCGGCTAATGCTGGGACTCCGGGGTTTGACGTGAGAGTGTGAGAAAATTAAAACGAAAAGAAACGACACAATGACGACGTCGCCGAACGACTCCAGAATACGGGAAAGCAGATGCGGTATGCAAGACGAAGATATAGGTAGCAGTTGGTAGTGGTCGTGGTGAAGTTATTAATGGTGGTCGGGGTTGGTTGGTTGGTGAATGCACTATTTACTTGATAATTTTGTTGCTCACTTTATCACTAACTGTACACGGGTTGGAAATGCGTTTTGACTGAAGCCTGCAATTGAAAGAGAAAGAAACATAGGGAAGATGGGGAAAAAGGAAACAAAGATATTAGTTGAAAAGTGGCAAAACTTCAAGTAACAGCAGTTCCTCACAATGTGCACCACACTTTACGTACTGCATTTCGCAAGCAAAGCCTTTTATGCTGCATGATCCAACCGCACCAACTGAAATGAGGGGAGCGCACAAATATCATCCCCCAATCATTGGGGAAGAGACCTATAAAGACACAAGTTTTCCATTTTGTTTTCCTTGCAAACTTCACAGCTGCAGCAGCAGCACAATGGAAACAGTACTATCTTTTGACCTGTTTCCATGGAAATGCTCAGATCATGCAAATAATGCACACAATAACAAGACTCTTGCCCGATATTTGAATGGTAAAGCATGAAAGGAAACATTTGCTCCATGCAAACTCGGTACTGTGAAACAGCACAAAACACACCACCGTTCCTATTTCCTTCAATTCTGACAGCAGCAGCACCAAGCAGCGAGCATATGCCCGCGTGTATGGGTGTCGTTGTGTGCTAGCGTGAATAAGAATGGTGCGCTGCGACCGGAACAAGCGCACACCAACACACACACACACACACACACACACACACCTATACGCACACACACCCAGCGAGAACCAGGCAGGCAGCGATTGACAAGTAGGAAGACTCAAGGAGAAAAAACCGAGCGTCCAGCAAGAACGCAATCATCCTATAGGAAATGGCTACACTTTGACCTTTTTATTGCAGCCTGCTTTCATTGAGCAAAACGGGAGACTCTTTCGCATGTATTCTTCCCACTTTGCCGCAGGAACACCCATTGGAAAAAAACACCCCAAAAAGTTCTGCCGCAGTTCGTGCGACAGCCATGTGAAAATGGTCCCCTCCTACAACGTGCGTGTGTATGTGTGTGGTTAAAAGAACTTCTAACCCCAATGAGGGTCAGCTTCCCGGGAGCTTCCCAATTCCAGGTTATCGAAAATGCTGTGCGCAAAACGCCCTGCCACAGTGCTGCACACCACACCATCGCCTTTGTTACGCCATTTGTTTTTTTTTTGTGCGAAAAAAAAACGGACAAAACATCACCGCGTACTAGTTCGCGGAGAAGCTGCTTGCTGCTGCTGTTCCACACGCACGAGCTCACACACACACGGCGCACACACACACAGAGCCGCAGAAAAAGAGCAATGGGGTAGTGTACTTGCCTCTGCCGCCATCCAGAGCATTTCAGTGGGCCCGTCTACTAAAAACTATATGTACACACACAACTCGATTTTCGTCCGTGCACACGGTGAGACGCGCTGAATACTTCTGGCTCTGGCAGCACACCGCCAGGAGCGCACAAGGGGTATAAGAACGCGTATAACACGAGCGAGAGAGCGGAAGAGAGAAAGAGGAAGAGAGAGAAACATCAACATGGAGCGTATTGCGTGCTCGTTCTGTCGCCTGCATTCGCCTACCGTCTTTGCGTTCTTTTCTGGGCAAAAACGCTTCTCACGCGCTCTACCTCTCTCCCTCTCTTTTATTTGGTGTGGTACTCTTTTTTATCCGTCCACCGACCCGAAGCGGCGCCGCACACCCTGTTTGGAAGGAACCTAACCGCAACCGGATCGAGTTTAATTCCGGGCTGCTGTTGCTGCTGCTGCTAGCTACCATGCTATCTACTACCACCAAAAAGCCCGGCAGAGCAGCACCAAGAGCCGACAACGAAGAAAGAGAAAAAACAGCAATGCAGCGCAAGGTTTCCTGCTCCCAGCCAAAACGGTGTCCCCGCTTTAAGCCTCCTTTGTCGCAATGCAATGTACGCAAGGTGTAGCAGAGACAAACACACGGGCAAACGGAGCGTGCATAACTAATCCATTTGCTCCCTCGAAATTCTGCTCTCCACCCTTCCTGTACGCTGATGCTACTCCCGAAAAGACACTGTTACCCTCATCCCCCTCTCCCCCTACCAAACACCCGTAACAAGTGCACCATTGTCTGCAGCATTCGCATTATGTGCACACACGGAACATCCCACCATGGTCAAATGCACACAGAATCGTTCACAGGCCCGCTCACACACACACACACACTCGCATACAAATGCATACGCGCACACCCACACGCACAAAACACCCGCACCAGCGCACACAACGGCCGTTTATCGTACCCTTGCCTTACCACACTTGGCAGCTCTGGGACTCCTTCCGGTCACTTTGTAACACCCCCTACCGTTCCTACACCCCCCGCCCACCACACGACCGCGGGCAGTTGCAGCCTATTGTCCCTTCCTTACCTTGAACCCCGACGTACGTCGCGGAATGCCAAACTCTCGGCCGTACGGCAAACCCGGCCACCCTTTGATGCGATTCCCAGCGGGGGGAGAATTGTACAAAAAGGATGTGTATGAGGCGGACACAAACACGCTGCTTCGTTCACGCACGACCGACACGAGCCGTCTCACGAGTGTATTACGGTCCAGGTTCTGTTTCCGCGATGCGTTTCAGGGGGTTCTGGTGATGAGCTTCACCGTCGTCGTCTTGTTCTTGGCCGCTAGTGTGTTGGTGCCGCACCGCGTAGACCCGGTTCTCTGTCCGATTCTCTCTATCTCGCTCTCTCTTTCGCACACACTATCGCATCGAGAGAGTCAGCTGAGCCGGGAGAACAACGCACAAGATGCGTAGAATACAGACGGAGTCATGTTGACAAGCAAATGAAAAATCGATCAAATAGTGTACGGATTGCGGTTTATGGGATTCTTTTGTAAAGTTCGGCAAGAATGCTTTTTTTGCAAGCTTAAAAGGGAGCTCTGGGGAGCACATAACCATAAAGTAAGGCTGGCATGCTGCTTGGCTGTTCCTATACACCTTGGTAGGCCTTGCAAAGGCAACATTGATGTGGTATGTCTGTGCTGAGCATTCCCCGTACTATCTTATTTAAACCCCGCACTACCAGGAACATAGCAACGACACACCGTTCGACACAGTACAAGCCTTCAACTGCACACAATAAACGCACTCACCCATCACGATTGACATTTGACAGTCGCAGCGAAACAATACGTGCAAGACAAGTGCAGCAATAGCGAGAGCTGCAACAGCACACTGGAGGTGGTAGTAGCAAAATAAAAAAGAAAGGAAATCCCCACAGAGGTAGTCGCCCGTAGGAAAAGTGCACTCACTATTTTGATTCTCATCTTTTTATCCGTCACCAATTCAGTTCGCAAAGTAGCGGTACGAACCCCCGGATAGGACCCTCTGGCAGATCGTACCGTTCGTCAGTGCGGAGCAGCTTCTCTTCCACCAAGAGTCTACCGTCCATCGAAACACACACTGGGGCACGGGTTAACTCCCCCGATCTGGGAAAGGCCAGGAGGGTGAAAAAAGTGGAATAGGAAAAATGATATTGATTACGAAAACCGTATGATAGATCGGTGATCGAGTCAAAGCACTGGCGTAAACTCAGCAGTGGTGGTGGTGGAGGTGGTGGTATTGCCGTGTCAAGAGTCTAAATTGTTGCGACAAATTGCTGTGAGCTACAAACGACGGACAACCTTGCTTCGGCGAAAAGTAGTAGGCCGATTTTTCTTCAACCAAAATTCCTTCCCCCTCCTTGGCAGCTTCCAGTCCAGTGCACGATTGATCAGTGGATTTCGATTTTGTGCAGGACCATAAGTTTCGGCTAAATCCGCATCCAACCCGAATGGATGTTATTGGGCCGGAAGACGGACGTTCGACGGAAACGGCAACAAGCGGTAAACTCACCAATGGGAATGCAACGTCCACAGAACAAAACGCAACAGCGGTGGCGGTGGCAGCGGCGATAGCCGGCAGCGGATCCGGTAAGCGCAAAAAGGCCAAGAGGAAAAATAAAGCTAAAAATAGTTTAACCGAGCCGGAGTTAACGGGCGACGAGAATGCGACAATCTTCTCCCCCGACACGATCCAAACGGGCAAACCGTTGAAGGCTGTACAGGCGGCGAAGGAAGTGCAACAACGGAGTGCGGCAGTTGTAAATAGTAATTGTAATAGTACTAGCAGTAACCATAGCATTAGTCATAGTAACGGGCTACCGGAAGGAGAGCTCGTATCCATCGATGCGATCAGCAAGAAGCTGGAGCAGTGTGTTCAAATTGGACGTAATGGCTTGACGAATGGTTTGCCAAACCATGGTAACGGCCCGTCGGACGGTGCATCAAGCGAAACAGCAGGCGGTGGTTTAACATCCCCACCCGTCAACGACAAGGGTACAGCCGCGGGGAGAAAAAAGAATCGAAGTAGGCAGGCAAAAAAAGGACACGCCAATACAGAGGAAGTCTATGCCGAAAATGGTAACGTACCCAAGGGAAAAGAAGAAGTCAAATCTCAACCCACAGCAGCAACAGCAGCTGCCTTTCCGCAAACGGGTACCGGCAGCGTGCAGAAACCGACGGTGGAGGGTAACGCAATAGTGGTAAAGCAGGAAGCAATCAAGTCGGAGCAACAACCGTCGGTACCAAATGCTGCCACGGTAGTACAGGGTGCGGATGCAGCTACTACCTCAGCGTGTAACAATAATCTATTGCCAACGGTAGAGAGCAAACCGGCCCTGACGCCGATGGAGATTAGCTACCGGGTGTACGAATCGGAACGCCAGATGCCGGCCATTATGGCGCTCATACAGAAGGATCTGTCCGAGCCGTACTCGATCTACACCTATCGCTATTTCATACACAACTGGCCAAAGCTGTGCTTCCTTGCGCTGCACCGTGACACGTGCGTCGGTGCGATCGTCTGCAAGCTGGATATACATCGACAGGAGACACGACGCGGTTACATTGCGATGCTGGCGGTGGATAAGGACTACCGGAAGCTAAAAATTGGCACCACGCTTGTGCAGAAGGCAATACAGGTATGTGACCTGGCGTGTGAATTAGCCCTCGAGATTAATCTATTCCTTATGCGTTACGTTTTAGGCCATGGTAGAAGATCACGCCGACGAGGTGGTTTTGGAGACAGAAATTACAAACCAACCGGCACTGCGGTTATACGAAAATCTGGGCTTCGTGCGTGACAAACGGCTCTTTCACTACTACCTAAACGGGGTGGATGCGTTGCGACTGAAGCTGTGGTTTAGATGAATGCATCTGTTAGTCCCTGTTCCTTCGTATCGTAGATAAGCCATACCCGTACCAGCAATAGTAGGGACAAACCCTCACAAGAGAAAAAAGGCCCATATGGTGGAACAGGTCGGAAAGGAAAAATAGTAGAAGCCAAGGGGTTTTCACTCGCCGGTGTGAAAATATGTCTAGTGAATCATATTGTTCAGTCCTAGCGGCACAATGCATGATACTCACCGCACTACATGATATTGGAATGATAATTTCAAGAAAGGTGTTATATTAGGTTCAGATATTCTTTGCGCAATAATAAGTTTCCGGTATGCCCATATCAATTACACCACCAAAAACACTACCAACTGAACCTGGGCCACCCTCCCAAACGGAATTGAATCGCTTTAGGAGGTTTTATCAAGCAGAAACAGAAGGGGCACCCATTAGTTTATGTATTTATGAAAACTTGTTCAGACCTAATTTGCTGGCAGCAATACGAATAATGTGGTTTTTACAAACAAGGCTTGTAGTAATATCGGTGTAGTAAGGCATTATTGTGATCTTCTCTTTCCTTTGAATCATTTACGCGTTCCACGTACGATGACGATGATTCTCCACTGCTCGGTTTCCGATGGCTTCATCCACTTTAGTGAGAGTCACAGTGTTGAAGCACTATTTAACAGTTTTTTTTTCTCTTGTTTACTACTGTTCTCAAAGGCGTGTTGCGGTCATTCTGTTTGTGAAAATTCGGTTTGCAAACTATTTAGCACAAATTATTTATTTCGATTCAAGACGAAGCACACGTGTAAGGGCTAACCAGCAGCAAAGAAAAATGAAACAGTTGTAAAACACTTTACCCCATTTTCTTGTGTAATATAGTACCGTGTATTGTGTGTATTGCGCGCGTGTATGTGTACGTCTGTGTGTGAGTGTGTATCGGCCATTTGTAGTAGGCCTTGGTTTTTGGCTTCCTGCGCGTATCGTGTTCTTCCAGTGGGTATATGACGAAGTAGGCCGGGGGATCACCAGTTATCCGAGCAACGAGCAGCCACCAAAACGGACATGCACCGAACTGTGTGTTCGCGATTGTGCTCGTACAACTGCATGGGGGGAAATAGTTAACATGTTTGGTCCGTGGTTTTAATTGTTTTCCTTTTGTTTTGCTGTAACATGACTGTGTGCATTTGTTTCAACTTTCAGTTAAGATTTCAACGAGGTAAAGGAAGCTTTTATGTCCACAGCAAGGTTAAATATCGGTCCGCGTTGCTGGCCGAAGCTGTACAGTAGGAGATGGAAAAGATATGCGAGATAAATTATACAAAATAAACACACAGCAACGTGAATGCGAACCAACACACAATATTAGTCCGAAACGATTTACCATTTGTAAAAAAAGAAGCAGATTGTCAAATAATAAAAGCAAGAAAACTTGTGAATGGGGAACGAACTGGAAAACAAACGAAGAAACAATAAAACTAGCTGCGACAGGATAAAATTATTACACTTTCCTTCTTTTGCTTTTTTTATTCAACACTTTAAAGATCTTCTTGTTAATACTTATTCGCTAAATATTTTTGTTTCGATCTTTTTCGTTTTTTTCATTTTTTCCACTTGCTTGTTTGCTTGTGTTTTATCTGGAGTATGTGTGTATGTGTTTTATCCTCCCCAACGTTTTCCCTCTTGTCTGAACTTCTTTCACACTTTTGGTAAAGGTTTCCTTTTTTTCTTTAAACTGCAAGTACCGGTATAATGCAATCTATAAACCAGGTATCCGCGGGCGTATGGGGTAAGAGAAAAAAGTGAAGTAATAATCTTAAAAAATATGTAATGAATTGAAACGGCCTTTAATTGGATCGTCACCCATTTCTACTGTTGAAAACGTAAAGCAAACTCACATGAAAAAAAAAAACAAAAACTAAAACAATCAGTCAAATATCATCAACTAACGATTCTCCAAATACAGGTTCGATCCTGGGTTATGTGTATGTTTACATATATATAATATATATTTAGTATTGCTATCGGTTTTCGCACGCTTCACACGATGCTTTTGTGTTGATTTTCATTTGTAAATTGCATTGGCTACAGAACATACGGCAAACACAGACAAATGCTGCAGGCTGATAAGAGCAGTGTGAAAATAAAACACTGAAATCACATGAAATAGTGAAGAGCAGAAGAGAATAGAAGCAAAGTACTCCTTGAGAGGAAGATGTCTCAACATCCATTGTTAAAATAGCATCTTTTTCCTTACAATCAATCTATTGGATTCATTTTTTTGAGTTTTTTTTTATTTGCGCTAAAAGATAAAGAAAGGTCAAAACGTATCGCAAAAGCAAAGAGAGCCGCGGCAAATGTAATATGTAACTCACAAAAAAAAATCTATTTCGTACAGAAGTGCATTTTTGTTTGCTGGCACCTTTCCGCATGAGGTAAAGTGTTTTTTTTCTGTGCCCAGTCTGATACGGTACAAATGGGACGAGGAGTTTGCAATACAAAAGGAGGAGCAATATGAAATCAAATCCCAAAGACTTCATACAGTTACAGCAATAGATAAGGGGTGTTTGTGGTGTTGTATAAAAACAATGCAATATGTAAAAACCCTAACGTAGCACGCTTGTCATTGGGATAAAATAATTATTCCACAGTTAAAAGTTAAGAAAAATGGGCTTGAAAAAGAGCTTCCGTTCAATGCACTTGACTAACCAAAACAAATCGTACTAAACAGTAAGCTATTACACATCAAGAACGCCTGTGTCCGCACAGCAGTGCCTACTTTGCAAGAACAATTAACCCGGTAAGGACAGGCGCAAGGAATTCTCTCTTTTTCTACGCTTCTCTGCTATTCCCTTCGCTCTTCCCTTATTTTCTTTTGCGTACGATATCGCATGCTGTGTTGTCCTTTGTTTTGCTTGTTCTGTTTTTGCATTTACACTTTTCTTATCTATTTCTTTTCGCTCTCTTTATCTATTTTTCGAACGCTTGTTCTTATCCTTTTCCTTATTCGCTTTGTCCTATATTTTGTATAGTTTCACTTTTCGTATCCCTTTGTTGTTTTTTTGTTTCGTTTACAGGTTTTTGTTTTATCTTTTAGTGTTCCTCTCTCTTTGCTTTGCTCGTATTCCATCGGTAATGATAAGGCAGATTTGTTGCTCATGTATGTACGTGTATGTTGTGTGTATGTGTGACCTTCAGAGTTACTCTACTCCCTCTAGACACAAGGTACGGAAACGCATCCATCTCCTTGCCTTTATTTTTACATCTGATTTAGCTTAATCTTGCTCTCTTTCTCTCATTCTCTCTTTTCACATAAACACTCCTTGTAAGATATTTTTTGCTATGGGACCTGTGAGGGGTTGGGGTGTGTGTTGTCTGTATCGGGTCCGGGGTCCTGGGGTTAGCTCTACGAACCAGCCATCGACGTCTGTGGGGTGAGCGGCTGTCCCGGGGTTTGCTGCCCTCCTTGAGGCGTTTGAGGCGTCAATGGTCCCTGTTGACTGCCGGGTCCTTGCTGTTGCTGGTTTGAACCAGGACCACCCTGTTGCTGCTGCTGTTGTTGCTCAGGCGAAAGGGAGGGTTCTTTTGTTTTGCCATTATTGTTGACCGTTCCGTTCGCACCGTTCGGATTAAGGCCCGAGTTCATGCCGACGGACATGGGACCACCGTTACTGCCGACACCTCCGGTCGGTGTACCGGGTTGCTGCGGAAGAGGTGGATTGGCGGGAAGCATCATTTGCTGTTGCTGCTGTTGTTGTTGCTGCATCGAGCCCTTGCTCAGATCGTCGTCCATCAGGGGTGACTGCGGGATGGGACCACCGAGCATCGATGGATCGGGGCCACCCATTTTCGGACCACCCATCATGTGTCCGCCACCCATTGGGCCACCACCGGGTCCACCAGGGCCACCACCTCCCGGTGGCATTCCCATTCGTTGCTGCATGCCCGGATTGTACATACCGGGGCCGTGGTTATTCATCACGCCACCCCCTCCTCCTCCGCCTCCACCGTACCCGCCCATCTCCGTCATGGGGGGAAAGATTGGGTCGGGATCCGCTTTGTACATACGATTCATCGGACCACCACCTCCCGGTCCTCCCATCGGGCCACCCATCGGACCACCCATCGGTCCTCCCATGGGACCACCGGGGCCTCCCATTGGACCACCGGGGCCGCCCATCGGACCACCCATCGGGCCACCCATCGGTCCTCCACCGTGACCACCGCCGCCACCACCTCCCATGCCGCCTCCGTACATGCCCGGATTCATCATGTTCGGTTTGTTGTATTGCATCGGCGGAATCTGTTCGTTTATCATGCCCGGCCCTGGTCCCGGTCCGGGACCAGGCCCACCGTCCACCGGACCACCCATACCGGGGCCACCGACACCGCCACTGCCGAGTGGCGTGTTCATAAAGGCAGGATTAAGCGGTCGATTCGGCGGTCCACCAAAGTCCGGCGGCATTCCGCCGGCCGGTCCACGGAACTGGGGCCTCATACCCATACCGTGCGGATCCATGCCCATGCCGCGCTGCTCGGGAAAGAACATCTTCTGCATTTGGCGTAACGTAGCCAGCTGTTGTTCGCGGTGTTGCCGCTGCTGAGGCGTCAAATTTTCGTCTGGCACTTTCACACCCTGCAGCGATGGCTGTGGATGGCCGCGGGACTGTGATAGCACGTTGCTGCCCTTCATCAACGGGAGGGATGCGACGAGCGAGTTCATCTGGTCGATGATGGTAGAACTCGAGTGACTACCGCTGGGGCCTCCGCCAGGGCCACCGCCTCCTGGCCCTCCCGGGCCCATGCCGGGACCTCCACCAACAGCAACACCACCTCCACTGCCGCCGCCACCACCACCACCGCCGCTCGGCGAGATGTGCGATCCAACGGGCGATGGGTTCTCCATCTTCACGCCCGGGTGGCCACCAACACCTGGATCACTTCCACCGTCGCCCTCCATGCACGACCCAGGCGTATGGTGAATCGTTGACGGTTTCGACATGCCATCCGTATTCATGCGCATGTGTGGTCCCCCACCGTGCCCATCCGACGGGTACATTGGCAGTCCACTGCCGTCCTGGTCCATACACGCGTTCGGCGTGTGGTGAATCGTAGCCGACTTTTTCCCCATCACCATCGACGGATCGAGCGGTCCACCGCCGCCCGGTCCCATGCGCATGTGCGGCGGCATATGGCCGTCCGGGCCACCACCACCACCGCCAAACATCGGTAACGAACCGTCATTCTCCAGACAGGACGCATTGGCCGTATGGTGAATGGTAGCAGACTTTTTCATACCGTCCGGCGGACCACCCGGGCCTATCCCCCGCGGTCCCATCGGATGATGGTCGGGCGAACCGTGCCCATGGTGTCCGTGGTCCATCCACGGTGACATTGCACCCGGCCCCACACTGTTCCCGCTCATCTCATCCGGGCCCGGTCCGCCGAGCCGGTTCTGTTTCTGCATCTGCGCACAGTGATATGCGATGATCGAGTTAAACTGTCCACTTAGCACCGCTTCCGCGCCCTTGTTGGCGAGTGCCGTCGAGAAGACGAAGATTTGGCTCTGCTGCTGCGTGTACTCCAGCTTGTTCGT
This sequence comes from Anopheles epiroticus, assembly GCA_000349105.1. NCBI lineage: Eukaryota > Metazoa > Arthropoda > Insecta > Diptera > Culicidae > Anopheles > Anopheles epiroticus. The sequence continues at coordinate 418,353 of KB671954.1, read as the reverse complement.
TGGCTTATTACCCGCCATCATGCCCGCCAACCCTGGGTTCATTTTGCCGTCGAGCGGATGTCCACCATCCATTGGGCCACCCATTACGGGGCCACCGGCTTTGCCGAGCGCATCCATCACACCGCTGTTTGGGCCGGGACCACCGCCGGCGTTAATACTGCAAGCGTCCGACTGTTTCATCCCTCCCGGGCCGCCTGGTCCAACCGAGCCCGGTCTACCCGTGCCACCCGGGCCAACTTTCATGCCCGTTCCGTCGTCCTAAAAGGGAAAAAGACACATAACAGTAGGCATTGCAATTATTCAAGCTTAAAAGCTAAACTGCGTCCAAGTACCTGTTGTTGCTGCTGTTGCTGTTGCTGCTGCTGCTGCTGCTGCTGCTGTTGCTGCTGCTGCTGTTGCTGCTGCTCCAGTTTCGCAGCGGCCGCCTGGCTCATCTTCGTCTTGCGGCCGCCCTCATCGGATTTCGTATCCTTCTTCGGCATCGTGACTGACGCACCTTTGCGCGTCCCTGTGCCACCACCACCTCTTCCTCTCCCACCTGCTCGTCGTCCACGGGATCCTTCGCCTTGCGGCAGATGCTGCTGCTGCTGATAAGGCTGCGGTTGATAATCGTACAGCATTCCACTCCTCCGCCGCTCAGGGTGCAACCATCCGAGGGGCACGCTGCAAACCAAGTACTGACCCCGACTACCGAAACCGCGCGTGCTCGTCGACGCGACAAGTCTCTTCAAGATGCTCTGGGAACTGACCGCCCACTTTATCGTACCATACTGTGGTATTGCTTTACAGCCAGCGCTCAAAACCTGCCCGCACCAACTCCGGATGTCAGGTGTGTATGTGTGTGTTTGTGTGTGTGTGTGGGTCGATCAGAGAAAAACAAAGCAGGCTGAGCAACGGTGCTGAGCACTGCTGAGCACCCCGTTTGCCAGCGATGTTGCCTGTCTGTCTACACGGTAAACACTTCCCGGCACACTACACGATGCCAATGAGGGCGATTTATCTCCGGAACCGCGCGGTTGTTGCGTTGTAACGAAGGTAAACAACTTCACACAAAACAGCGACGGCGGTCGACACGCTTTTGCGCTAATCACACTTGCTGCGCGGCAACGGTACGCGGGACACCTTTTCACTGAATCTTTTTCGTCGCAACTTCCGCGCTAGCCGCTGATATGGGAATACGGAACCACTCCGGAGGTTTGCGTACCACGGCGTGCACTTCACTGTTTGCACGCACTCCCCCCCTTTCCTTGTGCACGACACTCCGTGTGTGGCGTTACCTACTCGCTCACTTCTGCCTACTTCGGTGGTGATGGGCTGCTGGGTTGTCGGACGTGGTCCGTAATCCGAGAAGCGAGCGGTAGTGTGCGCTGCAAGGACGCTCTCGATTCCGGCACGGGGAATCGAACTATCCCGGGTGCGGACCACGGAATGTTGCCTTATTATTGATGGCGCTGGTGCTTTTTTGTGTTGGCTCTTGGCTAATGTTGGTGATTTGCTGATTGACAGCTTCGATGAAGCACCACGGCGTCCACCGCACCACAACGGGTAACATTTCGGCCGTTTGAATTGACAGCGAGTCTCAGTCGCATCTCAGCAAAGATTATCAAAAACATCCACGTACGGGAATGAAAGCAGTTCATAACTGCGTGAAACCATAAAAATAGTCAAATCCATGTATTAAGCATCAGAGATCATAAAAAATAGATTCAAAATGTAACGTCTCTAGTACTTCACACTTTTCAGGAAAATAGTTTCAAAGAATTAAACCCTATTGTGTAAACATGATTCGTTTTCCTCTTGCATGCACAGTGGTGGACCATCGTCTCATTTAAAAATTTATACGCCGGTCGGATTCTATCGTATTATATTCATTACAAAGAGGAACTTTAATTTCTTTAATTACTGAAAAACATTTCGTTCTTCAATGAACTTTATTTATGATTGCTTGAAAATAACGGCTTATTTTTTCATCTTAATGAAACCCGACTCGAACTCGTACACACCGACTGAATTGTTGTTCTTCTGGTCGTACTCTACCCAATCGTCCTCCGAAAGGTCGATGTCTTCGAATGTTGGCCCGTTCTCCGTCGCCTTTGCGACCCACCCAGCACGGGGACTAAATTCGATCGGTTCCACACCCCGGCAGTCGAAGGCAACGATTGTCTTCTTTTTCCCCGAATCTTGCTCCGTGTAGCTTGCTGCAAAAGACGGTAAAGAAACGGAAACGTTGGTTAATTGCCTTACGTGCACGTTCGTGGTTTTAATACCACCCACCATAATACCCACCGTTAGAGCCCTCGATGATGTCGATGCTGTTTTCGCGGGAGCACATCCGGCACTTCATGTAGAAATTGAACCCTTTCGGATTGCGCGAGTCCTCGTTGGTGTGTTCGCTTTCGGTCAGATCGTGCCACTTGTCCGACGCTTCACCGCAGTTTGTGCATTTGATTTTCAAGAAAAATGCATAGTTCGGATGGTTCGTTTTCAGCTCCTCGATGTTCTCCAGCGTCGCCTTGATTTGTAGACCAATTTTACCCATATCCGGGAAGCGGGAGGATAGGTAGGTGCACAGTATCGGTTCTACTATCGCTTTTGTGTCTCTTTCTTTGCACCACTCCTTCACATTACACAGTAGGGGAAACAAGTTTACCCACAAACGATGAAAAATACCTCTCTGGTTTAAGCGCAGCCAAACGATGCAAGAAGCGTGCTAAAGATTATTTTGGTTTTTTATGTGCACTTCCTTGACATGTTTTCAAAATATTGCGATTGGCAGTCGCAACTCGCATCTGTCAAACATAATTAAACGAAAGGTTTCTAAAGGGAGTTTGGCTTTCTCCGCTAGGTACTGTTGTTTACAAAATTAACCGACTCCGTTTACTTTAAATCTAGCAGCCAAAGTGACCACAAGCAGTTCGGCCGTAACAACAAACCACTCTCAAAACGGGCGAACAAAGTTCGTAGCAAAAAGACCACACAGTGAATTACACCTGTAACAGCTTCATAAATAGAATTTCACAAAAGCCATAGCAGCAGCACTAGTAAAAGAAACTTTATATCGTCAGGCATATGACTCTAGTTAGTAGAAGCTTTCTAAAGAGAATGTAAGCCTGTGAATGTGGAAATTTGGACAAAAGTATAAATATCCATAGAAGGATACAACCTTTCCTGCAGAACAGAAGAAGAACAAAAACCGACTCTGTTGGACTCGTGTAAATTTAATCTGTGCATTGAATTTAACAACTCAAGCGCTATGGCTTCAATATCGCCATGTTCATGCCGATTGTGCCTTAATATCCCACCCACCGATACGCTGGTGTTTTCCGTGTTCGACACCTACCAAGGCATAGTTCTATCCCAGCTAATCGACGAATTGTTCAAAATACAGGTAAGAACCGTATCGCCATTCAATAATTTTAAGTTGGAATGGTTTAATAATGTTTCTCCCTTCCCGTCCCGTGGCAGATCCTTGAAGATGATCAACAGCTCTCCCTCTGCATCGAGTGCGTCAATCGCATTAACACCGTGCACAAAATCAAGCAACTGTTCGTGGCAAACGATCGTAAATTGCGCGAACTGCAGCAAGCAAACCGTCCGACGGCGAACACATTTGTGGAAGAGCTGGTCTATTCTCTATTTACTCCTAACGAGGTGGAAAACACTGACACAGAAAAGGTGCCACTTGGCAATGCCGGGGTAGCAGAGCAACGGAACGTCTCAGAGGAAGTGGGCACAACTGAAAGCGTCTATAGCCCGTCGCCCGATGCGGACACTTTTGATGTGGAAGCGGCAGAGCTGTACTGCGACACCGACCATCAGCAGAGTTCAGTTACGGAACAGTATCAGACAGCCGTCAAGCAAGAGCGGCCTGTAAATGGTAATAACAAAATTGACACGGCCATTAAACTACCCCAGAACAAGTGCTATTTTTGTGGTGCCGTTTTTGAAAACTCGTTAAAATTTACCAACCATCTACCGGCTCACTTCAACGCCGTACCCTACACCTGCGCGGAATGTGACGGGCTGGTGTTTAGAACCGTTCGGGAAGCGAGCAAACACATCGGCTTACACGATGAGCGCGAACGTCCGTTTAAGTGCACCTTGTGTGCGCTGCGCTTTCCCTCGCTTATCAACCGGCAGGTACACGTGCGAAAAACGCATCGCTTCAAGCTGAGGCAAATGGCGGCAAAGGCAAGCAGCAAAAAACAAGCACCGGCAAGACGATCGGTCGATAGGAAGAGAAAGGTCGACCCTAGCAAGAGTGCCGCCACTCCACAAAGGGAATTGCTGCATGAGTGCGAAATTTGTGGCAAAAAGTTTACCGCCAAGAAAAATCTAACCCGTCATCTCATGATACACACGGGTGAGAAACCGTTCAAATGTGATCAGTGCGACCGTACGTACCGGCAGTCCGGGGAGCTGAAGAGACATCGCAACAATACGCATCGAACCCTAGCCCAGCCCAATGGGAGCATTAATTCGGTTCCGGATGGAACGAAGTGTTCGAATAAATGACGAGACAGTGCAAAGCGTTTGGTTGCGTGCTAAAAATGTCGTCCGAGGCTATTATTTTTTATTGTATCACTAGCAATGTTGGACTAGCAGGTTGCTTTTTGGCATTCGAGTTTGCCACGCAGACACTCTACAGAGGACTACGGAGGTAAGTCACGTACGCTAAAGTGTGTGTACTCGGCTAACTCTGTTAACTATTAGCTCTAACCGTTGGGTAAGCCCGTATTGTGGACAAGCCCTTATAATAATACTAATTAACATTCCTTGTTTGGCCACATTCCCGCATTCCCATGTCGATCTTGGTCGCTCAACAAACAGGCGCACATTCTCTCGCTCAACAAATACTGATTCCTTACCGGTTGCATCGTTTAACATTCGCTAAAAACACACACAGACACACATTTTCTTGCTACTATCTCCCTGCTACCTTTGCTCCATCTGCCAGTTAACGATAACAATACATTTTAATATCGAGTATAAAACCGAAAACAGTAGTAAAACAGAACATTTAACTGCATGTATCAAATCAATCCCCGCCCGTACGCTAATGTTCTCGTTCCACATTGATCTAAAAAGTGATGCTGAAAAAACAGTTTACGGCCTTTCATACTGACTCTATATAGCCTCGTGAGTCTTAAACAAACATCCATTCTACTATTCCCTATCTTAATGCTAATTCAGTGAACTCACGCATAACGAGTTAAATCCTGTCCGGTGCCTCTCCCTTAATACGAAAAAAATCGTTATTGTGCGAGAGACTCTTGCTTGTGAAATGTATGTTTGTGGTGGACTAAAAAAGAATGGTATCAACCCAATGAGATACAGTTATCTTCGAACCGCCCGAAGAAGACAACTGAAATTGCTCCAAACTAATGTATTAGGCGATTCTTAGTATCGAAACTCTATCGTCTTTCTACCAGAATATACCCAAAGCAACCTTCAGAAATCCCCCAAATTCATTCAAACGCCACTGAGTCGTCATAAACCACAGTTTTTTGATACTCTTCCTAGTGACAATCTTCTATAAGTTGCTCAATTCGTAGTATCTAAACTAGCACCTCACTGGATGAGAAGCAAAAATAAAAATTGATCGTTTTTGTTAGCCGTGAACGCAAATCCACTTCGACACTGGAAGTATTGAAATGTATCAGTAACTAAGAAAAAGCAACTAATGCAAAATTTTGCTCATACAGAATTGCTCGCGGTGCGAAAAATTCGTTACGAGAGTCACTCGTTATGAAAGGGTCCACTGTCTTCCTTTAGTTGTCCTCCTCCTCGCTGTGTGTGCTCAGCACCTGCTCCTGCCACCAGTCATGCACCTCGTAGATCATGTTTGCCTGCGAGTGGCCAAACTTGCTCATATTCGCCTGCTGTTGCTGCTGCTGTTGCTGCTGTTGCTGCTGCTGCTGCTGTTGATGCAGATGGTGATGATGGTGGTGGGACTGGGAGTGGGGCGAATGTTCTCCTCCGCCACCGCCGTACCCACCATGGCTGAAGCTGTGGTGATAGTGCAGATGCAAGCCGTGCGCACCGATCTCGCTCAGATGGGACGCCTTGACGCTGATCGACGGTGGGACACGCTGCTGCTTTTTCTTCCCACTCATGTACCGATCCTTCTCATTCTTGGCCTGCGGATCGGATAGGGTGGGGGCGAGAAATTTGCGCCCACTGCTCGACCCGGTCGAATCGGACCGATTGAGCACGGTGGTGGCTGCCGTTTTCTTGCGATTTTTCGCATTGTTCTCAATGTCTTTGGCCGTTTGGTCGGTCGTATCGGAGGGTTCGGAACCGGTGGCCGCCTCCTTGCCGGTGGGTGATTCTTCGGCTAGCTGTTTGGACAGCTGGCCAGGGCTGGTAACGGAGGAGGGTGCTTGGGAGGTGGTTGAGGACTGCAATGGGGAGGGCGCTTGGGATTGCGTTTGGGTGGCTTGCTGGTTTTGCGTCGGTGCGGGTTGTTGCTGTTGCTGGGAGGAGGGCGGTGGTTGTTGCTGTGGGAGTTGTTGGGTGCTTCCGGTGGGACCGGTTTGTGGCTGTTGCTGCTGTTGCGGTGGCTGTTGCTGCTGCTGCTGCTGTTGTTGCTGTTGTTGCTGTTGTTGCTGTTGCTGCTGCTTCTGATCGTTGGTTGCACGCAGACCAGCAATGAGAGAGTTTTGTTGCTTCTACAATACAAAGAGAATCAAGCGTTACAAATAGAGAAAGGGAGCGTGTCTAAGGAGCTCCACTTCTTACCGCAACATTGTTGGCACGAATCTTCTTCAAACAACCTTCCAGCCAGGTGCGAATCGTCTGCTTGGCCACCTCCTCCTCAATGATGTACTCAAACTCCTCGCGTGCCAGCAGTTCCTCCAGCTGTAACGCTTTCCGTATGTCGACCGAGCGGTAGGAGAGCATGCTGTAAAGGAACGAGAAGCTTGTTAATAAATGCGGTCTATCTATTGTATGGGCTTCGTTTTAGCCTGAATATCTTTAGCCTATCTTTTAACTCTAACTTATACCACATATTCATCGCTCTTTCAAGAACTGGCGTCTAGCCGACTATATTCTGTGGATCGATTCTGTTCTAACCAGTGCTGAACCGATAAGAGACACTGAATTAGCGAGCTATCTTTTCCAGTTTTCTAGAAGTGATGCTTTTGGTGTGAAAACACAGTGCAAAGATTTGCAAATAGAGCTACGAAATAGACTTTTTCTAATTCTAATCGATCGAACAGGAACAGAAAGATCCTCGAAGTACAACATGTGCATTATGCGCATTCCGATCTCATCCGCTAAAATTTCATGAAAGAAAAAAAAAAAACTGAATAAGCTGAAAATAAAATTAATTTCTATTCATTGTTTTAGCCGTCAATGTACAAAAGTAAAAACGAGAAAAAAAAAACCACAGAGCACATCACTAGGAATGATGATCATCTCGCATTGAAGGTAAAAATTTGTGAGTCCAAAATGTAAGAGTCCTAAATCACGCCCCAATGAAACATCTTACAGCTTGTCGCTATACACTATCAATGCCCCCCCCCCTCCAGCATTACTGATAAAAAAACACTTGCTTGATAACGTCGTGGAACGTCACGTCCTCGCCATTGTGCAGCTTGTCCAGCTCGTAGCACATGTACTTGAACAGCAGCCGATCCTTTTGCGGATCGCACTCGAGCCGGCCCTTCAGCAGCCGCAGGATGAACTTTACCCGCCGCACCGGTATCACGCCCCGCTGGTGTATGTCGACGATGTTCCACGTGTTCTGGAAGTTGCGTATGTCGGCGTACGACAGCAGCGCATCCTCCTCGTTCGAGTAGAACAGTGAAAAGTTCTCCATGATAATAGCTGCGGATAGAAACGGGCAGGTTATAGGATGGTTTACCAATCAATCAATCAAACAACCGGATTGCCCATCCGTCTCAATACGCTCGGGTTCGCTTCGGGGACACATTACCGACAAGCAGGTTCAGCACGATGTACGTGATGATGACGTAGAAGGTGCAGAAGTAGATCAGGCTCGCCGTGAAGTTGCCACAGTCCGTCTCCCAGTAGTTGGCGGCCGGCGTACAGTACGGTGGCTGCACCATGCAGTCGTGCATGATCTTGTTCCAATCCTCGCCGGTTACGATGCGGAACAGCATCGCAACGCCTGTGACCGGCGAACCAAAGTTTGCCCGCCTGGATTTTTTTTTGGAGCGATGGAGCGGTGGTCGGGCCGTGATTGGGGGCAGTGGGATGAATTTAAAACCGGAAGGGGAAGAAAATGGAGAAAAGAAAAGGCACAAGACCCCCGGGCGCAATTCGCGAATGTCGAGGATTATTCGTGGGTGGGTGGGTTTCGGTTAAGATCGTGTTGCGCACCGTGTATAACGAGCAGTGTGCAGAGGGATTTGGTTGTAAGTGAATTATGATGTATTAGATAGCAAAAACAAAAATGGAAACAGTAACAGTAAAAAAACAACAACAAAATTAAATTTAATGCACACACACACATATATTAATAGATAAGTTTAAAAAAAAAAAACAACAGAGACAGTATGCAATGAATAGTATGAGCATCAAATGAATTAATGTGAGCCAGCAGAGACAAACGTATGAAGCGGTTTCGGAAAGAGGGAAGAGAAGAAAATATAGGCAAATTAGTACAGAGTGGTAACGGTAACGCATCGAAAAGTATGACTATCAGACGAGTTCGGGAAAGCAAAGAAAACAAGGCAAACCAAACGGTTGCATCAAGAGTGGCGGGAAGGGAGAGGTTTCGTTAACGTTTCGTTAAGAAAAACGCCTGTTAGCTATTTAAGGGAGCATTTTTTTTTCTCTCTCTCTAAAATACGCACACAAAACTAATACATTACTAACGGAACGAGAGCGATTTCAGTTGTGCGGGTGATGAAGATATACTACGATCATGTGTGGCACTGATCTGTTCTACTGAAGGGGTACTACAGAAGATATGATAGTCTACATAGGATTAATACATAGGATGAACACAACTGCTACAGCTACACCTACGGCTCTACCGCTACGGTCGATCGGTTCAGTAGCGAATGAACAATGAGAACTGCTAGGTGCATGTGCATGTGTGTGTGTGTGTGTGTGCAAATTGATAGCTAACGATAAGCACACCGTGCTAGTTGCTAAAGTTTGGAGACAATTTTTAGATAAAAAATCGTTAAATAGCGTCAAAGTATGGGTAACCTTAAAGATAGAAATTGATGAAAAATAGAAAACAAATTCACAGGACACCAAACGATAAGGATTATCAATGGCAGAGTGTTGGTGTGTTATTGGTTAAATATCCTTGTTCACATCACAAATACTTGGCTGGTATATTGCAGTGATTATTGTCGTTTGTTTGAACTACTTTAAGCAGTGTGGACTGTAGTGGTAAAATGTTAAATTAATGATATAACTACACTTGCTTGCCATTTACTGTATCTTGGTGGATTCTTGCTTGTAGTATTGCGTTCAACGTAAGTTGCTTAGCATACATTGACTTTTATTTCTTTTATAAACGAATAAACAATTAATGGATCGCTTACGTTTGCGAAGAGAAAGAAAGGATAAGTGTGTGAACCATTGGTCCTGCGGTAGAAGTGCTGGAAGTTACAATACCATATGAGGACAACAGGACGGGGACTGACATTCCAATTTTGGTGGCAAAAGTCTGCTTCCAGACAGTGTACATTTTGGAAGCTCCAACGTTTTGTAATGGCAAACAGTGCTACATAAGTAACACTTTGCCAGTACAAAGGAATTTTAACCTTTCTTTAGCGAGGTGTCGTTGCTGTATAATAAGACAGCTGGTACAGTTTTTTTTTGAATATTTTAGTAGGTAAATATATATAAAATAGAACTGTCTATTGAACGGAACCGACACACTAGATATCTATATCTAGATCACGTTGGTAATCTACGCCACGTGTACCAATGTTCTTGAAGCGAACTCAAAAATGGAGGACAAAAACACGACTGAAAATGATTGAAGAGAGTGAGACGAGCATCTTTAGGAAACGGTTACAAAAAGACGTAAATTTATCAAATACTGTATAGAAAGTTTACATTCGTTTGATAGGAACACGTGTAACACCACGTGCTAGTGTGCAAAAGTAATAAAAAAAATTAAATCAGAGCTCCTCAGCTCGCTGTTCGCAGCAAAACGTAGGCACACAAGGGGTACAATAAAAACACAGACAACAATACGCAAGACGAAAGGTGGAAAGAAAGGCACAAAAGCACAGCATAACACGACGGCCGACAAAGGAAAAAAAAAGGAGGTACACGTGTGCTTTGGACACAATGCGAGATGTACGAGAGATAGAGAGAGAGCAAAAGAGAGTCAGAGGGAAAGTTTGCACAAAACACAAAGAGGGAAAAGAATGGAAACAGCATTCAAGATACGTATACGTGTAGAAACATTTGAAGGAAAGCGATATCAGATGGTAATCGGAAGCACTTACACGCGTAGTCTGCAATTTACCTGTACACGAACCAACACATACGCTAAGAACGGATCTGCTCTGCATGATCTGCTTTTAACAATACACGAACCGGGAGGGAGGGGGGGAGGGTTTATTGCTCAATCTCTATCCTATCTAGAAGCGGAAGCTCTAAACGTGGCCAAGAACCGCTGATAGTAGCCAGCGACACAAGCTAGTTCGTGTGCCAACTGCTCGAACTGATACTGATCGTGTTACCCTTGTATTCACCTTCACCTGACCAGGTTCGTCTGCCGCTTGAGCTGAAGCACATGTATCTAGAAATCATCACCCCTAGGCGTCCGGGACGGACTGGCCATCCAGTGGACAATCTGCGTTATTGTTGGTATGCAGTGATGTACCGTTGGGAAGATACCTTCTTTCTCTTGATTTAGTTTTTGGGGATTTACCGGGCAAAATCGGGCATTTTCGATTGAATTAAGTTAAAAAAAGCGTTAAAAATTTATCAAATAAGAAGATAAAGCCAATAATACTAAACCAAATGAAAGAAACATATAAAAAATAGAACCTTTAAATAGATTGAAATTGTTTGAATTTTATCTTTTCAATTTGCATGGGTTTTTATTTTGCACTGGGTTAGTTTTAGATTTCTTTAGTTTATTTTATAAGAGTGAAATTTCTCTCTACACAGCAGTAGTATGATAATTAAGATTATTTGGTTGTTCACGCAGCTAAACGCGCATCAGATCAATCACAGATTGAGCTGGGAAGATGACTTTATATTGATTGCTAAAAGTATAAGGTTAAAAAATGTATATAAAGTATTCTTCTTAGCAACGGAAAAAGTCTCATTGGTGTAAAATCGTAACTTTTTTCGTTTTTGTTTCATTTTAATTAATCTATATTTTTTCAAGTAAAGTATTTATTGTTTGAAAAGCTTCCGAAAAGGCTTTTTGCCTTATTTTAAAACAGTTTTTTAATAAACCGGTGTAAATGTTTGAAAACTATAGTGAAAAGTCCCGATTTAGCCCAGTAAAACAATTTTTCATTACTCCTGGTTTTTTCCCCCGAATTTTAAAATCTCCTACTTGGTACACCACTGCTGGTAATGTAATGCGCAACATAAAACCATAAACACGAGAAAATCATAATGACACACGTTGATGAATGTTGGCGATGAGACACGGACAGCGCGCGATTGCAAGCAACAGCAGGAGGAGGAGGAGGAGGATGAGGAGGAGGAGGAGGGGGTAAGGGAACACAACGCCATCGACAGTTAGCTGGCCGCAGCTAGCGGAAAACCATTGCCCGTGGTCGGCAAATGCTGAACGAAGATCGCATCACCCGGTGGTTGGGGGTGGGCTGTTGGGTCGTGCTTTCTCTCGCTATCTTCCCTAGCGTCTGCTCCCGCTCAAACACACCCCATCAACGGTGCATGAGCCGAAGCGCTTTGAGTGAGATCGAAAAAATCGACTGCGCCAAACAATTTTGCCTGCCAAGGGGCACCACCTAGCACCAGCACCACCGGGGCCGGGACGGCACTGAAGACCCACCGGGGTCCATCTGTCCCCGTATCGTTCGAGCATTGGTCGGTGGCAACTGAGTTGGCAGTGTGGAAGGCGTTTCGAAGGGGCTTCTTCTCCGCTGCTGGCTCCTGGGTTCCGTGGTTCGGCGCACACCCGGAACCGGCGTTTTGCGGCACGTGCGGCAAGCTTACTGCGGGTTGCGAATCGGGGAAAGCGGGCTGAACGCAATGGAGTACGGTCGAAGATGGGAGGGGGGGGGGTTGTGTGAGCATGATCATGTTGCGGGATGAAAACATATCACTAAGCCAAGATACACGGAATTTAGTACCGATTCCTTTTGGTTGGCCGTTTGGTTGGCCGATTGGTCGGTGTTCTAATTTAGAGCAATGGGAAGTAGGGAAGAGGGGTTGACAGCAGGGGGAGGGGAGAAGGGGGAGGGGGCATGTTAAACCGAATCTTGGAAGGAGCGTCGAACTCCTAAAGGAAAAGAAAATGGAAACCATATCCAACAAAGCATCCCCAGGAAGTGGGTAAATGAAAAAGAAAGGAAAGAGTTTTGGCCAGTTTTTCTAATTCACTTCTAATTCACACAAAGCAAACGAAATAAAGAAGAAGAAAAAAAAGACGCAGGAAGCGAGGAACCGTGTAGCAAGGGAAATGGGGTAGGCAAAAACCAAACAAAGCACACACGCGCACGCGCAATTTTCCAGACCCAAACGAGGGACCGAACGGGACGGTTTCGGTCTGGAAACGCTTTACTTACCGGCCGATGCCTTCGCCGTACTTGACCGTGCCGAACAGTATCGTACCGGCGAGGGCGTAGAAGAACACCAGCAGAAACATGCCGAAGATGATGAAGAACGATTTGCACACCGACACACCGACGGTAAGCATTAACATTTTCAAGGTCGTATGCTTGCCAGTTATTGTGAAAAATCGCAATATGACAACCATAAAACCAATGAAATATGATAAATCGCTCTGTTGTTGTTGTTTTTTTTCCCCCGTTTGTCGTTCCGGTGTGGGGAAGGGCGGCACGGCAGGAATGTGAGATTGGGCGAGAGATTAATGTCATGTCGTAGCAAGGACTCACTCGGCACTGGGCAGCACTGGGTGTGGAAGGGAGGGGTTGCGAAGCTGACTTACTCTCAGTGTGGTTTGCAGGAATATCCAGACGACGCCCGCCACGGTGACGAGCAGATCGTACCGGTTTCTGCGCGACTGCCAGTAGCCGCGCGGTGTGAAGGCAATGTTCTTCATGACCACCTCGATGACGAACACGAACGTAAGGATCGTGCTGACGATCACCAGCCGCTCCGTGTGGACCTCATCCTTCGTCCACTGCAAGCGGGAAAAGAGCTTGAGCCGTGCTCGATAGCCGTAGCTGCACCTTCCATACTTACCGTAATCGAAAGAAGCATACTGTTCACCAGCACCACCACCGCGATGCATCGCTTGAACGCAATGTGCTGCGTTATGTCGTACACGAACGCCCGGAACTTGCGCCCGTCCGGGCGCGGCGGCAGATGCAGCGGTTGGGCAATCTTTAGCCGCTTCTTCAGGTCGCACCAGCGGCGCTGATCGACGGTCAGCAGGGCTGTACCCTTGTTCTCGGAGTAGTTCGCAATCACCACACCGACGAACAGCGTCAACCCGATCATGCAGCCGAGAAAGATGTACACGTGGATGTAGATCGCGTGCACCGGACCGAGCGCCTTGATCAGCACGTCGCGCACATCGATCCAGCCCTTGTACGACAGCACCTCGAACAGGGCCAGCATTGCGTCCCCGATGTTGTCGAAGTTGAAGCGGCGCGGGTTGGCCCAAACGCGGGGCACCAGCATCGACGGGTACGACTCGTTCACGCCCGGCGTCAGCTTCATCTTGGTGACGAAGACGCGCCGCATAAACACGCCGACGCAGTCCTCGCGCTTCTGTATCGTGGGATCGTTGCAGCGTGCCAGCCGGCCACCGTACAGCTGCACACCGTAGCTGGCAAAGATGAACATCAGCAGTATGAGCAGCGTGGAGACGAGCAGTATCTCCTTGAAGCCACGGCACAGCTCGTACACCACCTTGCGCATGTGCGGCACGAGGGTGAAGATACGCAGCGGGCGCAGGCAGCGCAGTATCATGAGCAGCTGGGCGGACGAGTTGCTCGGTACCTGGCGCGGCATCCAGACCAGGAAGCTGGTGGACACGACGTAGATGAACACGTCCAGCACGGACGCGACGTCCTTGATGTAAGCCTTCGGTGTGAAGAACAGCCCGTCGGCAAGTATTTTTAGCGCCAGCTCTAGGCTCATAAAGATGACGAATGTGTACTCGGCCACCTGGAGGGCAACGTGCTCCATCACGCGGTACTGGGGCGTTTCGAACATCATCGAGATGCAGGACAGCGTGGTGACGAAGATCATCACCCAGTCGAGGTACGTCACCAGCCCGAGGAAGTTGCTGCAAAAAAAAGCACAAGAAGAATCAATGATGTTGAGCAATCCCCAAACAATCTTGAGATCCAATCGATACTTACTGCATACTTTTATACTGCACCTTTCGCTCCTTCCCGGTGAGTGGATCTTTCAACCGTGCATCGTACCGACCGTGCACGATCCGCTGGCAGATCTTGCGGAACCGGCTCTCGCGCGGCACCGCAAACAGTGGCGTATCGAAGAACGGATGGTTTTCCCGCAGATCCTCCTCGCGCTGATTGCGACGCATCTCCGCCTGCTGACGCTTGGCCTGCAGGATCTTAATGTCCAGATCGTGCGGACGGGCGCGTGACGAAGTTACTCGGCTTGCTGCCCCGATGTCCCCGTTCTCCATCAGATGTTCGTACGTTTGCTTCAGCTTGATCGAACCGCTGCGTACCGAGCGACGAATCGACCGTGAGCCAAACTTTTTCTGATCCACCCGCCACGGTTTCGTCTGCGTGATCGTGCCCTGCGGTTTCAGGCCCGCCTTCGTACCGGCCACCGGCAGCATCGACGAGTCGCCGAGCATTAGCCGCTGGTTGTTCGAGTCGTTGATGATGTGCGTGATCGCTAGCTTGCGCAGATCGCTACCGACCATGCACACCTTGGCCGTTTTGTTCATCACGTTGATCGGGCGATGCTTTTTGTAGGCGATGCGCGAATCCCAACACTCCGGCATCGGGCGCTGGTAACCCTCCAGGTCTTCCGGTTCCATCTCGAGCACAAACTGCTTCATGAACGATTCGCGCACCTTCGGCAGGGTGAAATCGTTCGGGATCTTGTGCAGGATCGCCATCTGCGGCGAGTCCGGAAACTTTTCAAAGATGCGCAGCCGGAACGGGAGCGTTTCCTTGATCTCGGCGCTCTGCTCGCGGAACTTCAGCTGCTTCAGCTTTTTGATGTCCTCGTCCAGCTCGAGATTATCGAGGATGACCGCCACGAACAAGCTGAGCACGATCTGTGGCGGAAAAATGGGAGATGATAATCGTCTTAATGAACTTATCTTATCCTATAACACTAACAGTACAAAGTTCTTTAAATTGTCCGAAAATTTTGTACACTATGCCTGGGACAAACGGAATTCTTAAAGCACAAGCGATGCGTTGTAGCAAATTATTCTTTATGTTGTAATCAAATTGATCAATGAAAAATCAGACTTTGAGACCTCGAGATTGACATAATTAATCGATCAACAGATAGTGAGAGCTGGTTCCAGTCTCACACCAGGAGCTGAATTTGCTTAAGGCTCGCTGGAGACGTGAATTGATGGGAATGTTTAGAAAAGGAACAGGAAAGCAACAGAGTCGCATCCACTTACCAGCGTCACGAACAGATGGTATAGGATGAAGTACACTGCAACGAGCGGTGTGAGCGTTTTGCTCGTCCGTATCATCGTTTCGTCCATGACCTCGACCCACGCTTCCTGCGTCAGGATCTGAAACATGGACATGAACGCGTCCGGGAAGCTTTCGAACTTGGTGTAGTCGCACAGAAAGCAGAACAGCTGCATCGAGATGCTGGAGCTGATGATCAGCAAGCACATGGTGAAGATGATCAGCGAGCCGAGCTTTTTGCCCGGCCCGAAGATCTTGTACACGAAGCCCTCGAGCATGGGCGACGCCTTGATGAGGCGCACGACGCGCAACACCTGGAAGTAGGTGAACCCGCTCAGGTAGAGCGCCGGGATGATGTGCAGCGTCGTGCCGATCGCGAGCAGCAGCTCGAACTTGTGTATCGAGTGCTTGAAGTAGCTGCGCCACCCGAGACAGTAGATTTTGAACAGCGTCTCGAGATCGAGAAAGAACGTGAACGTGATCTCGATGTAGTAGTACTTCTCGTAAAACACCTGCCGTTGCCGGCCGTCGTGCTTGAAGTGCATCGTCGCGGTGACGATCCCGTTCGCCAGCACGACCGTCATGACCAGCATGCGAAAGTACGGCGAGCGCAGGATCGTGTGGCACGTTTCCGGCGCAATGCCACCGTGCTTGTTGTCGTCGATCGTGATCAGCTTCCAGCCACTGTCGTCGCCGGTGATGATCTGCGATGCGGTACTGTTCTGGATGTGCCCCCGGACGCCCCACATCTGCTGGAACTGGACGCGTATCTCGTTGAACGTTTCCGTGATCACGGCGATGAACACGTTCTTCACCAGCCAGGCAAGGAAGAAGATCATGGTGCTGAAGTAGAAGGCGGCGCGCCAGGCGGGCAGCGAGTCGATCGCCCGGTACATGATAAACACCCAGCCCTCCTGCGACGCCGCCTGGTACACGGTGAAGATGCTGGTCGCAATGTCCTCGAACCCGGTGAAGCCCATCGCGTAATTGCTGAGAAAGTCCATCTTCATGCACTTCATGCCGGTCGGGCACTGGTAGCCGGAGTTGGGATCGAGCGAACAGAACGTGTCCGGGATGGCGAGCGAGTTGATCGTTAAGCTTTCCGGCTCGGTCGTGTTCAGCACGCAGTGGTTCTTCAGCTCGCCGAAAAACTGCACCCCGAGCAGCCCGTACAGCGACATGAAGAACAGGAAGAACAGCGTCACGTTGTAGATCTGCTGGCTGGAGCGCTTGAAGATTTGGTTGATGCGGCTCTTGGGCATCGAGAACTTGAGGAAGACGCGCAGGAAGCGTATCATGATGAGGGGCCGGGGCGCTCGCACCGTGCTCAGGTAGGAAAACTTGGGCACGATGCCGAGCATCTCGAACACCTGCAAGCTGACGGACAGCCACAGGAACAGCACCATCGACGCATCGAACTGGCACCAATGGTCCTTAAAGTACGGTGCCTCGCCCTGTTTGGAAGAGGGAAAGAGCAAACCATGAAGCAATCAGAGCGGGAAAAGCGTCACAACCCCTACCCCCTCCCCCCTACCGGGACCCGATACTCACCCGCAATGCACCGCGAATGTGTATCTTGGCTATCATTTCCGAGGTGAAGAGTAGCGTGGCGACCGAGTCACAGCAGAACGTGCAGTACTGCAGGAACGGGTACCGCTCGAACGTTTTCGGCGTGTTGAGCGACACGGACGTCAGCGATATCAAGGCACACAGTCGCATCAACCGGCGGACCCATAGCTGCGGGGTGTGCGCCCACGGTGGAACGAAGAGAACGAGAGCGAAGGGATTAGTTTCAGCTGTGCGACACCGCTTCTGCCACGCTCCTCGGTCGGGTGGCATACAGTCGGCGGAACGTATATCGTAGCGAAGAGGCATTATTAGAGGCGGTATCGATTTTGGCAAGGATTTATGGTGACTTCATGCCATGCATCATCGGTTTACGGTGCCGTCAACCAGCGACCATCGTACATGCTTTCGATGCCGTGAGTGACCGATTGGGTTTTGCGTTTAGCTGTGTTTGTTTACTGGAGATATTTTTAGCCACTTCTCACTTTTTTTTGCAAGGCATGCGAAAGTGATGTGCGAACGCGGACGAAAACTTATTTACATTGGGAATACCTATCATTAGGTAGGGCTTGTGTAGGGCCTGTGGTAAGGTATGGAACGAAAGTACCAAAATAGGTGCTGTGCTAAGAGTGATGCAGTGCGAATATTTTGAATTCGAAATGGTAAAGCTTATAGAAAAGAGACGAAAGCGCATAACACATAATTACAGTTATGAGAAAAATACATAATGCTGTTGAATTGATTAATTCTTACTTTAGTTGTTAATGTTTTAGTGTCAACGGCTAAAAGATCTATTTAATGGAACAATAATATGCTACGAGTCTTTGCTACTTTTTACCTATTTTTATAAATGTTTGCCTCTTTGAACAAAAGTGTTGTTAAATACTGAACTGACCCTGAAAACAAAATGTGCCAAACTTTTTGTGCCAATTTTCTATGAAAAATGAATGCCATTAAAGGAACTCTCAAGGATAAAATTAATACTTTTTATGTTTTTGTATCGACAATATATTTTACGATATAAACGGCACAAACATACTTTTTTCAGTTTTCATAAAGTAGAGTTAAAATAGCCGCATTCAATTTAAGCACGTCACATTCGGTAGATTTACATTATTTCAATACTTTTTCCTCTTTTTTTACTAGCTATATCATATGTAAATTTAAAGAGTGACAATAAAGCTTCATTCAGATGGGTTATTTGTAGTTTAGTTTAGTGTAGTTTTTAAATAATTAAATTCATTAAATCGAGAGGAGTAGCATCGACTTTATAAGTAGCGTATTGAATCGAAACATGTTTTGTGATAGGACAATATACCACACTTTGATCTTAGCCTTTAGGCCGAGAAGCGATATAGGACAATATACCTATCACAACAGGCAGTATTTTGTTAATGAACATTTTCCATTCTAGAACACGTTTTAATTCTTCAAGACGAATGTGACCATGCATTGTGTAAGCATTTGAAGGCCCGAACCGGTGTAAAGAATAAAACAAGTATTATATTTGAATGAGTGCTTCACCTCTGCTTATGTTGGAAAACGTGTTTCGTAATATAAAATGCGTTTTGTAACTTAAAATGCCATCGCAAAACATTTCGAAACATTCCTTGCGGCAGAGTTAGGCTTTGCGCCCAATTAATATTCTCCACACCTATTAGCCGATGCCCGATGGAGACGCCTGGTATGTGTGTTGGCATGAAGCACCGGGCGCCTCCACCCTCTTCTCTTCACCATCGAACACCGGTTAACGAGCGGGTGAAAATGAATTTCCTGCTCTGCTGCAGCCCAGAAACACCCAGCACAACCCTCCTTCAAAGTTCAACGCCACGGCCATTTCACCCGGATGTTTTATCACCAGTAAAGGGGGCGCCAAGCGGAACGCTTATCGGAACCTACCGCCGACGTTAGCGCTTATACGAAAGCGTGGTTTATAAATATCACGACAGGCAGTTGGTAACACCTGTCTTAAAGGGTTGCTTTGCTTGCTGGTTCTCCATTTCCATGAAACAATGCCATCCACCAACGATTGTGGTGACACAAAAAACGAGAGGGAAAATGTATAAAAATGTGGTAAAAGTAACAGCGCCCGGTGAGGGTGACGGTATATTCATTCGAACGCGATAGCCGTGCTTGAGCGCCAACAATACAAATGGGTGCGCCCGAATCGAACTGATTAATCGATTTCGTCGGATTGGACCACGAATCGGAAGCGAAGGTTTATGGCGTTTGGAAAAAAGCGAGCGTTACAACGGGGAGCGTTGGCAAAGGTAGCACAGATAAAGAGTTACTGAAGCGAACGCAAACCGCATGCCACTGGTGCTTCAAAAGCGAACATATCAGTAAAAGAAAGAGAGAAAAAAGTAGTTGGAAAAAAAGAAATAAATGATAAAAAAATTGTAAATTGAAGATGAGCAAAAACGAAATATTCAAGGAAGGTGTGAACTGTGTCAAACAAATACCTTCACTACCTACGGGTATGGTCTGCATTGCTTGGTCTTTTTTTTTTTTGGTTTTAAGGGCTTTTAGGTGGCTTTGTTTAGCTTTATCGCTTTAGATTTCTACCATTATGTTTTATGCATTCATGATGCGTCAGATGATGATGATGAAGTTTGATGATGTTGTAGCACTACAGGCGACAGAAGGCTGGTTCGGTTCGATGATGGTGATTGGGAGGGAGGTGATGGTCCACAACAAGTCAAACAACAGTAATGACAACAACAATTATAGAGAAAATACATATTATTAAGAGAAACATAAAAGATTACAATTAACCAACAACACACCACACGCAATCGCAAATTACATCTACACACATCCAGAACAACTCAAAACGCACACACATTTACACTGGGAACAGAGGAATGGAGAACAGGTAACAGTTGTTTAGTTTTTTTTTCTTTTTCAAACTGTGTCCACACGCTTGTTTTCTCCATGTCAAAACAGAAATAATGTACAATTATATGTCTGAATGGGAACGGATTAAACGAGCGAGATAGAGAGAGGAATAGAGAGAGAGCGTATTGCCCTCTCTTCCTCTACATCTTTTATCACGTGTCAGGGTTTATCGCGCGATTATCGATGTGTGCGAACGGAACAGTCTACAGCCTACCTTGTTGACCCATTCGATGTCGGCACTTTCGTTGAGCGACTCTTCCGGACCGTAGTCGGCCAGGACGGGTTCGCCCTTGATGCTCTGCTTCCGGCCGAGCATGTTGCTGGTTTTCTTTTTCTTCTTCGACGCGGACGCGCTTAGGCCCGTTACCGCCGTCGCTGCGGCCGCCGCCGTCGTTGTTGTCGTCGTCGTCGTTGTTGCCGTTGTTGCCGTCGTTGTGGTTGCTGCGATGGATTAGCTTCGCTAACCTTCGATCACTTGCTTCCCACCCGCTCTTTCACACGCCAGCACACATTGGCACTCTCTCTCCCTCGCGCACTTACGATTATTGCTTTTTCCTGCTAGCAACGGGGGAAGATTTTTCCAGTTCAAGATGGCGACCGTGCAAGATGATGTGTTACAGCTTCCACAGCTGACAAATCCACCCATCACCATCATCATCACCACCACCACCACCACAATTTTAAATACTTTTCTGTAGATAATTGCCAAACATAAAATTTATGCTGAGGGTAAGATTTTGCTTGATTTCATCTTGCCCGTCGGCTCAGCCTCGTCGCTGGACCATTATCGATCGGTCACGGGGATGTTGAGAGATTTTTGCAACCTCCGTGCTTGTCACAATGGCTGCCATCTTGAATTTGATTCACTCGCTTGTTACTTCTGCATCCAGCCTTCACTTCTCACAATGTCTGGTGTGCTTCCCATTCGGCCGAACAACAATTAGTGGCATCAATCTAAAAATCGTCCATTGCTGGGAGGAAGACTTCCGGAAGCAGAGATGAACTGCACCACAGATGTAACACAATAACAAGAAGAAGAACAACAACAACCAAAAAGAGGGAACTGCGGTGAGTGTCAGCGCCCAGGCGAACACGCATCCGCGGTGAAGGCAAATTCTGCACTGACCATAGCGCGTACGTGTGCACTTGGCACACAGATCTGGTGTGTTCGCTTCTATCGTTTTTTTCCCCCTTTTCTATCCAGGAGAGATTTGCTGAGCGCAAATGCGTGCGCGAAAACCAGACGGTGGTATGGGTTCAGCTTCGCCCGGTGTTGTTTCGGTTTCGGGAACCGGGTGTTTCCAGTGCGCTTGTGCAGGATTTATTATTTACAAAACGTGACCTACTGCTAGTTCCGATTTCTGAGCGCTGTGCTTGCGTTTGGCGCGTGAAGTACTCTGGAACGATTAGCAGGAAGAAAAACAAAATACCTTTCGATAGATGTTGAGGAAAAGAAAAGCATCTTTATATCATCACTGTATCGCTTTCAAAAGTTTATTAATCTTCTGTTCTTTCTAGTTGATGAAACATTGCTCTCTCTCTCCCTCTCTCTGTATCGTTTTCTCTCGCGATTAAAAGAGAATCATATCAAACCACATGCAACAGGTTTGTTTACTGGGCGGGTGTCCTTCCGTGCCAGTACTCGCTAATACGCGCGCAATGTTTCGAGGATCCTTGCCACGGAAGTGGGTCAGCTGTTTTATTGTAGAAAGTTGTTTACCAACAGCACAGCTGGATGGATAGGAGGTGATGTGATAGAGCTAGTTCAGCAAATCGGAATGCTCTGTCCGGTTGCTATGTACTGGTTACTATGGTTTCGGCTTTTCGTGCGTGAACGGTAGGGCAATGGACCTTGGCATACACATGAAATAAAATAAGGAGGTTTTCTATTTGGATTGAAACATAAATGGCGAAAATCATGCAGTAAGAGAGGGTACATACGTAAATTAAAATATATGCAATAAAACATATATATTTGTTTTAGGTTCGTGCAATTTGGCAATTGTTGAACACAAACCAATTATTGTACACTTTGTGTAATTTGATCTATTTCAAATATTCAGAACATTTTTGTAAAAGAATGAATTTTTATTTACCCATTGAGCTTCCAACTTGCAATTTAACCTATTTTAAGATTCGAGTTATGTTTTCAATATTAAATAGTATTGTAAACATGTATCCCGACACAAGTCAAAATTAATAGATTTCTGAAGCCAAACACGAAATAATATTTCTCTTATTTTTTTAAATTACATTTTGAACTCTTCCCCTAAAAGGGTTAATACGGCCAGGCCGTAGTAAAAAAACAAACAAACAAACAAACAATACATTTTGAACTCGAGTTTTGTCCAAAGTAATAAACTCAATGTATTTTAATAGAAAATGGTGCATATTAGACGAACGTTTCATTAAAAAACGTGGGGCAAACTGTCTAAATTAGACAAAATACGCTGGATGTCTCCTTGTGCAACAACGGCCAAATTACACTAATTGAAAAGTTATTAAAAATATGTTTTCAACTGAAACGTGAGTTTTGTTTAGAGTTAGCACGTGAAAATGAGTAAAGTTCACTCGGAAAGGATATTAGGATTTCTTCTCACCAAAATTGTCTTATGTCTATGGCCTAGCTCTTTTCAACCATCAATAATGTTGGCGTATGTGTGTAACAGATTGGCAGACGACGGCGCGAGACCGTGAGCGATTTCGGAGTTTGGTGCTGCAGGCAAAGACCACAAAACGGTTGTTGCTTCACAATTCGTATTCTTCATTCATTCACTTGAAAGGGTGAAAGGTGAAACGGAATATGGAAAACAAGTCAAGAGGTACACAACTAAGTGTCTTTTTAATCTTATCTTGTATGTAACACATTTAATTGAAATAAAGGTAGATTGTGATTTCGGCGTAGATTTTGTTAAGTTTTTGCTGGACAATTTACGTGAAATAAAATGCAAGACAAAGTAATTAATTATGTTGTTATTATTTCAATCTTACATCTTACAAGTGCAGTGATTCCGTAATACAAAATTATTGTTACACTCACAGATACAGACTAATACGGTCAGCGATATAATGAGAAATAGAAAGAAAGAGAAAAAAACATCGCATTAGCTTTCCAATGACAAACAGCAAAACATAAATTCCTTTGAACAGTGTCCGGCGAGAGGCATCTCGGCATATGAGTTAAACTTTCTGCACTTTATGCTTTACCGGACTGTGAGCATTCTTCTTATCCTTAGCCTTTCCCTTCTTTTCCTTCGCATGCACCCGCTTGTGCTTGGCGAATGTACTGTGGTCTCGGAAGCTCCTGTCACAATCCCCACAAACGTATGGTTTTTCGCCGGTGTGCGTACGCCGATGCGCTTGCATAACCGTTTTCTGTCTGAACCGTCGCTCGCAGAGGTCACACTCGTACGCTTTGATATCCTTGTGTATCGACATGTGGCGCCACAGGCTGGTGTATTGGGCAAACTGTTTTTTGCACACGGTACACCCAAACGTCCGCTGACCAGTGTGTACATTTTCGTGACTCTTCAGTGCAAAAGAGCTGGTCACCTTTTTGCTGCAAAACCGACACCGGTAGTTATTCTTACTGTGATTTGTGCTCCTATGTTCGCATAAAGCAGTGCGTGTGGCATACTCTGCCGAACACCTCTTACATTGAAACGGCTCAAAACGCAACGGGTGCTCAGACTGGTTATGTTCGAGGAGTTGCCTGTCCTCGTCGTACACGGCTGAACAATACAAACATGCGTACTTCGTTTCTTCGACTGCCGTTGGCGTTTTCTCGTATTTGGATGTTATTATCGTGCAAAGCTTGTCCTGTTTGTCTTGCCTTTCGTTCGTTGAACACACATGCGAATTGTAATCTGCGCTCGTCTCAAAGCAAACCACACACCGTTGGCAGATGTACATGCATTTTGCACTGTCCGATTCTGCATCACTGTTGTGTGCAGCCGACTCTAGTGCATCCTCCAGTTTTGGGACATTCCTGCATATTTCTTCATTGTCTGTTTGTTGTTCTTCCATTTCTTTCTCACTCTCTTCTTCGTCTTGTGTGCGTATTGAGATTTTTAGTATTTCCAGCGATTTTTCCGGAGTTTCGTGCAAGTACATTACTTCCGTATCATGGCGTGACGTTTCCTGCTCTTCTGTATCAGACGCTTTTTTCAGAAAGTAGTGAACTGTGTCGTTTGATTCTTCATCTTTATGCTGCTCAATAGGAGCAGCTTCCAATGTGTCCGAGGCACCGAAAACGTTATGTTCCTCCGTAGTACTTTCTACCTTTGGAGCGGATGGTTCCGGTTCAGCATTACAAGATGACGTTTCATGTGATGATGATTCTTTCGCTTGCAGATATTTGCTGCAAACATGTAGTAAGGAATATAGCAAACGAATTGGACTGGTTGTACTGCTCCGGTCTATTTACCTTAAAATCTTTTGGTATTTGATTTCCTGAGTCATAAACACCTGCCGGATGTCTCGCACGGTACACACCTTTACCACACACGAATAGCAGATGTTTGATAGCAACTCCGTGGGCTGGGTCTAGTGGGAAGATGATCGAAATCAGATTATGCTGTTTTGTTTGAAGGTGCACACTCTGCCCCTAGCGCTTACCCTGATCTGGAACAGATCTAGCAACGCATCACGTATCACGAAACCTTTGTACATATCAAACAGTGAGTACATCTGCTTGAAATGCGAATGTTTCAAACATATTCTGCAGCAGACGGTGATCATTTCGGGAGGGACAATATTCGGTATCCGTTCCACATAAAACCACACACCGCACGGCGGACTCAAGCTTTAGTTGTTTATGGCTACGGCAAATTAAGGTAGCTGCCCATGCAGCAAAAGCACCCAAGTCACATAGGTTGCTTGCGAGCGCATTTGACAGCTCACGTTTCGCAACAGTGTGTGCGTGAGATGCAATGCACAGTGCGTGTATCGATACGCTGGCATTCGGGTGTGCGTGCGCTTGTGTGCTTACGGTCGTTCCAGGGCATGGTAATTTATTTAGCAAAATCTTGAATTAATTGTTTTGCCAACACAAATCATTACTTAACAAACTTGGCACTTGGCACTAGAGCAACGTGTTGTGATATTCTTGCTGAGGAAAAAATAACAACAAAAAGTTATCATTCATTGTCTCCAAGATTGCTTAGTCCTGGCAGGTGATGTCCACTGCCCACTGGAAAGAAGAATAAGAAGCATTAATCTATTAACTTCAATTGACGATAGAAGACACACTTCACCAGCAGCTCACAGCGCAGCAGGCATCCCTTCAAACGACCCGTTTGGCCGCGCAACACATTCACTTTGTATTGCAATTATCCTCTAGTGCATCTGTGCACGCTGGTATAAAACAAAAACGTACCGGCACAAGCTCGCCCGGCGCTACAACTCTCTTCGTTTTTGTGTGTTTCGCATCTGTCCAGCGTTTGCGTCACGGGTGCCCTGGCCCGGGCCTTTGTGCTTCGTGAACCCTGGCCGACAGGCCATTAACCTGCAAATTGGCAACAGCAAGAGAGACGCAACCGTGTGTGCGCGCCAGAGTGTGTGTGACT
Organism: Anopheles epiroticus; assembly: GCA_000349105.1. NCBI lineage: Eukaryota > Metazoa > Arthropoda > Insecta > Diptera > Culicidae > Anopheles > Anopheles epiroticus. The sequence goes on along the minus strand of KB671954.1, from coordinate 392,564 downwards.
GTGTGTGATTGTGTGTGTGTATTGCCGCCATCATATCGTGACCGTGACCGTGGCCATTATCGGTTTCGTGCGTGATTCGGGATTTCGCTTTTTCTGGACCCCTTGTGCGGTGCATTTTCTCCTTGTGTTTGCGAAGCATTACCATTATAGATAGTTGATTGTCGCCCGGTCTGTGATCTAACAAGCAAGGCTTACAACTGCAACCAGTGAAAAACACACACACCTCACACCAGCAATAAGCAAAAGTAACAAGAAATCCTAAAATGAGTGAACAAATGGCTCGACTGCAGGGGTGCAGTGTGCTTGTGCTGGACGAAAGCGACAAGCTGGTGAGCAAGTATGACCACAAGGTGACGGTCGTGTGCAGCTACGATCCACAGGGTATGGCGGTGCGGTTGCTGCAGGAAGGTGCCACGACGCCACCAAAGCAGCTGGAGGAGTACCTGGTGAGCGGGTCGGGCACGACGCATCTTAGCCGGGGCCACACGTCGCACATGCTGGTGGTCGGCGGTGAGCTGGTACTGTTCCGGTTTGCGTCCCGCGCAGACTGTCAGCAGTTCCGCAGCCTGCTGCACAAACTGTCCGGCAAGGTGAACTCAGTATTCAACCTCCGCACGGAGGATTCGTCGGCGTCGCAATACTTCCAGTTCTATGGCTACCTGTCGCAGCAGCAGAATATGATGCAGGACTTTGTGCGGACCAGCACGTACCAGCGGGCGATCTACAACAATGCGCAAGACTTCCAGAACAAGGTCGTGCTGGATGTGGGGGCTGGTTCCGGTAAGCGAGTGGTTCTCGAGTGGGCGAAGCTGGACACTGAGGTACTGAGTTAATGGTTTACTTCTTTTCCGCTTTCCATGTTGCATAGGTATTCTTTCCTTCTTCGCTGTCCAGGCCGGTGCCGCGAAGGTGTACGCGGTGGAGGCCAGCAACATGGCCCAGTACGCGCAGCAGCTGGTCAGCTCGAACAATCTAACCGATAAGATAATCGTGATCGCCGGTAAGATAGAGGAAATCGAGCTGCCGGAACGGGTGGACGTTATCATCTCCGAGCCGATGGGCTATATGCTGTACAACGAACGCATGCTCGAGACTTACCTGCACGGCAAGAAGTGGCTCAAGCAGGACGGCAAGATGTATCCGTCCCGGGGAGATCTGCATGTCGCCCCGTTCACCGACGAGGCTCTCTACATGGAGCAGTACAATAAGGCCAACTTCTGGATGCAAACGGAGTTCCATGGGGTGAATCTGGTGGCGTTGCGCGATGCCGCAATGAAGGAGTACTTCCGTCAGCCGATTGTCGACACGTTCGATATACGCATCTGTATGGCCAAATCGATCCGGCATACGACAAACTTCCTTACGGCGGATGAGAAGGATCTGCACCGGATTCAGATCGACGTTGAGTTCCACATGCTCGAGACGGGCACGTGTCACGGGTTAGCTTTCTGGTTCGATGTCGAGTTTGCCGGAACGTGCTCTCAGATCTGGCTATCGACCTCACCGACCGAACCACTCACGCACTGGTACCAGGTACGCTGTCTGCTCCAGACGCCCATCTTCGTCAAGCAGGGACAGGTCCTGTCGGGCAAGGTAGTGCTGGCGGCTAACCAGCGCCAAAGCTACGACGTAGAGATCGATCTCAAGCTCGAGGGCACGATGATAACCTCCTCGAACACGCTCGATCTAAAGAATCCGTACTTCCGGTACACGGGTGCCCCGGTGGCCGCACCGCCCGGTTCGAATACGACCTCGCCGAGCGAAGCGTTCTGGAGTCAGCTCGATGCGCAGGGTGCACGCAACGCGGTTAACCTCGTGAACGGCATCACGGTGAATGGGCTCGGTGAGGTTGACATGTCGTCGACGATTATCAACACGAACCTGATGGCGATCGGGTCGAATGGAGGCGGCAATCAGCCAAATATCCATCCGGGGCTTATATCGAGCACTGGCCGGCAACAGCAGCAACAGCCGCAGGCTGGTAATTCGCAACAGCAGCAGCAGCAACAATCGACAACGGCCCAGCAGCTCGCAATGACACCGCCGATCGGATGTGCGGCAACCTCAACGCAGAATGTCGCCCAGCATCAGCTTATCGGTGGTGCCATCTCACCGTCCTTGTTCACCTCGCCGGCTCAACCGATCCTTAACAGTCACCATCACCATCCGGGTCAGCCGATCCATGGAAACCAGTTCTACTAGGTAGGGGGGAAACGGGCCCCTGTATTCGGATACCCTGTACTGGTACACTTAGGCGATGGCTTAAGGCATCTCTATGCAGTTAGAATCATTCATCGTTTGGCTTCCACTGAGCAGTGAGCAGTCGGCGGTAACTGCAAACCGGAGAGAAACGCAACTCAAACATCCCATTCAAACATTCTCACATCCACACACAATCCTATGCATTAACACCTGTGAAATTGTACTTTTCGGTGCGTTATTTGAACGAACTTTTTTTTCTCGTTTTAAATGTGCAAATTGTATTCGTTTTTTTGTGTACGTTTTAATCTGTTTAGTTTGTAAGTTTTCTGTTTGTCCGCACAAGCGCATTATGTGCTTTATGCTCATTGATTTTAATCCAACTGCGATTAGTATCGTCTTTGAAAAACAGCCTATGCGTTTAGGGATAAACCCTTTCTGGAAGAGAGATTCCATTTGAAGAGTTTATAATTGTACGTTTTTAATTTCCCTCTTTCCTGTACATTCTATTTTAACTCATTCTTTTAGAAGAGAGTGAGAGAGAGAGGGATAGCTAGTATTGCTGTTCTCTCGGTACACTTGAAACTAGATTCCATCCATTAAACTGGTGTGAACGGCAAGCCCGACAACGTTTAGGTCGATCAAGCGAAATGCGGCAGCTTCTTTTTTTTTCACTCCTCTCATCCTACACATCTTCACCTGTGAATACGTCATACGGAGACCGCCAAGTGGGTTATTCGGAAGTCTGGCATATAGATTTGCATTCCAGTAAGAATTGTTAACATAGACCATTTTTCGGACGGTCATCGACGGTCGGATACTTGCGCACGCTTATGGTTAGAAGAACGTGTTTTAACTATTGCACTAGAAATATAGCCTGAAGACACGAGAAAGATAAGACGAGTGAGACAATGTTTTTTGGCTGGAAACTTTGACTAGCAAACAAGCACACATACTCATACTCATTAGCATTAGCTTAAGTTCTCGCCGCATCCACTTGAGACACGCTAGACAAAACGGCAATGGAGGCATTTTTAATTTAATGATAGCTAGCGCTACTCTTAACCTTATTATTAATTTTATTATAATTATTGCTATTATCATTTAGTTACGAGGCATCGATAATCCCTAAAGGGTCTAAGCTACAAAGACAACGGAAACGAAAGAAAGTATAGGCTAAGGGAGAGAAGAGTACACGACTTCTTAAGCATATGTACGAGACATAATAAACCAAATCCTTGGCGTCGACATCTCAAACAAGCAAATAGAGAGATTTTTTTAAGTTAATGCATCATTTCGTTGTTTGTTATTATTTCGTGCTCACGGTTTTACATTATTTCCAGTACTCATGCTTTTCAGCTTAAAAGTTTTTGAAGGTTAATTGCTAGAGATCGATTATTCGCTTGTGCTTCGTTGTCGCTTTTGCAGGAAGAAAAAAACCAAAAGCTTGCTAAGTAACATCCCATTGGCGCTGGACACTTTCACCTTCTTGAAGTTAAAAGCGATAAAAATAATAACTTAACGTTCTTTTCCCCCTTTCCAGGAGTACATTCGTGCCCAGGGCAGGAGTGAGATATTCGTGTAGTCAGTGAAGACAAAACGAGAAGCGGCCCTGGACAGCGATATACAGACAAGAAGGCATACCATGCATACCTTCATCTACGTAATCAAACTCAACGCAACTCAACCGTTTAGATGATGCCATAGGAACAGTTTGTTACAGAGGCAGAGGCAACAATAGAGAGACTATTCATCCCAATATTTTGAATAGATTTTTCGTACTTCCCAAATTTTATTTGTATGTAAGAAGCATTGCATGGTTGATGTTTCGTTCGTGATTGAGCCTGTACTGATCTCTTTTCATGTACGTCCTCTATCCTTTCCCCCGTCCGTTCAAAGCAACAAACAAAATTTTCTCAACTAAAATTACACTAGTGTACTGCAAAAGTAGCTCGCGCGTGTGTGTGTGTGTGTGTGTGTGTATCATCCCAAATAAGAAGCTCTACGTTAGGCCAGAAAGGCGTGCGCTCTCTAGTGTTAACAGCTTAACGAAATTTGCCCAGTGGATAAGTAGAAATGCGCTCACAAGTACAGGTGCGTTGACATTAGCGAAACATTTGCCGCCGTTTACGCTCGTTACGAAGCAAACAGAGTTCTTCCAGTAAGTTAGGAATACCAAGGGACACGGTGTACTGTAGCCTGGCGGACCGGTGTAATGCAACCCAGTAATGGGGTTCGAGTATTGTTTATTTTTTCGAACCATAACAGTTCCGAGTGTTGGTGAAGAAGGGCGCGCATAGCGCGGAAAGCAGCACACAGGAAAGACTAAGAGACTAAACGTAAGCAATTTTACCGTACCGAATAGTATCGTAACTACTTCAATCGATAGAATTTAAAGCGCATCCCGGTAGAAAGTATGAGGCAGGCGCAATAGGAAGGGGTCGGGTGGGAACTGTGCATAAGGCGGTTCCGATGAGAGGGGCAAAAAAGACGGGGCTAGAAGGTAGTAGAAGGTGTTTTCACGCTGTCCCCTGAAACGTTTATGTTCCTTTGGATCGGAAACGGTACCATGACGTTATGTATTCGATGGTACATTGCCCCACAGGAGCAACGATCGTTAGTGCAGGCAATGGCCAAATCGCAATCGCTTCGAGTGAGACGTGAATAAAGTTCAAGCAGAGCAGCACTCAATTATCGCACAAACGCTTTATAGAAGGTTGGGATGCAAGGTGTAGAGTGAGTGGACCGAAGGCAATAATGAAGAAAAACGCAATAGATTGGATACTCAAGCACCACCGATTGAATAATGCATCATTTTTGTATCCTTTACCTCCCAGAATTCATCATTTAAATACTTTCTTATAAAGAGAAGTTTTACCTACTGAACTGGTCACTTCTTTGATCTAAAACAATTTGTTTTAGTTCACCTGTGACACGCATCCTTTTTTCGTGTGTCGCTTTGTATAAAAGGGAACTCTTTGAATTAATGTCCATACATTGCTTTTGGTCAACGAAACGAATGAACAGAACGAATGAAACAAGAAAAGCAATGCGTGGAAAAGTGTAACGAAATCTACCAATTGCACATAGTTTTACTTCTACGTCCGAAACCGAATGTCCTTTCTCTGGGCCCTAATTCTTTCGGATCTTCTCTCGAGCAAAACCAAACAGCGGTACACCATTCGTTTCCGTTTAGCTATATATGTTGGGTTTTATTTCCACCTTGTTTGTTCGCAGTTGCTTTTCCATACCTTATAAGACGCCTAAAATATATTTGCAGCACGTGTGATGGTGTTATACATACATCTATTTATATGCGAAACATGTGTCTCTCCTCTGAACAGACTTGCCCCTTTTGTATAACCGAAGCCAGTAGGATAGGATATATTTAGCTATTTCTGTTGCTCTAGCCTTCAATTAATTAAAACAGACAAAAGAAAAACCTCGCAAGAACCGACACAGTGGTGCAGAAGAAAACGTATGGAACGATTTAAACCTACTGTAACAACCTAAAAGAAGCAAACAACTCAACAAATAACGCAATTATTCTGCCACAGAAAGATAAAACAAACGAAGGTGCCCGTTGGTGTGTTAGCAGTCACTTGCTCAAAACGATATATTTACAACGAACGGTTGGTGAAAGCAAACCACGATAAGGCGCTGGAGCTGTTGGTGGTGGGTCCCGAAGTAAAGATCCCTACTATTCCATCAAGCTCTAAAACCAAAGTCATAAGTTAAACGACTACCAAAGAAAGTAATTGTCTTAACACGAAAGCAGACTATTCGACGGGGGCTCTTTAGATGTGGCCTCGATTGCGCATGCCCCTGCGTATTAGCACATGTGCGCCCAAGCTCCTAAGCAGCAGGTAATGGGTGCCGAGTGCCTTGGGGAAAGAGAAGAACGAGAAAGCTTGCTTGCATTACCACAAGCACGAGCCTTTGGTTTGCGTGAGCCCTAACAAGCCTTTGGTGTTATTTTTTTTTTATAATTAATTGCCCTTCCTTTATTGCTGCTGCACCTTCATCTGAAAGCGTTCTAAATGTGCTGTAAGCAAACGCAGAACGATCGGAGACGGTGATGCATTTAGGGATGATGAGTATGATGAGGAGTGCTAGAAAGGGGAAAGGTCCATTTTAAGTGATTATCAAAATATAAACAACATCCCTGCTCCCCAGTGGGTGCTTGTTTGGAGCTGCTGTTGATCTGCTGCTAGCGAGACGCGATCTAAGCACAGCGTGACCCTTCCTTCCCTTGTACATTCAGATCTAGCGACAGCGAAACTAATCTCTCCATTCCGGTTAAGTACATTATGGCTACCCACTGTATAGAAAGGGTAAATAGTAACAAAAAAAAAAAGAAACGGTACCTGCTAGCCGCACGCAGCTGCAAAGAAGTTCCGCAAGAGATTATCATTCCCTACAACTTCACCTACAAACTACGGTTTACACTCATAAATTGTACGAAGCATTTGCTGGCGTTGGGTTTGGTTGCTGAGTTTTGTAGTGTGTTTTGCTTTGTTCTAAACGTTAACTCCTTCCTCCTGTTTTGCCATTCGTTTTGCTGCTGCAAAAGCGTGATCGGTATGCATTGATAATGGGTTTTATTTGCTTTCCGCGTTTGAAAGCGCTTTCCCGCTCTACTGGTTGTAGAAGCAGCGGTAGTGCTGCTACTATCCGCTAGGTGGCGGAAGCGTCGATTACTTTCTTGCCGGGGAAAGCCGACACGCGCAATTTGTGTGCTGGTTTTCCTCATCAGAGGGTTAAAGGGTTAAAGATTATTCTCTATCACTTCCACTTAAACATCCTCTGTAAAGAACGCTTACACAGCACAACGAGGGAACGAATGTTTTTGATTCTTAAAAGACGACCCGAGGGCACTCCATCCAGGGAGTGTAGGCCCCGTCCGCTTTAATCACGATCGTGAAGTTGATTAATATTTTCCATGGTCACTGTCCATCTGTGTGTGACTGTAACTGTGTGTGTGTGTGTGTGTGTAAGCATGTTTGCCAAAAGTCGCAATAGTGGTAGCGGTGCTGTCCGCCCCGAACACCCCGGAAGGTGGAAGAACGTAGATGTTGAACACATCCGTTGCACTTCTTTGTAGCATGGGTTTGTTTTTCGCTTGCTTTCCCTTTTCCCATCTGCAGGCTGTCTCCCTGCCAGGCCTATTCTACCGGATGAAACGTTCGCCGATGCGCCGTACCAGACCGTTAACTTCGATCCGTTGCCGCTTCCGGTTCGGTGGACGTTTCGCTAACGATCAGCGAGACGGAACCGTGCCGCGACTGGGACCGTGGTTTGAGCGACTTGAGCTGGGTCGTACCGTTGTACTGTACGGCCACATCGCCACAGCTGCTGAGGGGATGGTTCTCGAACGGCACCAGTGGCCGACTCTCGGCCACCATCGGTGTGGTCGATGGCGCATGCAGCTGCGGACTGATCGGTGTCGCTATGCCACTATCGTCGTTGTTGCCGGCCGGGCCACCCTTCATGCTGCACGCGGGCAGTCCCATGGCGGACGCTACACTTCCCCCAACTCCACCACCACCACCAGCGCCATGCTCGGGGCTGGTGTTGGCGCATTCGTCCAGCTTGTGCAACCACAGACTGGCCCGCTGCTGGCGGATCTGGGCGAACGAGTTCTGAAAGAAGGGCTGCTTTTTCTTCGTCGGTGTACCGGGACCGTCCGGTTCGTTCGCCTCCTCGAGCACGTTCAGTGCCAGCCCGAGGTTGCTGTTGAACGAGATCGACTTGCCAATCTTGCGATCGATAAAGTTCGGCGAGCGTTTCTTTTGCTGCTGCTGTTGCTGCTGCTGGTGTTGCTGGAGCTGCAGGTCCTGCACCTGCTGCACGATGCGGCACACATCGTTCGGCAGTACCGCATCCGACCGCGCATCGACCGTCTGCTCGATAAAGCGCACCAGCGTGTGGACGGTGTTTTCCAGCGTTTGTACCTGCGTCTGTAGCGACTGGATCTGGTCCTGCTGCACCAGGCGCGTCTTTTCCAGCTGCAGCAGGCTGGAATGCGCAAACTGTAGCTGCGTGTCGAGCTGCTGGTGCTCCTCCTTCAGCCGGCTGTAGCTCTCCCGGTAGTGGTGCTGGGTGGTCAGCTCCTCCTGCAGCACATTATATTCGACCTGGGATACGATCAGCTGACGCGAGAAATCGCACCGGAACACACTCCGAAAAACCTTCTCCATCACGTCGGCATCGATCCGCGGCAGGACGGTCTTCAGGTAGCTCATGATGTCCTCGAAGTTGTCGCGCTGCAGCAGCGCCTCCTTGTGCACCTCCAGCAGCGCGATCGCACACCGGAAGAACACGTCGAACGACTCGAGAAAGATCAGATCGAACACGCGCACCACGAAACCGAGCGGAAAGTGGGAGCTGAAGACGGTGAGTATCCAGGGCGCGGCGTACAGGGTCGGCGCGATGTCGTGCCGATCGAACCACTCGAACAGCTCCGGTATGTGGTCCTTGAGCAGCCGCTCCAGTTGGTAGAGCTGCAGCTGGAACTGGCTCATGTTGGGCAGGTATTTGGCGCGCATCTGCCTTCGGAACATGAGATGCTTCAGCATTTCAAATGCATCGGCCTCCTCGAGCTGGCACGGGTTTCGGGGCGTGGAAAGGAGGAAACGGAAGGAAAGTTAGCTTAGGGCTGAAGCGAAGTGAAGCGAAATAACTTACGTGCAGCAACAGGACGGCACAGATGAACCCTAACCCCTGGCAGTAGCCCAGCTCCGGATCGAGGATGGAGTACGCCTTTAGCAGATTAAACAGCGAAAGCTGTCCCAGGCCCAGTGCGTCCTTGTAGTACTTGTGATCCGGAAATGTACGTCCTGCAAGTGGAAAGAATGCAGCCATTAGAAGCAGCTGGGATATTTTTTCTACTAATTGGGAATAACCGCTCATATGCGTGATTGGATGCAGAGCTGATTAGCTAGACAAGTGAATTAATTATTAAGTCTACTCTGCAACAACTCTTAAAACCATAATTCGATTTAACTCTCTCACGAGCTTAATTAATGCTTCAAGCCGACAATAAACTCACTCACTGTGATTTAACTCTGTCATGAGTTTAATAACTTTTCGATAGTTATTTCACGCTCAATAATTTAACTCTCCATGTCGCCAAGCAACTGAACTCACGAGTTTAATAACTCTTAAATCACTCTGAATGAGTTAGCTCTTGAAGTGCTTATTCACAAATGAGTTGAAAAAACAAAACAACGCTTGTCGATAATTTAATTAATGTCATTCACTCATGCTGACTCATAATGCACATCACTAATATTTACACCAAAGAAACAGGTACGCCCATACCTAAATCGATAAAGATGGCATGCTGATGTTCGGTCAAGTTCTTCAACAGCACGCTGTACGGTGTGTTAAAGTTTGGAAAGTTGGTTGTATCGATCGGATCCGGATGGTGCAGGCCGTGCTGCTCCGCCAGATACATCCAGATTTCACCCCGCCGCGACCGGGGCACACCGTTCCGCATCGCCTGATACAGCAGCGCTTGGTTGGTTGGGTTCGCGGTACCGGCCGTCGGGCCACTGTCCAGCAGTGCATCCCACTGCTCGGCCGATCGCTTGTCACACACCGTAATCTCGTCGTACTCGAGCTTTATGCGCCGTATCTCGTTCGACTGCAGGTGGGCATTTTCTTTATCCATGCGGTTCAGGATGATTGTTTGCTTGATGCCGACGCGCCACAGCTCTCGGAGCTCCTCCCGGGTGCGCTTCTTCGCCGGCACCGCGCTGACCGTGCGCAACGGCGACATGTACTCTTCCGGGCCGCTTCGCATATTCTTCGACGGTGTCACCACGCGGTGCAGCATCGCCTGCCGCCAGGACCCGGCATGGCCCTGGTCTCGCGGGCTGTTGCCCACCTTGATGAAGCTGAAATGAAAGTGAACGCGTTAAATCCCACCATTACTCGCCGATTCGAGCCCTCCCGTCACTTACATCTCCATCATCGGGGACTTCAGGGGCGGTGCTGCCCCATTGCCCAGGTCGGAGTTTTTGCGTGCCATCGAGGGGCTGGACCCGATCGTGGACGCTCTGGCGCGCGTCACCGGCTCAAAGTTGCCCTCCTTCAGCTCGCCGGCCGAGCTGGAATCTTTCAAGCTGCCCGCCACGTAGTCATCCCTGCTCGTGCGCCGCTTGAGCAGATGGTCGAACGAGCTGGTGAGCGAACGTTTCGCCTTCATAAAGATGCCGCTGCCGCCCAGGTACTGGTTCAAAAACTCCGTCCGATGCTCGACCGTGTCGTGCACGTGCCGCTGCTGCTTCGACTCGCAGTGGGCCCGCAGCAGCATCATCAGGAACTGGTTCTGCTCGCCCAGGCTGCTGCCGGCCGCCTCCTCCGCCCCGTGGTACTTCTCGTTCAGCAGCCGCTGTTCGTCCTCCGTCAGCGTCGTTTCGATGCGCTTGAATATCATGTTCTGCGTCTTCTTGTCGCTCAAGCCCTCCGTGTCGGTGCACAGCTTGTGGTACCACAGCATCGGACAGTGCTCGCAGGCAAATATCTGTGCCGCCGCCTTGTCGTGCTGCGCCTGCTCGGAGCACGCCTTGAAGGCTAGCGAGATCGCGGTCACGACATCGACCGCCACCTGCTCCGACTGGCATTTGAACACGTACCCGATGTAGCCGTCGTTGTTGACGTCGCGACAGATGATGCCGAAGTGGTCCGCATTCTTGTGCCCGTGCACACAGCTGGCCACATCGCGGAAGGCTTTGTGCAGCAGCACCTGCTTGCGATCGGGGCTGATCAGGCGCAGGTCGGACTGGCCGATGAGAAAGACCATCGTGCGATTCTGTTCGACCACCGGTATCGAACCGATCGAGGCTGAACGATCGCGGCGCACCGGAGCACTGTTGGAGAGGGATCAAGGGAAGGTTGGTTAATGCGACGGGCAAAGAGCGTTGCACGATGTTGCTAGTGTAAAGATTCAGTATCATGCTAATCTAATGGCTTGGTAGATGGAATGAGATGAAGACACTATAATTGTTTTCTGTTTGGTATTATAAATTAAACGCCATACAAGTTGGTGCGCAATGAATAACTAATGGCAAGGACATAAAAATAGTACACAGTAGCTCACACCTAACATGGAACGCATAGAAATCAGTTTATTGTCCGGGTGGTTCTGCTTCGCAGTAATAAAATATCTTAAATCTGTAACGTCTGCCAAGTAGTAATAAAATACCTTAAATCAGCAGATCAATCAGTCAAGGATTTGCAATAAAATTTAAATATGTAAGGTGAAAAGCTTCTTTAGGTGGACGCTTCTGCACATTGTTAGTCACAGGCCTAATACAGGACAATAGTTGTTGTGCCGCACAAGAAAATGTCTCAACTATCCGATATGTAAACTCATGCTTATAAAAGACAACGGTGTACATTTTCAATTTGATTTAATTTAAGTTAATAACATACTAGTCAGCGAGATCATTAGATGCTTTGTCTTTAAAAAGTTCGTATGGATGTCCCAATTAAAATGTAAGGTACTGTGTACAATAAAATAAGGGCATAAACACTGAAACAAGTACCAAATATACACATTCACTAAACAGCACTAGCGCAACAACTAAACTGAGTAAAAAGCATACAAACAAATGTTTTAGGGATCGCTCATCGTTGCCCAAAAAGGAAATCCGTTACGAGATCCTTTTATCGTAATAGGAGAAATCGACTCACCAGATAGCCATAGAATATTATATGGTTTAAATATTGATTGTACATTAATTTAAACTGTTTTATAACACAAAAAATAATCTTTAGCTATTGTAATTTTTCTCGGCTACCTTTCCGGCGCTGCTGCGTGAACGATCCCTCAATGAAGTCGCTTATCTTCGTATGAAACAGTTTTAGTGTCCATCGCAAACAATGAAGAAAATTAACACGAAACAAAAAAAACGTTGCAGGTCTATCGCTTAGAACTGGTAATCAGCAGCACTAGAAGCAGATTTTGGCAGCATCCCTTTGCTTTCTGGGGCAAGGTTTCGCCCTTCCTGCCTGCCAGCCGTCCAAAAACACATGCATAACAATGCGTCGTAACGAAAGCACCGAAGCGAGAACTAACATCGAACATCGGCTAAGGCCACAACTAAGCGATGAAACCAAAACTCCAAAAACTGGACGGTTTTGGGGCACCGGGCACTTACTCCTCGTCGTGCGGTGATGACGCTGACTTGCTTTCTTTACTGCCGGCTGCCGCAGAAGACGTCGCGCCTGGCTGTGGCGGGTCCGGCTGCTGCTGCTGCTGCTGTTGCTGCTTCTGTTCTTTGGTAGAGTTCTCATCGGCTTTAGCGTGCTCCTCTGCTGCTGCCTTACCACTGTCGGCTGTATTGCTTCCCTCCCCGGTACCATTCACACTGGAGATGAACGTAAATTGGATGATGGATGAGTTAGGTAAGGTGTGGATGATGTGTGATGTCGCGTGTAATAGAACCGTGTGTCTATAGGTGCAATTTGATTGTGTGTGTGGTTGTTTGTGTGGTTGTGTGCGGAGGGGTAAGGGGTAAACCACGAGCGTATTCTAGTTCCTGCATCACACTTCAATACCGTGTAGCACAACAACGCAACAACACACACACACCCCTAGCACAGTGAGGTGGCCATGATCTGGCTGACCTCTCATTGATCTCTACGATCCCGGCACAGCAGAAAAAACCGGCTTTTTTCCCCTCGTTCGTACCGGTTCTCATCGCCCCTTCCCGTACTTACATCTTCTTCGTTGGTATATCGAAATGGCTGACGCGACGGCCCTGGAAGACTTCGGGCGGATCGTCCGGTGCCGGCGGTGTTGACTCGGTGCTGCCCCTATTTTCCGGCTCATTGCTGCGACGTGCCGTGCCGGTGCCTTCCACCGTACCACTGCCTCCCGAGTCGGTCCGAACCGGTGTACTTTGCTGCTTACAAAAGAGAGAGAGAGAGAGGGAGAGAGTTAGGGGGCTTTGCTCTGACGCGATGACACATCTACAAGGTGGCAAGAAACAGCCCTTCCCTTACCCTCTTCGACGCTTCCTGTGCCTGGCGCAACTTTTCCGCATCGTACGCCTTGAACTTTGGCAGCGCATCGTCGATGAACGTGATCGGGACGCGCTTGTGCGACACCTTGATCTTGCCGACGTACAGCACCTCGAAGAACTGCGAATTGTTGGCGGATATGTCCGGCAGCGAGGAGAGGCTGGACGAGATGCTGCTACCGCCGGCCGGCCCATTCACGCCGCCCGCCGAGTGGTTCAGCCCGCCGGAATAGCTTTTCGAGGTGGCCAACCGGTTCACGCCGTTCTGCTGGTACGCCTGCTGCTGTGACGCCGGATGCTGTGACTGATGGTGGTGATGCTGCTGCTGCTGCTGCTGCTGCTGCTGATAATGGTACGCCAGCGTGGGGCTGCTGTCGTGCTGTGCGTGGCGCATCTGCTCCGTCAGCTTCAGGTTGGAGGCGGGCGTCGAATGGATGCCCTGGTTGCGGAGCGCCTTCTGCAGATCGTTCGGGTTCGCGCTGGACGAGACGATGCTCTGCGGTATGCTGCCGACCGAGCCGCCCCCGACCGTGGCCGGATCGCGCATCTGCTGCATCAGCTCGGCCATCTGCAAAAGAACCGGGGGAGAGGAAAGCGAAAAGGCGATAAGATTGGATCACGGCGCTGAAGGTGATGGTTCAAACAAACACACACAAAAAAAGTTCGTTGTATGATAGTGGTGAACAGCCGGATATATCACATGCAAGCCCAAAGACACACTAAAATTAAGAGGAGCAAAATACATCCAGCGATCTGTTGTGCGATCGTTCAGTTCAACAGCTCGCGCAAACTGCATCTAACGGTTGACTGTGAAACAGGCAGGCCGTTTGCCGTTTAATTAACGTCCCCCCAACACATTCGGTGTCCTCCCGCATCGCGTATGCATCAACTACACCTTACCGCGCCCGCGTAACGATCGCCTCAAAGCTGGCTTGCTGGACGCATCAACGCCCCCTGCTATTCTATTGCTTGCTTCTGTGTGCGAGAGAGCATGCACTTTGTATGAAACTGCAGCTTACGTTCGATGCAAGCGAGCGGTTTTGTGACTTTTGTTCGCGAGCGTCGAAGCATGGGGTAGAGAGTAGAATTCCAGCCGCAGCCCGCACGCAGCCCGCACGCCACACGTGTCGCAATGGTTTCGCGAATTCTAGCATTCGAGATCTCGCTTCGCTTCGCTTCTACCCCATGATCGTAAATCAAACATTTAAATTTTTGCTGCCCTCGGGCAATTAGCACCCAAACCTTCTATTGTTTCTATCTGAAACAGAACAACAGGGGAAGAAACAAAAAAAAAACACAATCGCACTGTTACTGTCGCTGATGAGGCACATCAAACGGCACGACGATCGGTTTGGCAGTGTGATGATGGTGATGGTGACGTTGTGTTTATTTTTGGGCCCCATGCACGGAAGCGCACCACGATGACCGGCGTCGCAGTAAAGCAGTACATTAGCAACTGTTTACTTTCTTGCTGTTCGTGGTTTGGTATACTAATACGGGCACACCACGGGCAGTACCGAGAAACTCGCAAACGGATGTTCACAAAAACGGATGGACAGTGCGGGAAGAGTTTACCAATTGTATAAGGCACTATCGTGAATTGAAGAGCGCTTCCTGTTAAGCCTGTAAGAGTAAACGATCGCAGGGCGAGCGACAGTGATGCGGAAGGTGTTAATGCGTTGCTGTGGTTTATTTGTACGAGAATCATTAAAGTGGTGACGCTGGAGCCGATAAAGTATGACTAACTACGGTCCACAAGTTTAAACTGCTTGGTTCTAGACTTAAAGACTTAAAGAAAGGATTTGCTGACATCTTGGAAAACAGAAAAGTTATTGCAAATGATAAACAGTGTTCAAAATAGGTCAGTTATGTGTCATAAAATTACAAATTTCATTACAGCTTAAGTTAGTTTTGACAACGCCAAAATATTCTCCATGAGATTTTGTTGAAAATGTTCAATAGTAACGGTATATGAAACACAACTTCCTTTTGATTTTGAGTTCTTGAGGTATATTTTGTATAAAAATATCAAAATTGTCTGGGTTGGCTCGGTGGTCCAGTGGTAACGGCGTAGGGCTGTCAAAAGGCCCGTCGCCGGTTCGAATTTCATTCCATAAGCAGGATTGACTATTCTGCTATGGGTACACTTAGTCACAACCCCCCATACGCAGGATTTACTATCTTGATATGGACGGGTACACTTAGTCACACAATACGGCCTGGCCGTCACTACAGAATAAAAAAAAATATCAAAATTGTCTGCATTTATAAACAGCCACTAGCTAAAACAAAACTTCCCTTTCATCGAGGTTGAATGAACTAAATGATCATATGATTGTGTTAAAAACAAACTAGTTTAATGCTACCCGTAACCTTGCGATAAGTCAATATTTACTGACTGAAAAATATATGTTCAGATCAATTTAAAGTTCTGCAGAAAAAAAATTATCAAGCCAAATGCTAAATATTTACATTAAAGCATCGATTTATTACCTTATTTAAGGGTATAAATCCTAAGCCTAATCCTGATCTACTTCGAAATTAATCGTTTTATTGCGTTCGCCTACCTTGTTCTGTTATATTCATGAAGAAAACAAATTTAAGTTTTTATTCCATTTGCCCTTGATGAAAAAAACACTATATAAACACAATAACTAATAGCAACAACAGTGATTTTAATTCAATTTAATTTAGAAAATAATCATTTAGTTGATATTAAAATGTATAGCTGAATTTCTTTCAGGACTTTTACCGACCGACGTATTAACGCTTTTTTAAGGGAATGTCAGATAAAAAGGAGTTGTTTACAGGAAAATGACCATTCTTTAATAATGATCTCAAAAATTTAAAAATTTCAATATCCTTCAATAATACAATTTTCTTGAGCAGCTTGCCAAATTTATGTGGTATTTGTTAA
The DNA here is from genome assembly GCA_000349105.1 of Anopheles epiroticus. NCBI lineage: Eukaryota > Metazoa > Arthropoda > Insecta > Diptera > Culicidae > Anopheles > Anopheles epiroticus. Next base: position 376,415 of record KB671954.1, on the reverse strand, counting down.
CTAAAAAGCTAGTTATGCAGATCACCTTAACCCCACATTGATCCCCACCGTTGCCAATCGCGAACCCGTCACGATATATATCTTTGCAAATAATATTCACAATTTGCACCCACCAAACCCATTTATGTCCGCCAGTTTTGTGCGGGGTACAGAAATAGCATCCATCTTGGATTCATCTCCGCGTGCAATCCGTGTGCTGCAAAGCAAACGCCATAAACCTAACACGACTTACGTGCTAAACGCGACAGAGGATGGTAATATCCGAGAAATGCGAGACAATTTCCTGACTGTCCTTTTGCTGGAACGTCTTCGGCTCGTCTTTCCGTCGTGCCATATTTGTCCTATAGATGGAGCATTATTTTCACAATCTAAAGATACGCGATACAGTCGACAAACAACGGCACGACGCCACCGTTAAGCGTTCGTACTTTTACGGCACGGGAAGGCGACACGAACGGTTCCAATTGTGCATTGTGTCGGGCAAAGAGAAAGGTTTGCGCGTTGAAGAGATTGTGGCAAGAGAACGTTTTGCTCGCACAAGAAGCACAGGAGAAGCTGGTGATTTAATTAGCGCAAATTAAATTTTTCGATTGCTTCATGCAATCTTTGCTGAGGGCGCTTGAGATAGGGCGAGCAGGAAGGTGGTGTTCGTTTCACTATGAATTGGAACGCATTTCGCTAGAGCATTTTATGAACACCAGGACAGGTGTTGAAACGGATTTTGCAGCTCTTTTAACCACATTATAAAGTGTGTTGTAGGTTTTCAGGTTAACTGACCGCAGCGGACACCTTTTACAACGTTCTCTGAAGTGTAAGCTCATGTAAATGAAACTTTTCGTGTAAATCTTAGTTAAATAAAGGGGAGAGAATTCAAACAAGAAAACTTTCCTTTCTTAATAAACCACAGCCAGCACACGTGGCTGCGACCCTTTTGAGCAGGGCAGGCAAACAACCACTACTTAAAATCCACTTTTTAAAGCTTCATTAACGGACAAAGAAGAGATCCATCCCAACAATGCAAACACCATCATCTACCTTGCAGCAGAAACTGGTGCAGCCCGTCCCTTCCTGCGTCCTGGTGGAGGGAATGAAATTAAATTCCGGTGTGCGTTGATATCATTTATTCGATTTAGCCTCAAGCCCTCCGTTGTGCACGGAGTGTTCTATGGATAGAACTAGCTTTGTCTGTATCGGTGTGGATTCACCACACGTGTGCCGCTTGCTTGCTGATATTCTAGCATAGGGAGCATAGAATCGCAAGCTGGAAGACCACACACACACGGACACGATAGCTCAATACAGATGCCAGGTTTTACCATCTCGATGTCCGGAAGGTTCCTTCACACGTAGCTCCAACCTTTCTCCACTGAATCAATCATGCAAGAGTACACCATTACCGGAGAAGTAAGGGCGGTGGGAAAGGTTCATTTATGGATCGGCGGATGAGAGATGAACAAAAAATGTGCCATTTATTTTTAGCCTTGCTGTCCCCCGATGTTGCGGAAGCTTTCATCGGCGGCCCCGCTGGTCGTATCTGTTCAGGACCGGCAGGACACCGTACGGCCGGAAGTGATAGCACCGGTGAGTGAGCCTGTCATTGCCCGGGGTACGTTCGACAGGTTAAGGTTGTTTCCGATGGGCACCCAGCATTGCAACAGCTGTGCTACGTTCGATACGTTTGGATGATTTTCGGAACGCTCATAATCCTAGCAAAAAGGTTACCCTGTGAGCCAGGGCGTAGAGCGTTCTTTTAGTCAATATTTAATATTGACAGGTATTACTACTTCTAAAGTGCCTCCATGTGTCGTGTGTGGGTAGCACACAGACAGCACGATCAAAGTGTTTTGGGTGGAATAGTGTTGCCTTTGCGTCCGCCCTTTCTTACCCACCGCCTGCCGGGGTAGCGCAAAAAAAGTATCCCCGCAACACTGACCTCAATTACAGTCCCAACAGCGGCTAATGGTGATATTATATATGTGTGTGTGTGTGTGTGTGTGTGTGTGTGATAAAATTACACATGACCGGTGAGCGAAATCAGGGAAAAAGGTCCACTCATTAGTGGTGAGGAAGGACAGCAATATGTGGAAGGTAGATTCGCTTTTAATAGTGTACCGCAGTGTGGTGGGAAAAGGGGTCAGATTAGTTTGGGCAGGTTAGGTCATGTTTGGATTGCAGTGCTGATGGAAGGATTCGGGGAAGGATTTCGGGCGACAAAATTGAATGCCAATTCGTTACAAGCAGTTAAAACGCTATTATTGACCTCGAGGCGTAAGGTTTGGAAATATCTTACATGTAGAAGGATATGTAGTTGAAATTCTAAAATCAGTTAAGAGAATAAAGATGTTAATAAGTAGTAAATTGATAGAGAGAATAAGGAAAAAAGCATAGCAGTATCGTGTGAAATAAAAGTCCCTAATTAAAGTCTCATTTTGCGCGACTCAAGACCGACGTAGTTCAAATTAAATTCGGACTCACTTTCCCCCTTTAATGGTACACCAAGTTACAGAGAGCCAAGTTTACATCTATGTTTTTTAGACAGTGCTTGATCATCAATCGTTGCATTACCGAACAAATCAATCAAGATGAAGCAAAAACAACATATTTTTGTTGCCGTTGTAGATCCATACTGGTCGTCTTCTCATCCTTATCGATCTTATCGATAAGCTTGTATAAAAAACGCGAGCATATTGAACTTTTCTCATTAACTTCTTCAAGTTCTTCAATTTTGCATCTGCTTTGTTTTTCCTGACCATTGCTCGGGTTAAAAATGGGTCATCAATTAAGAAAAGTTTGCAGTTAAAAAAATCGTCACCCTCAACCTTTTTTTTGTTGTTTCAGGCAGTCGCTTTTATTATTCCGTTACTTTTTATAAGCTTTTGAGCGACTACTATATAAATTTCTATCGATAATTGTATGCGTGCTTGTCAGCTCTACATAAATTTGCATTTTTCTCGTTACCGCTTAATGGTAGCAGCTATTGTAGCACACAACTTTACGCAAATAATACCATAGAACACGTTTTATCGGAGACGCACTAACTTCACCTTCAGAATATAGCTCACTTTATGCTGTTGATCTTGTGTAGTGCACCATTTTATACACACATGGCCAAATCGATCGTTTGCAACAGAAATGAAACACAGTGGGTAATGTAAGCGTGTTTTTGTGCTGCGTGCTGCAGAACGACGTTTAAGTTACTTCTTCTCTGCACCCTCAGTTTGTTCGGTCCATTTCGTAATACCGTTTCGCTAAACATTATTATCATCGTCGTGCTCCGGTCCCGGCTGGCTGGTCGACTAGTGCCCGCTTTCATCCGGGGCTATTAAATTGAGATTTGCGATCTGAATCGAAATCGAAAAAAGCGATCTCAATGAGGTCCACTGCTCTTAACCTTCTCCGTCTGTTCGTATCCGTCTCTCTCTCTCTCTCACTCTCTCTCTCTTTCCCTCTTTCTCTTTCTCTATCTCTCTCTATCGCTAGGTGTGTGTTTAAGTGCAAGCATGAAGCACTTGTCGATGTTCCGAGATGTTTGAGTACTTCCGAGACGAAGGTGAGATCATTATTTTTAGATCGAAAACCGTTTCGTACAGTCCATATACCTACAGTCCCCGATACCTACAGTGCATAAAAAAAAGTTGACCACTTTACGGCAGGGACGGAAATAAGGCACACTGGTGACAAGTTTGGCGCGCATTGAATTTGTTTTCGCTCGCTCTCTCCCTCTTTCTATTACGGTTGAACAATCAACAAAGTTGTTGTTAGCGCTTGCGGAAAGGTACTTTAGTGGGTAAATTAAAACGGTAATCTTGAGAAACATTCGGCAGAATGGTTTTCAGACGTTCTTTTTCCACTGCATTTTGTGCTTTATAGGGATTGGGCTACAATTTGATACCTAAGCTGGCGGAATAAAATGTGCATTACTGATGAGAGTCTTTTAATACCAGTAAATGGAATGGTAACCGTGTCTCTAGTGAATTGCTTGAGTTAAAAGTTCCATGCGACAAGAGTAATTTATCAAATGTTTTTATTTCAATCCAAAAAGTAGGTAGTAGGGAACAGAATTTAACATTCTGTATATTCAACATATATATTTTGTTCCTCGCAAAGCATAGGTTCGATAGATTTCTAAGTTATCAAAAACCGTGGTGAACCTGTTGTAGAAGAAACCCATTTAATATTCAACCAACTATGGAATTATGGTGTTTACGGATAGTTTTTACCTTTTCCTTAGATTGTCTTTAAAGTTTCTCAAATAATTTAAGGTCGCTCAATTTTTTTTTGCCATATAAGAATGTGAGAAAGTACTAAAAAACTTTCTATAACCCTGTAATTACACAATGCAGGGGTTTTCGTTTGGATGTATTAGACAATCGAATTGCAAGATAACTGTAATAGATTGCACAGTACAATCGCCTCATATGATTTGCAAAAAAACAACAGGCATTAGACAAACGTTGCAGTTAATAGTACAATTTAGGCAGATGACAGTAGCAGTGTTGTTTCATTCTGCATTTTACTCATCTTGTTTTATGAAAAGACAAATCCTGTATTCTTGTCATCGGCAATTTGTTCCAATTTAGTCTCGAGAATTGAGCAGTACTACACTAGTTTATTTAAATTGTATGCTAATCTTATTAAAACGTTTTTAGACACAAAATATAAAATATTGAGGGGTATAGGGCCATCTAATTCTTGGGTAAAATAAAAGGTAGTTGAACATCTTCCTAAACACACGGTTTGCTACAGACACAAATAAAATAATTAAATTGCTAATGCATTGCTTGCACCACCAACACAAACCCGAGCACATCACACTGGCACATTATTCACGACCGTGTGTTTTCTGCGTTGTAGTGTGTGTTGATGTGGGCGACCATTGCAGCCGCGCAGTATTGTGAACGATTTGCTTGCTCTATTTCGATGCCGAGACAACTAGGCACCACCCTCCGACCACCGGACGATAATCCTCACCGTCCGGCGGAGTACGTCGATCCAACGAACGACGACAACACATCGCGGTGTTTTCCTCGTTCGTGTAATGCAAATGAAATGCCTTTGCTGTTGCTGTCTGGATGAATCTTTCCGTTCGTACCAGGCGTATTCCGGCCTGAAGCCTTTAGCTCGGATCGAGCGAATTTCCAGCTCGCTGCATTTTCGCACTCCAATCCCACCCATGCTGGGTGCAACATTTCGCCCGCATAGTGAACATAATTGCTTGCGAGAAGAAAATGAGTTCAGTCAAGTGTGAAGGACAATGAAACAGCAAGATGTGCCCACTAGCAAATACAGAGACCGTAGGCGTATGGAGGTTTTTGGGAAAATTATCAAAAAAGGATATAATCACTAAAACGAAACGAAACAAGGAAACAATAGAGCAGTAAAAATCCATTAGCACATTGTCTAGGCCAAACGGCGGTAGTCTGTCGGGCTGGTAGGGTGTGTAAATAGTTTTACCAACCGTTTCTCACTCGGCTTTGCTGACATTTTGACTGACAAGCTCTTAATGAAGATGATAGCTTCCTTGTCTAGTCCTTAAAATTTCGTACCACTCAAAGGGATGGCACGTTGAAAGTGGGAGAACAAGCAATAAGCAACACTGATGCTCATTTCGCTCCGACGGAGTGAGTGGAACAGTGCTTAAGCTTATACTAAGCTTGTTGCTGAGGTAGACCGAAAACTATTTGGTGGTTGTTAAATCGTGCACAATTTATAACGATGCTGGTGTAATGTTGTGTTTATTTGTTGAACGCATAAAACATTAAAATGAGCAATTTTATTACGTTAAACGGTTCTCAATTCGTACCCAAACCTAAAACAATATACGGAAAAATAATCCACCAAATATCCTCACTAAGCAATGAAAGGCCTTCCCGAAGAATTTTGCTAAATTATGCGCTCCACTCACGCGGTCCCATCCAAACAATCCCGGCTTCATCCGGAATAGTTTCTTCATTAGCGCTTTTGCCCACCAGCCGGTCGATCGGTCGGTCTCATTAACTTTCCAACTAAAGCTCCAGTGGCTCCCTCACCGTACATCGTCTTCCCACTCAGCTCAGGTGGGTCTGCCCCGACGGATGGTATTAATATTTGCTCGTCCGAGAAAGGATGCCACCGGTGGAAAAATGCCACTCGCTCCCCCCCCACTACCGGTACGCGTAATGGGTAGCAATAAACAGCTTCATACGGTTGCGGTGCGGAGAAAGATAAATTGGTTACGATAAAGAGCGGCCCGCGCGCCTGATTATGTTCGCCCCAAAATCAGCTGAAGTAAGCGCAGCAAAAAGGCGCACTCTTGCATGAGTTTTTTGTGTTTGTGTTTTTTCCTATTTTTTTTTTTGTGAATATCTCCTAAACAGAGGCCCAGCTACGTATCATCTTTTATACCATAAGGATAACATACGATTATGGCACGAGCAAAAGTGGCAAAAGCGTCCCCAAGCGTGCGGGTGGTGTTTGTCGGATAAAGTGAGCGAGAAAAGAAGCAAGGATAACCACGAAACTGTGAGGTAGAGTTTCGCCACGCCCGAGGCATCTCGCAGGCAGCGGGTTCCAAAGCGGTTAGTCATGAATAAATTACACGGTTATCCTCCGCCGAGCTTTGACGCGTTGGTGAGTGTGGAACGATTTCTATAATAGCGAAATGAGTGCAAAAAAGGGAAACGGAGTGATACAGTAAAGGCGATGGGAAAATATCTTCGGTGGAGGAGGAAAAAAAATTAACTTTCAGGCAAATGTGTGTGTGAGTGTGTGTGTGAGCTGAAGTTTCCTGGGGAGGATATAGCAGACAGGGGTAGATGAGCTTTATTGCCCCCAAAATGGCAGTCAGGGTGGTACCGCAGTGTTATTACGCTCATCGATTGTGGGTCCCGAATCAGTTTGTTCGATTCGTGACCTTTGCGTAAAGAAGGAGGTCTGTTTTGTGTATGTGTGTTCGGGCATCGTGTCGCGAGAGAATAGAATGTTGCGTCCGAATGGAGGCGCCCAGTCCCGGCAGGCGAGATGGAGGCGCCCAGTGACACGTGCTGCGCTCGCTACTTACATTCTTCTTCATCCGGTAGGACGAAGCGTCACTCCAGGAGGTGACCATGACGCTGTCCTTGTACAGTGGAAGGGTAAACATTTTCTAGCCCGCTGTTTCCGTTCCGCACTACCGCACTAGACAGGCACGCACTCGTGCTCACTGCAGCTTCCCAGCAGCAGTCGATTCAACAGCTGCTCGACCACGCAAGGACAAACTGACTCACACACACACCACAGCCACACAGAGCCACAAACACACCTTTCGAAGGTGAACTTCACTCTCGCCAACCGCCTCTTGTTTTCTGTGCTCGCACACACACACACACCTCGGAACTCAATCAGCACCAATTGCTTCCAATTAAGAGCAACACTCTTTCGGGGCTGGCGCTGTTGCCCTGTCAGCCACGCTGCGCCGCTGATACACTCGGGGCTTGGATGCCAATTTTATTGATTTGTTTACCCCGTGCACGATCGTTGTCACTGTGGTGCGATGGCTTTGTCGCTTTTCTATATTGCACTTGATTTGGTAGGGCTTCTTCACTACGACCCACACACAAGGGGGGTCCCCTCCTTTCCTTTTTTCCCCCTCCCACCGATAACCGGCGATTCGTTGGCGCTCAATTTGTAGATTGAACAAAGGCACACACAGTGTGCACCCTCCTGATCGATGCTAGCCGCCTGTTACGGTGGAAGTTGGATACAAAATGGATGGGCACAAGAGACAGGAGAGAGGAGAGAGAGAGAGCGAGAAAGACAGTGAAGAGCGATGGTGAGGGGTTGTTGCTCTATCTAAAAGCATTGGTCAAGTGGATGGGTAAGAAAACACGGCGCGCAAGAAAAGGAGCCGACAAATTAGCTATCGTTTCGTATGGTTCGTATACACAGTTGGGGGAAGTGATGGAAGTACTTTGCTGCTAGAATAAACAGATTCTTCTGCTAGGATATGGCCAAGGGAGAATATTAACTTCCCCGCTATTGATACACTCGGAAAGGGCTATTCGAATATTGTTTTTCACTACTTGTCACATTGGGCATGCTTTTAGCAAACAATGTATCGGTGAAGTAAAAGCAACCAAACCCACCGACAGACGGTTGGCCTGATTTTGACTGACTTTGTGTTAAAAATAATTCCTCGCGCAACCACGGTGTGGTGGAAGGGAAAGAGAAGAAACCACGAAAATACACCCATACAGCTGCACGATCAGACCGACCAGCTGAGATCACAAGTTGTTGCAGCCGTTCAGGCGGGTTTACATTGTTTGGGTGATGCGGTGTGAGAAGAATAGTTAGGAACTGTAAAATGCGTTTCCAAAATGTTCAATGTGTACAACGAGCACAATTTTCAACAAGGAGATTCAAACGACTTTACAAAGTACTAGGGTTTTGAAGTCATTCTTCACTGTGAACAGTCCACTTGGTTGCTTGAATGACATTTTGCGACATTAACCATTAATGTATTTTCAAAAGCAATTTCAAAAGTAAAATTGTAATTCTTTTGTACGAAAACACTTCCAATACTAGCACACCCAGTGTGCTTGCTAAGCCCGGAAACATATCTTGAGCGAAATTTGACTCCTAAACCGGAAGGAAGTGAAGTGTCCGATCCATTTCGTAACAGGTGAGTAACCGCCAAGAGCAATGCGCAAGGACAGTGCGGCACCATAACATGCACTTCGGAACCGCACTTAGTGTGATTAGAGTCAAGTCGTAGCCCTTCGGTAAGAAAACAAATCGTACCCGCACTCACACACTCACTGGGGCCTGTCTGGTTGTCAAAACACTACGCAGCGCGCCACATTCCGGCGACGGAAAACTTTGGCCGCTTTTCCGATATATGAATGCGATATTTTCCACCCGCGTGGGTGCGCCGAATCGAACACTCTCGAAACGCACTACGTTTCCCGTTCGCGTTCACGTTCTGCGTGCTCACTTTATGGCTGATGGTGACTTATTCGTCTCGATGGTTTGTTTCTTTCTTGTTTCCTGCCTTCCGGGGACCGCTTTGGTTCCGCAGCACGAACGTAGCGCTGTGACGCGTTTGGTTCGGTAGGGAAAATTCGACTGCCACGGGAACACTACGCTCTCTTTCTCTCCCTATCGCTCGGGACAGAATTGGACGTGACGCGGACGCGAAAGTGTGCGACGACGATCGTTGCAGCCGATGTGTTGGTGATGTGTGGCTGCCAGCCGGCGTACGATGCACAGGGCCAGACAGCCAACATCGTCATCATCAACATCATCATGCGCCTGCTGCGTGTGCTGCAAACGTCGCAACATGGTGATGACGGCGACGGCAATCGATGATATAAAATAAGGACTGGCTGATCAGGGATGAGGTAAGAACCACGGAGATGGATGGTTTGTTGGTGCTGCTGTTTCTTTTTGTTTTCTACCTTTTAGTAAAGCAGCGCGATGTTTGCTATTTCTGAGCGTGAGGAAAATGGCTCAGCGTGTGTTCTCTGACATGTTCACAAGTGCACAATGGGCACTTGTTGGGATGAAGGCGCGAAAATTAACATCTTTTTCATTCAATCGTGCAAATTAGCCTTATGCACCGCATCATGCTTAGAAACACTCAACGAATAATACTGCTGCTTCGTTTTTATTAGTCACCTCTGGGCAATGAAAAATCTACACATTAATATTTCTTATTTTCAATTCTCCCGTGCCTTATACAGCTTTGATTTAATCTTAATTTGTCTTTCAAAAATTAACTTTTGATAAGTTAGCCATACTTCTCTAGGCAGTGGTGCGCCTTTCGCACCACTCCATTTTACAATCAGTCATTTTCAGTACGAAAGATGAAGGAGTGGTATTTGATAGCCCTGTGTGAGTCATGTTTTTTTGTACGTCTTAGCAAAAATTGCCTAAACATTATTTATTCAATTGTAGGATACCGTTCATCCGTCCAGCTTATGCAATAAATGGCGCTTCACATATCTAATGAAAACTCCTCCAATTGTACTAGCAAGAACAAGCAGCACTACATTTTCAAACTGAGAGATTAAGATGTGGACAAGTTTCTCGAGTATCCTAGTAGCAGTGTTACATGTTTATGTTTGGTTGAAATTTATTTACATAGAAAAAATAATAATGGCTGAACATATTTGTATAACGGCTTAGGCAATAAAATGAACACTGTGTGGTATTTTACAAAACGCTATAAAAACAGAGGAATACCAAATGCATTCTTTTTATCGAGGTCTCACTAACGTTAAGTAAATGAAAGCAAACAAAACAGATTGTTTTCTAGATTATGAAAATTGAAATCATTCCCCCATTCCTCAACGGTGACGTTGCAGAAGTTGAGTTCAAAATAGTCATTAAACTTCAAAACAAGGGCATACGTTTCCATTATTTCCACAGTGTAACGTATGAAATCAGGTCAGTTCTGATGCCTGTTGCATGCTATGGCCCAGTTCCGATGTGCGCTAGTAATTTTGTGCCCGTTTGAAGGTTTGAAGGAATTGAAACATTCATACAATACAAAGCAAAGCGACGATTGAAGCGTTCCGTCTTCCCCGGATGGCGCTTTGGGCGCAGAACTCAGATTGGTCAGTGCACGAAAATACGCAAACCCATCGGTGCCTTTATGACATCAATTGAGGCGAACAATCAAGATCGTTTGCAAACTTCGCCCTAGCATGACGCCGCCCAGGATTAGCCGGCCTGTCAGTGCACGGCAATGACACGTTTGAGCACTGGCACCCCACCTAGTGTTCGATGGTCAGATTTATTGTAACGTATGTGAAGCATCGCCCGTAAGCCCTATCCCACTGTCTAGAACGGCTCGAACCAGCCGACCAAAGTTTCTAGTCACGCAGGGGCGAATTAACGGTCCCCAAAGCCGTCCGATGACGTTCGGCCGGTGGGCTTCATGCTTCACGATATCACAAATCACGGTAGGGCGAAACCACTTGCCATCCGAACACTCGAACCCCGAACCCGCATCTTTCCCTCACGCTCTTCCTCTTTTTTCTTCCTCTTTTTTCGCACCACCACCAAGCCCAGTGCAAGCGTGTTGCGAAGCGACTTGGGAGTTGCTCCTGGGAGACGCCGCACGAACAGTGGCTGGGTTTACTGAAATTGACTACGTCAAAAAGCGCACGGTAGTCACGCAAAGCAAAGCCGGATTTCGTGCCGATTGGCGTTTTTGGTGATTTGCCGGCTGGTCGGGATAGCGGTTTTTGGTCGTTTTTCCAGCTAGATATCATGGCCCGTTGCCATCGTAAGGTAAACAGACAGAACGCAACGTTCGATTGTGTGCGGAAGAGTTCGAGAGCCATTGTTTAAACGGTAGATCATTATTCATTATCACCGTAGCGATAAGGTTCGAACAATGGGCAAAGACTGAACCGGCCGTTGACTTGTTTGGCTGGTTCAGCACTCTGTTCCCACTCTTCCGACCTCGTTAAAACGGTAACTGGTACTGGTCCTTTCTTCCGTGCGGGAATCGTATGGCTTGCAGGCGCCCTCTGGCGGACCCTAGCATAAAGCATTATCAGCAATATGGCACTAATAAGCAATGTTTGTCGTGACTGCCATGACAAAACCTGGTACAGTCATGAAGGAACTGTGAAGCAGCCATTCGATACATGGATCGGTTACGAATCTCAAAGGACAGACATGCTAACGTGCAGCGCATTGTTAACGTCGAAGCTGTAATTTCTGCTGCGAAAATTAACCATCTCGTTCCCTTCCTCCACCTGTTCGACGCTTGATAAAGCTATTCACTCGGAGATAGGAAACATTATCTGCAAATACCATATGGACGACACAGTAATGGACACTCCATACCTTTTGGCACGCCGACGTCCGAACGCACCGCACGAGTTCGGATGCACAAGCAGTAATGAGATAATTAACATACGAATCGTGCGATAATGAATGTCGTTTCCAACAACTCGCCAACAGGAATGTAGCTATGCGATGTATCATTAGCACCTGGGCGCGTTAAGCATTGCATTCCAGCCGTACCATCGTTGCCGGATATTGGTTGAAAGGTTGAAGAAAGCACGTGTATTGCGCTCCGCCCAATAAAACCCAACCGTTTCGTACTTAACGAACTGACCTCAGCCCTGGTTTCAGGGAAGCAAGTGAGCGGGAGCGAGAATTTGCCTATTAAAACCGGGAATTTGTGTGCGTGTCTATGCGTAGATAAGTTTGGCAGCACGAGCGCTTTCGGGACACGCTTTCGGCCGGACGGACAGTGCGTGTTAACCGCGACGCATGGCGTGCCGTTCGGGTGTAGTGGCCTGAGGCAAGGTCAGCCGTGCAACAGCCCCATCCGGACAACAGTGACCTTCCCGCTTACTGCCACTGTCAAGGACTAGTGTTAGCTGTTGCTGGTTAGGTAATGTTGGAGGCCGGGACTTTTGGGACGACTCTTACAAATCCTATTCCTCAAGATTGTCAAAACCTCCCCCCGTCACTAATTCAAAACGGAAGTAAACGGAAGCCTGTTTGACCTACCTGTTCGTACTTTTCACACTCGTAAAAGTGTATGTGCAGCAGCGGATCGTGCGGATTCTTCAGCAGATACACCAGCCCAAACTCGGGACCAAAGATTTCCGCCACATTGTCATTGCCGATCGTGATTGGCTGGGGCCGGGTGCTGGCCGCTTTCGGCATCAGGAAGTCGGCATTCTTTTTGCCCTTTTCCTGCTTCACGATCACCCTGGAAGGGGAAGAGGCACGGGAGTGCACCAAAAGGTTGAAAGAAAAGTCACAACCACTTCCCACACCCCATCTCTAGAGGAGCCCCTGTCTTACCTGCAGTAGCCGAGGATGTACTTAAGCTTGTGCTCAAACTGTAGCTCAAAGTCCGTGTTGTACGCTGCCAGCACGCCGTCCTCGACACCGACCGAGAGCTGAAATGGGATCGAAAACCAGAGAAGGAAAAGGTTCGTTAGAAATGGCTCGGGCACATACACCCGACACGGATCGAAATCACTACACCACTGCTCCGCCAGAAACGATAAATCACGATAAAACTCCCAACGGACAAGCTCACCGTCTGCATCGCCGGAAACGAGCAGCTACGTTCCCCGTTGTAAGCGTTAGAGTGAGATTCAATACGTTTGGTCGTGTGGACGGAATGAACTTCATCAAAGGAGCTGCACCGGGAAAGTGTTTGTGTGGATTAGTGGACAACATGCTCTTTTGTGGTCATTACCTTTCAATATGCGAGGGAACGATATCTTTCCCGTTTCTTTGAGTAGGTTTGATGGTGTTAATTGCTGGTGAATGGCATTGGCATCTTGAATGACTATGGACACACACGTCTTGGAGTGAGATATGATAGACTGTTTCTGTTTTTAATACTGCTACTTTTGCACTTTTAGAAAGTTCAAAGAGTATGCACTCAAAATACAATACAAACTCTAGCGTTATTTCCCTTTTCATGTGAGTACCTCTTTTCCATGCTTGCGCTCCAAAAGTCAACTTCTCATTATTCGTACCTCCCATAAATGATACAAACCATGCTACCATTTGTACAACACATGTCACCCGTTCCAGTGACATCTGTACAATCAGCTCCATTCAAAGCTTTGACGATTTTAGGCCAAAGTTCAGGTTCCCGTAACACGTGCGCTCCTCCCTGCCAGAAGGATCATGACGACTAGTATATGGTCGATAAAGTTTTACGCTCGGCTTGGTGGTATTTTGCAAGCACAACCTGACAGATTGAAAAGTTTAATTTAAACTGTCTTTTGTACCCAAAAAGGTGGAGGGGATTTTTCAATCTTCGAATACTTTTTCAGCCCTTGCCAGGCTGTGTGTAATACGGAGATCTTCTGCTTCCCTTGAAAGCAGCACAGTCGGCAGCTTGTTGAGACTAATCCGACAGAAAAGTTTATGGATACGAGCAGCGATAAAGTGTATCTTTGGCTGTTAAGCTGCCAAAGGTTAAGCATAACTTGTACCTTACCGGAACAAGCGTTTCGAAAATGTTTTTTCGGTGTCTGAGAGGCTCTTCAAAAACTGTAGGAACTTCGCTTTCAATAACGCCTCCCACTAGTCTAAACACGCCAGCGGGGTGTGGTGCGGTGGGAGAGGTGAACGGGGCAGCACTTAATGTGAGCCGACAGTAATGTGACCGGTTAGCTCGCTTACTACTAACCCTGGTCGATAACGAAGACATTTATAGTGAGCAAAATGCTCTTCTTCTCTTTTTAGGTCATTTCGGAAGCTCTTTTCCGATCCCTTCTTGCTAACCGGATCTTATGAGATGAAAGAGAAGAACAAAAAACACACTAGTCTTGTAGACTAGTTGGAAGTGGTCAGCATACATTCGCTTGCCCGAGCGACATCCGGACGATGGTCCAATTTAACGACACCAACGCACCAAACGCCCTACACCACTGGCGCTAATTGGAAACGCTGCGGAAAAGCCCTGGTCTGTCGATAGGGGGCGATGGGCGATGGATGGCTCCCACTGCTACCCGGAAAGGGCCATTGGCAGAAGAAATCCCATCCCATTTTTTTGTGCGCCTAGAAGGACAGCCTCTTTTGGATTGCCATTCGGTACGGGCCTATTTCGAGGAGCGACTCCCGGGAGGACAATAAATCCACTCACTTCAAAAGCATCCGATTGAAAGCAGAACGAGCTGCGCAGAGTAAGGATGAACGAAAAGGCGAGGGATAGAAGTCCGAAAGAAAGGTGGTTTTTGTGGCAGTGCAAGCATATACGGCTTGTAAAATGTTCTATCTGAGCGGTAAAAAAGCGAAACTAGCGTATGTTTGCACGCATATGGTATAGAACTGGACTTTGGCAACGAACGGATAAGGATGGTTTCGCTACCATAAAGTATCAGTGAAACATGTTGAAACTGTGAAGTGTAAAAGAATAACATGTTTGCCAGTTTCAGCTTGAACTACCATAACATCTATACCCAATATCCTGTCTAGCAAGCGTGCATTAAACAAATTTTCCACTTAATTTAAGTTCCGTTCGCATCTTTTATGCCCTTACTCTCCGCTATCACGTTTCTTGCAAAACCCCACAGAACAAAAACTCAACCCCCGAGCGAACTTTCATTTCACTTTATTACAATTTTAATAGCATTTTAGCCGTAAATGAACGGCCCCTTTTCCTGTCAGTAATTAATTTTGCGCTGTTATGTGATGGAACGCAGTAGCGGGCGGGACATTTTGCCAACTTTGCCTGCTCAAAATTTAGTTTACCATTACACCAACCACCGGGCCATAGTGGGAAATATTCACCCCGAAGGAAATTTAAGCTTACGTGCGCATGCATATGCAGCTGTGCTACAGACACAGACAGTGTCTCGTTTTCCACGTCCAACACAGCTTCCAGTCTTAGCGAGTTCCCGTCTGATGCCAATCATTCTGTGAAAACCCGTCACCTACACAACACACACACACACACACACACAGAGCAGTGTGCAGACCAGTTTGCATATACTCTAACGAGGGTTAGTGCGGTTCGTTAGGCAAGGAAAAGCTCGCAACGGGCGCTTTGCCATCGCCACGCTGATGTCACTATAGGTGTTTGGATGAACGTATAAAAGGGGGGTCATTACCGTCGTAAACAGCATTACACTTTCCAAGACGTTCGCGGCAAGCGAACGACTGATTGGGGCTCGCCGGTCGAACACGTTTAATCCCGCGTACATTAAATTTCATCTCCAGCTGGCGTTTGATGAATCTGCTTTAAGGCAAACGGGTGGAAAACGAATGGCCGAGCTTCTTCCTCGTTTAAGCATCGAGCAGAAGCGTAAACCTCATCAAGTGGAACTAAAGGGGAAGTGTTCGAGCCCGAAACAACCATCGCCATACCGTGATGGGTGATGTAATGAGATGGTACGGTGGGTGTCTAATTAATGCAAATTTTATTTACCGAATTTATAATTATTTTGTCGTGATTTTTGTAGTCACTCCCGGAGCCAACCGTCCAAAAGTGCCTAGGAAAGGTGGGGGTGGAGGGGGAGCAAGCTGTTATGATAAATATTTATAAAGTCAAAATGGCACGCCTCTCTGTCTCAAGCCCATCTCGTGGGATAAGAGTTAGCGCTGATGTAATTTTAGGGAATTTATTCTTTCCTTTGGAGCTTTAGAAGGGTGGCAAAGCTGAGAAAAAAATAACAAATTTTAATATGTTCTATATATTTTAACGTTTTCCGATAATTAAGACGATTGAAGCAGTAAAACAAACAGCAACACCATACGCGAATAGGTTTGTTGTATAGTGACCAGGATTGCGCTAGTCGATGGCCGGTGTTAAGTCCGCAACCACTTTCGACTAGACCAGTGGTATCCAAACATTTCTGTACTCGAGCCACTTTGCTTCACGATTCCATAGCTGAGTTCCACATGCTTAATGAATCGTCTAATAGAATGACGTGTTGGCTGCTGTTTCTAAAGCGCTGGTTGGACCTGAACTAGAGATCAACAGCTCAGTTTCTTTTTGAGACAGCATTAAGCAGCAATTGACTCGGCTCAACTTGCCCAGCAAAACTTTTTTGTGCCGTCCAGGAACCTTGGACATTGTCCCATAATGCACGAGTCAAAATACTGTACCAGATTCTGTCTGCCAGTTGAGGCCTTTCCAAGCCATTGTGGTAAATAAGGAATCAGGATTATCTGTGACAGGCTAGTCCTGATGACCTGATGATCATGAACGGTCCAAAAATGGGAGTCCATCTAGACCCTGCAGAAGACAGGGCGTCTTCCGTTATTGTTGGACTTCGGTATGACTCTTTGCGAATTTCGGAACTGTTTACGTCTACATCCAAACTCTAATAATTGTACACTGCTTCGTTGTCATGTCTTAGTCTATAAGCATCGAGTTAATTTAGAAGATAATAATGTTTGAGAAGTAAATCGAACAAATACGAAAGACGAAACACAATTGTCAGCGGTGATGTAGAGTTTGTAGCTTCGTTCTTGCCATTAACAGAGTTCTTCCCTATAAACACAAATCAACCAAATCCCCTGGGTGGGTTGTCTGTCAGATGCTGTGGCTACAAATGTCAAATTATTCCCACATTACAGATAAAAGCGGAGCGTGGAAAATACACCGTAATCATTTCGGCATTCGTCGAAAAATGTGCAAAACAAAAAACGATCAACCCATAATACCGTCAACCCCTCAAGTTCCGATGTAATGCATTGAAAAATCCACCATTCCGACGTTCGAGCGCGGGGAAAACGGACAAAGGGGACAGCGGTTCGGCAGCGCTCTGTTTGACTTGTTAATAATTGATGAGAACGTAATCTCGTTAGGCGGATGGATGGGTTTCAGGACGTGGGACAACGTTGTCGCGCCGCCCCTCTCTAAACACTGCCTGCCGGTTGTGCCCTGGCAAGAATGCTGCTGGCGTACAGGCTGTACCTCGTCCGAAAAGGTGCCCAACCTGCTGCGCTGCAGAAAATTCCAGCTATGTGAGCGAAGGCAAAACCCGTCAAACAATTCAATCGCGAAATGCGTACCGTGTGGCGAACGCATTTCCGATGGAAAATCGATAATTTCCACACGGTTTTCTTTGCAGACCAGTGTGTGTCTGTATGTGTTTGTGTCGTTGTGTTGTTGCTGTTTGCTGTTGGTGAATAGCGTCAGATTGGCAAGCACGGCACAGGAAGGGATTGGACCGAAGGCGAAAAGTTTGTGCGCAGATAGTTCACCCGCTCGGCTTCGGTGTAATGCAGCGCGCCATTCGCCCCAAAATGGACACAGTGACGGACAAGGATGTGTTTGCGAGCCGGCAAGCATTTCGAGCGCTGGTGACTGCTCAAAGCCAAAACCCAAGGCTTGGCCGTTCTGATTTTCCTGTTCATTCAGGGGAGGAGATTTGCTTTTTTATTCCAACTCTCCCTTGGGGGCGCTAGTGGGTCCGGTCGGAAGGGTTTTGGTAAAATCTGAAACCATTTTTGTAGGGCAGTAAAAAGAGTCCCCGCCCCGTCCTCCCCCGCGGTGAGAAGGTCATCAGAAGGAAAGAACTTTTTGTTTTACACCAGCGTTTTAAGAGGATAGCGAACAAATGAACCAATGGTTTGAGGCGGAGCGTTTTAGCACACACACCGGTGAACCGGCCGGATGGTCATACGGCGCACAGTGGACATTAATTGCGGCACACTTACCGTTACATAACTTTCGTGGTTCCTAATGTCGGCAATGGACCACGGCAGCATAGCGGCGGAAAAGCGCGGATCGACCGAAGCGGATCCACGCCATGTAAGCGTCGTCAGGCGAGTCTTCATCGTCGCGTTCCGGTCCAGCTTTGCTGTTTGTGTGCGGAGGTGGATCGTTTACTGTTGCCGTGCCAGTAGAGTCCTCTGTTTCACTGTTGCCGGTAGTGGTGCTACCGCTCTTAGTGGTTCTCTCCTGCCCACTCAGACTCTTTTGTAAGTTTATTGTACGCACGTGAAACAATGTAGAAGGGAGAGAGGGATAGAGAGAGAGAGTGTGTAGGTGTGTGTGTATGTATGTGCGACAAATAGAACAGAGTGAGAGAGGCAGGGATGGAGCTGGTCTCAAGCTTTTACCACAAAGTTACATTCCCAGCTGCCATGCACAACCCTGCACAGCATAAAGCGGACGAACTGCGGACACTGCGGACTGTACTGAGCGTATAAATGCACTGTACGTGATAGTAATGCAGAAAGCTCTGGTTTTTCACACGCTTTTACACGCTTGCGCTCGGTTTTAAATGGTGCTGTAAAATGCTTTTCATTTGCCACACTCACTCACCAAATTAAGCACGTACACTACACATAGAATTTTGTCATATTTGGGGGTTTCGCTAATCCTTTTCGCATGCACTGTTTCACACATAAATCACACACACACTGACACAAACACTTTGCTGCAATAAAACATTAAAATGTGTTACGTTACACGATTAAACACATAAATTAAACACTCCCCAACGGAAAACGCGATGCAGTCAGATTTGACTTTATTCCACTATGCGCCTGAATGTAGGCAAAGCGCGAGGCAAACCCGTTTTGGATGGATTAAAATTCAAACACAATCACCTGCCAGTTGCGGCTGCGGCGCTTACACACGCTAACGATCAAAGTGGGCGTCATAAACATTACAACACGGTCTGCGGCGTGTGATGAGATGAGCAGTGCTCGGTACAGTCGGTACGTGTGGTAGAAAGTTAAAAGAAAAACTTTCTTTTTGTATTTTTCACCAGCTTTTACGCAGATAGAATTAGAAAAATGTAATCGCCATGCTACACCGGAGCGTAGCAGAGATTCCGCAATGTAACATGCTTTTGCACACTGTGAAGAACCCCGTACACCGTAGGGAGGTTTTATGTTTTCACCTTCACAACCCTCCGCAGGCACGCGAATCGATGCGAAGAAGCAACAAAAAGGGGCTGCTGCTGCTGCAGCACTGTTCGCCAATGGCTCCAGGGCAGAAGGGCAGAACTTTGCTCACGAGTGTAGTGGAAAACAGGGAAAACTGGCGTCCCCAGCCACCCTTGAAAGCGAAAAAAGAAAGAAAGAAGGCAGCAATCTTACATTTCCAACCCCTCCACGTAACAGCCCAAGATGACCGTGCGCCCAGCAAGGGCCAGACAGCACACACGGTCGACAACGAAGGGCAGAGTGGGCTGTGCAGTTTGGCAGCACAAGGGTACAGAAAAATCAATCCCTCTCTCTCTTGGCAGCCCGCTGGAGGGTTTTATGTGTTTGTGTGTATGTGCCTCACAGCACTGTTTCTTCCTTCTTGAATAATGCGCACGAAGGTGCCACCGCCACTCCACCACACGTCCGTGCTTCACGGATTTTCATTTCACATTTTCGCACACTTTCTCCACGGCACGGGAGTACAGTTTTGCGAGTTTTCTTCTCCGTTCCGATCACCCCTACCCTTCCCTGTAGGTGAAAATTTCACTGCACACAAACCTTTTCCCGAATCACAAAACCACACACACACGCACGCACACAAGCACACGCACTACACTTTTTGCAGCCAGGACACGGTCTTTGCTGTCGGCTGTCGAGGAGGGTAGCTGCGAAGGATTAGCTGCGACGTTCGCACACCGTTGCTGACGCCTCGCGGGCTGTGTGTGTTCTTCTCGCCGTCGGTGCGCGGTGTGTGCAAAACAAAAGCCGAACCAACAAACGGACTTTATGCTCGGAGGCTTATGCTGCGATTGGTCGGGCGTTTTTACCCGCTGGTTGAAAGCTTGGGACGGTGGAACGGCAGCATACCCTAGCGGAGGTTATTTTATGCTTTGGAGCATAAAACTGTAGGCAAGAATGCAGTTGCAATTTGTGTTGTGTCTTTATTTTTTGTTTCTTTGTAGGTTTATAAGTTGTAAGCTGTTTGATTTACACACACTCTAGAGAGAATTGTACAATGTTTTGATTATTCGAGAAATCTGAAACACCTTGTGTTTTTCACCTGTAGCATAGCAGCATAGCAGCTGCATAAATATGTTTGACTTTTGCGTTTTACGGCAGATGGCGCTGTGTGAGTATTTTGAAAGTGACGGTTATTTGTGCTGTTGAGAAATCAATTTTAATTTCCCGCGAAAGTGAAACTTCCATTGCTCAGAATCGCTGAATAATTTACAATATTTGATTTAATTTCTTTCGTACTTTGCTGTCCCCATTTGCGATTTCTCACTTTCTCTCTCCTTCTCTCTCTCTCTCTCTCTTTCAATTTGCCGTTCAATCCGCTCAACCGAATGTCACACTGCACTATGGGACTTGCGTTAGGTCAAAAACACAAAAACCAAGTGGTAAATGTCATACCGCACTGACAGCAGCGGAGTGGGCACTCGTTGTTCTGCAGCACCAGCACAGTTCATTGTTGATTTTCCACCGTGATGGTCGGCTGGCGGTACTGCAGCTGCTGCTTCACACAACAATAATTTGATTGCAGATTGGTAAACCACTACTTGTGACGATTACTGCTACGGGTGGAAACGAAAAAGCAACAAAACAAACGGCACACTGTTGAGTGTTGCTGCAAGTGGAAGAACTTTTTCCGCTGTGAACTGTGTTGCGGAACGTAAACAACAGCATCTGCCATTGCAATTGCGTGTGTGTCTGTGTGGGTGTGTGTGGTTGCTCAAGGGAGGCATAAAAGAATAATCTTTCCATGGTTAGATGATCTAATTTCAATTACACCCTAATGCGTCAATATTTTTCTTCCCATTTTGCACTGTTGTGCTAATGGGAGCACGTTGTGCGAGTTGGAGGGCAACCTTCCCGTGTGGTGGAATTAGTGAATGTTTACTGCTTTTCTCGTGACGGTGGCCTTCAATCTTGTAAAGGGGTTTCGCCCGCCTGTACGTGCCCACAGTAAAGCAGAGTTGTGTGTGCGTGTGTGCACGTGCATGCCCGTGTGTATGTTTTACGGATGAATTTTCCGTTCTTTTCCCGTCCGTGCCTACGCTCCACCAGCTTGCGGCAGCCAGTGAAAAACTACAGTACATAGTCGATGCAAGCGAAAGCGAAACTTCCACTTACCCAGTGCATCACGCTGCACGTGGGGAAGATGCAGTTCTCGGACGGCGAAGGCAACCATGATGCGCACGGCAACACGCAAAACATAACTCACAGAAGACAAAAAACAACAAACTCTCCCGTAAACAGCTGTACCTGTACGTCGGTATGTGTGTGTGTGAGTTGGAAGGATGTGTGAGTGCGCAATGTGATGGTAGTGTTGGAGAGCAATAGCAGTGTGTGCAAAACCGTATAGTAACTTATCGGCGCCACACACTTCGCGTGTTCTCCTTTCGCTCGGATCGGTCGCGGCCTAAATAGTGGAAGTGTAACTAGTTTCAGCAAGGCTGTAGACTTTTGTTCGGTTTTCTGTACGCATACTGTTTCGATTTACCATGAAGGAAATGCAAAAAAAACGAGGGAAGGAAATAGGCAAAGACCAAAAAAACATAGAAACCTTCATTTACTTGTAGCGAGAGGGTGCAATTGAAGAACCATCAGAAGGCAGTAGTTACCTTCTGTTACGTCTGTTACTTTATCATCGTCATCAGCATCATCATCAGGCCTCATCACCAGCCGCAGCAGCAACCTCATTAGTGTGGACTTTGGATTCTTCTCCGCTTTTCACCGCGTCTACTTTGTTGCTCCCTGCTGGGAAAATCGCAGTCTGGCCCACAGCAGAAGTTAGAGGAACTACACCAGCAACGGGAAGAATCGCTCGGCACGATGTTTCTGACGGGAGTGAAAAGCACTTGAAAGCAGTGCCGAGAATGCTGTGAGAGTTTCCTTTTACAATTTAAACACGTTTATTCACGTGTTGGAATGCGGGTGAGGGGGAGTTGGAAAATTGGTTTCCAGTGGTGTTTTCCCCCACTCGTAGTTGTGGGCGTGTGTTACAAATGTTCCATCGCACCATTTATTTTTGTTTAGCTTCCAATTTTCCTGTGAGTGATTTTTCATTTTCCACCGTGCAGTTCTAGCTTTTCTTCACTATTGCGCTATTCTCTGTATAGCCTACTTGTGTGTTTGTGCATCGTTTTAAGTGTCCCTGTGTTGTGTATGTGTTTAATTGTGAGTGTAAGTGACAATATGTGTGCGAAAAGTGCTAAGTGAAAAACGGAATTTTCCCTTGCGAGCGTCCCCTGGCATGCTGGTGCAGCGGAAAGGTGTAGTGTTCTTGCAACGCGGAAGCTTCCAATCGCTGCTGCTGGTTGCTGGTGCATTCACACAGCATCACATTATGTGATGATAGGTCGCTTTATTTGGCGGTGCCCATTGGTGTGTGGTGCTTGTGAGCGTCATATCTGGCAGAAGAAAGATGTCATTCTTGCACTTTCGGTGCAGCGCAGTGCGAACGCAACAGCCGATACCGTTCTGAAAGTGTTTGGGACGGAAGGTTGGTAGTGTTGTGATACCGGAACTGGAAGTTAGCACGCGCTTACTGTTGATAGTAGGTGGAAATACAGCTAAAACAAAAAAAACAAAACGCATATGCAAGGTTCGAGGACGGGCGGCCAAAGGAAGGACGTTGCGGCTGCACACCGGTGTGTGTTGTAAACGTGTAAGGAAACAGAAAGCATGGCATCGTTGAAGGTTGCCGTACGGGTTCGTCCCTTCAATCAAAGGTAAGTGTGCGCCACGAGTGTGCTGTTTGTGTGTGTGCTTGTGTTGGTGTGCGCGCGCGTTGCGCTATTTCGCGGACGTACTTGACCTACCGTACGGACGTAAATTTTGGTCGTAAATCGAAATGCCATAAAGCGAAGGGCCACACGTTTGTTTTGTTTTGTGGAAGACATGATATGGGCATGGAATGGTGTGGAAGATAAAATAATTTTTAAAAAATACATTTATTTAGCACAGTTTTATGTTGTACAAAGGTAACTTTTACTTACGCCCTGGGAAGCTAAACGAACACTTTGTTCTCGTGATAAAGAATTTTACGCTAGAACTGTAGGACCAGTAATTTTTGTCTGGTAACGCTTAACTTGAAGCAAGATTCAATAGTTCTCAAGCTTAAGGCATACATATTAAGTTATTTTGTACAGCAGTACTGGAGTGAACGATTGTGCAATTGAGTGATGTACAATATTTGAAAAAAAAAAAAACGATAAACATATTTGTTCCTCGTTATTTCATTACAAAACTATACCTATATATTTTTTATTCGGTAGTATCAACCAGGCCGTATTGCTGGTTATTTTTCCTATATTTTAACACTGAAACAACTAAGCGTTTCAATTTTTTTATCAATATTGAGGTTATTTGAAAAAAAACTGGTATCATATTTTCTATTTTTATGAAATTTGCATTAAAGACAAATTAACATAGCATATTTGACCTAAATATTAGTATTATTGAATAAATTTAAGTAAGTAAGCGTTACAAGTCAAAATGGTGCGCTAGTTCTATTGTTGGTATTCATTGTTAGTATGCTAGGTTTGAATTTTAACAATCATCCTACAAAAAGAACCAAAATGCCACTTTTTCAACACGGTCAACAGGTCCGAAGGACTTTGTTCGAATTCAAATCTAAAAGAGTCCAAAAGACTCCGGATCAGTCAGAACTGGTGGTTTTCTTACAAGTCTAGTCAATTTTGAATTGTTCTTAACTTGTTTTTCGGTAGTAAGCCTGGTCATATTGCTTATTTGAAACGAAATTGAATACCACTAAGTTAAATTGATCAGACTGATTCGTATCTTAGTTGTTTAGATTTATCGAATTTGTAGTGGAACCAGGACACCACTCCGTATTACCCCTCACTGGTAGACAAGCCTTGAACAACAAATGTTGTTGTGTCATCGAGGTAAAAGAAAAAGGCTTCTTTCTAGGAATCAAAACATAACCTACTACACTAGGGCTCAGGATATGCTCTCACCCAATATCTGCTGATTTAAATATGTTGCGTCACCTGTTTACCTTATCCCCCATCATCACCATTCGTTCCCTACGCTTTCAGTAGAGTTCAGCCATTTCGGTAGCCCATTTTCGGCAGGCCCAGCCGGCAGGTTTATGGCAAGAAAAATGCAATACGTAAAACGCACGTAAAATTATCCCAATTATTCCATTACATTACGGATTACAGCATGCATGGGTGGGAAGTTGGAAAAAATGCACATGATTGACCAGACAAGCAAATGAATGTACGAATAGTTTGTGTGTCTGTGTGTGTGCAGTCTGTTTAAAATTATGCCCGTGTTTGAAGTTTCCCACTTGATTGTTGGGGCACATCATCTAATGGTGGCGTGAAAATTGCCGACAGCGTCCCTCGCCTCCCTCCCTCCCGCCTGCGGGCAGCTCTTTCACGTATTGATTGGTGCTATAGCAGTGGGTCACGAAAATCGTGCCTGATGATCCATCCAATGTTGCGTTTCCACCGCGTGTATGATTGTATTGAGGCGGATTCTCACCGGGAAACCCGAACCGGTACGATCCGTTGGGCACGCGTACGCTTTCGTTTGCGTTCCATAATGTCTTGTTGTTTCTTTTCAACGCAGGATGGTGGCACGTGTTTGTGGGTGATTTTTTTTTTCTAAATGTTTCGTACGTAATATGCATTGTGCCGTCATTCTAGCAGGGTTCCGTTTGAATGTCGGTTGCTTGAAGATTGGAGGGAACATTATTTGAAGGTTAAACAGTCAGCACGTGTTTGCTGGGGAAACAGTATCTTAAATAGTTGTTGGGTTAAGAAGAACGTTTCGCGCGTTTTTTGGTGGGATAATTTGGTTATAGAATAAACAAAAAACATCTGCAAACATACTAAAGTGATAGAATTAGCTTTACTATTTCTGCAAGAAAAATGCATCGGCTTTGGTTGATGTTAGTTAGTTTCTTTAAAAATAAAGCTTATAAATGTTAATATACTTTTGGAATTTGTTCATATAAAAAACACTTTCCGATTTATACAGTCTTTGCGAAAACTCTTTGAGACTGCTTACAGTCCATTTTCGCGCCAGTAAAGCACTACAATCCGCCAGCTGCTCATACAAAGTCTATAGGGAAACTCATCTATCCCCATGAATACGCCCAGTATTTCCTGTTTATAGTCTCTCTTCTTTCAATTGCTTAAAAAGAAAAACTCTCGCCTGTCGATTGCCAAAGTGCCAAAATGATGGGAAACCCGCGAGAAAACGAACAAACTCCATACTCGGTTAGCGCTATCCAAAGTCAATTGTTTTGTTTTCTCCGTCGAGACGCAACGGCAACCCATTTCTCACGCACCGGTTCTCATGGGGGTCTGGGGAAGGTTAGGCCATGAAACGAGATTTTGTCAACGTCGGGAAAATGGCAACCGATCGCTTGCCCTGCCGTTTGAGGGCTACACAAACCACTTGCGTTTCCACCTAATGAATGGTTGTGAAGAACGAAAAAAGTAATTGAATTTAATGCGCACTCTCTGTGCCTGTTTGGTTTGTGTGTATTGCATTTTCCCTTTTTTTAAATACCAACAATTACTGGTTCTCTATTGCTTCCGGATGTGCGTCAGCCAGGTTCGTCAGTTACTCGCTCGAAAGGACGACACAACCGTTCTGCCACTCAGTCTTATCAGCACATAATCATCTTACGCAACGGTGCGCAAGGTTCCCGGAGCAGCAGCAGCAGCAGCAGCAATAGCGTTAAGCTTAGCTTTGTCCATGCAAGAAAACTGTTAAGAAAGTGGCCTTTTCACTCTTTCAACCCCCTTGCCTTCAATACCGTCCTTAGACACGGAAAACAGTTGTTTCGCATGTTCCTGGAGCAAGCGTCGTTGTGACTTAATGTAATTTACGTACCACTCCCTGCTGGCCTTGATTTTACGGACCATGAATGTACTGGCTGTGGGTCAGGGCTTGAAGTAGCGTAGTACAAGCTTGAGTAGCGGTGAAATGGTCACGCGTGTGTGCCACTTTTTAACCCCTTTCCTACACTCGGTGGTGCGTTTAATGTGTGGTTGATAATTTGTTCTCGCATTGATAGCAAAATTGCGAAACTAAATGGCACAGTTTTGGCGCAATCGTCTTTGCATGCAAATGCTCCAGTACTGTTGTGCATCTAAATGTTGATTCAATCTTTATCTATTCACCGTTTAGAGTCTGGGGTTTAATGTCACTTCTGGAATCTTCTTGACATGTTGCATCTGATCCGCGGGTACATTCGTCCTTTTGCTGCGCAGTTGATACCGTGCCTGGCGAGGGGTTTTGTGGAATTTTCATTACCAGTAGCCCATATAGCGCTACCTCGATGACTTCAGTGGACGAAGCTGATAAGAGCTTCTTGCGCTTATGTGCTGTCCCTATCAAGAACACGGCCCTAGCACAATTTCTTTCCGTTGGGTTGTCGCTTGTACACATCTCTTGCCTATCAAGAAGGAAACGGAGGAAACAAACGCAACAAAACGGTTTCGAACCGTGATGACTCAACGCTCGGCGGGGCGTGTGCTGCTGCACCGCATCGTACATTGACTTTCACACGGTTGATATCACAGTTGGGAAATTTATTCATAATTCTCCACTAATGCCCCACTGATTCCTGTTGCTGTTCGCGCCTAGAATGGTAGAGCGAGTTCCGCGTTTCGGCTCTCTCCTTCATTCCCGCTGCTGCCAACAAAGCCAGACGTGAACGGCTTTTGTTCGTTACAAGTTGTACAATTTACATTGATCGTTTACGGCTGAAGAAAATATCACTTTTTCTCGTTCTTTTTTTTTTGTTTCGCTCTGACACGAGCCGGATCATTGTGATCGACACAACGGAGGGTTTACCTTCGATCTGGCTCACTTTCACTTTGACGGTGTCTTACACACGAAAGCCACGATGCGTTTTAGAGTCACCCCCAACGGGAGGGTACAGAATGGATACAGGGAAGGTACGTGTTGACATGAAATGGACGGGGGATTTAGTCATCCGATCGGTGCTTCGTTTTAAAAAAATAACAGCAACCGTTCGGAACTAGTGTTGTGGTTTATGATTCTTTTACAAAGCTTCATCTTTATGAATTTTGAATCACCGAATCTTGATATTCATAAGATCTATTGGAGTTAATGAATCTTTGATGGATCTTCAAGCTACAAATATCCATAAATCTATTGCGAATCTTGAACAAACATTTCACGAAATACTTTAAAAAAATTGTGTAAGTAAAAATTGTGTAAGAGGGAGAATACAAGTCATGTTTATTATTCTATATGGAAACCCACGGTGGTGTTCACGGCAGAAAAAAGTAGTCATATTAATTAATCCTTACATGCTCGTAATAAACTAAATTAATGTAGACCAAGGTTCATGAATCTTTCGCTCGAGACTCTGTTTCATCGATTCATTTCCATGGTTTATTCAACTACATAAGCCCAAACAACATTTACCCGACAGGGAACGGAACTATTTGCCACGAGCGTATTGGACGCCCGACCAATAGAGAAGGTTTGTCGGAGGAAGATCAAAAGCACCAGGCAACCTGCTCCCATGTGACAAAACCACAGCCAAAGAGATACGGTTTCATGGTTCGGACAAACTGCAATGGAATCGCACTTGACGGCTGCAACCGCAGCAAGGGATGCATTTTTTTCTGTTTTGGTTTCGATTGGCGCTCGATCTTAATGTCAACGGAAATGGCGTTATGTTGCGGTTGAAACGCAACGTGTATAATTGATTTTGATGGCACATTATAAAATACATTTATGAATGACGAAATGCGATGTGACTTGAGTGAGCAGAAAAAAATTTCGATTTCACAACTTTTGCACCGTTATATTAATTAAGCACCTTGACATTAATGTATTCCGTTTCAGTTTGTGTTAACTTTAAGGGTGATGGCGTGCCTCTTGACGCTTACACAGTACTGTTCGCGATCGAGCGTCTTCGTTTATGCTTCCTTCCGTTTTGCAGCATATCGTAGAACCATGGTTGCAGTAAAGTTTTTCTCTTTTCCTCTACGGTTCGCTAAGCACACAGCCTTTGTTGTAGGTCTTAAAAAAATAATAAAAATTATGCATACAATTAAACAAACGCTCTGCCACCCGATTCGACGGTTTGTCATTACCATCAACAGCACGTTGGCTTGTTTTGATGTATTCGTTCCGGTGAAACCGGCTAGCTTTGCCATCGCGGTGCACATCAGTCGGTGCGTTTCGCATGCACAATTCGGCGGTGCAAAGTTCGTGGCATCGGTTGCACGGATCGGTGCCGATCAAGGTGAGGTGAGCCCATCTTCATAATATGGGTCGCATGGTAACGGGCGCCAAGAGGCCGCCCATCTTCCAACGGAAAGAGCCACGGCTTTTCGGTAGCATTGAGCGGCGCTTTGTGTGCAGTTGAAGGTTGTGTCTTTTCGATGTACTTTCCTTTTTCTCATTTAAATGGAACGGTTTCTGTGGACGAGAAGACGGCAAAGCGTACTGATGCAACCGTCCCTATGCTTGTTACATGTTTAATTACATCAATTTGTTCTAACGAGTGGTTGCTCTTTAGTGCTCTTTAGGATTGTTTTAAATTACACTTAAATCGGAGCATTAGAGTGCCTTCTATGCGGGAACAAAACTCGGAAAGGTAAAATTTAAACAAAAATCTACACACTGCTACCCTTTTGAATCCTGTAAAAAATGATACATTTAATTTATGAGCTTCTGAATTTGGAAACTTTATAAGAGAAAAAAATCACTGAGTGAGTATTTCTAAGTTTAACTTGATTATGCATTTGGTGTATAATATGCAACATTTTGCAGTTTGTAAACACTTCATAAACCCTTGAATTAAATTACAAAAAAAAATGCTTGCATTCGTGTCGTTCTCTGAAGCTTTCAAGTGAAATCTCGTTGCCCATCTACAATTTTCCACACTTTAACAAAAACGTTCAAAACATCATGATTCAACCGTGAAATGGTTCCACTATTTAGCGCTCTGCTGGAATGCTTATTTGCCTAACGATAGCGAGATGAAGCTAACAAGCACAAAGAGCGTCTCAGGCACACACTATCAATACGGGCTGTTAAATGGTAAAAGGAAGCAAAGTATGCACCCCTCCCGCCTGCGTGTGTGAAATCATTTTGACAAGATAAGCGCATCGAAAAACGGAAATCGGCCTACCGATTTTTTTTTTGTTTTGGCTGCCCATTGCGCCGTTGAAGGGGAAAGGGAACAAAACGGTGCCAACAGCAGCAACACAGTTAAAACACTTTCCTGCTCGTGAGCATTTTCGAGCATAACTGTTTTGCCGAGGAGGTTTTGTCTCGATCGGTGGGCGTTTGCTGTATGTGCAATGTGCGTTTCTCTTTACCGGCGTCTCCCGTCTTTCCGCTGCACTCTAGCTGCACCATGGAAGTAAATCATTTTCTTGCTGGCGGTAGCTTTCGTTTGTTTAAACCCTGCCACTCGGGGTTTTGTACCGGCATGCCGCAGAAAAATACAGTGTGAATTTAAATTTTCACTTTCCACCAACCATTTAAGGGCTCTCTCGGTGTTTGACAGGGGGTTTTAATGTAGCTACACCGACCGGGAAGAGTGTGGCGCTTAGTGGAAACGGTGCGGCATAAATCATTACTTTGTTAGATTTTCCTTTTATTATTCGATCGCACCATAAGGGACTGATGGCCCGAACGCACGAACAAAATTAATTATTAAATCAATTAGTTAAACTAAATCCATTTATCCCACACGTAATTTCCACTATTTCATTTGCATCAACAATGATCACCGAACGTTGGATCAGAACGGAAACTGTTGCTGTTAGTGCTGCCCACTGGTTTGCGTTTTTTATGGTTCATGCCAAAGGCGCGCGTACCTGAAGAGAATCAAAAGCCATGACGACAACTGCGAAACCGCATACACCATCGCCACACTGGCCCGATCCACTGTCGGCTGTCTCTCCGTTTTGCTTTCTTCAATAATTAATGTTGCAGCTAGCAGTGCTGCTAGTCTTCAGTGCAGGTTTCAGTTCGCTGATTTCCCAACCACGGAAATGCAATATTCAGTGGTTCGGCCGCTATGCTTCTAGGGTGGAGGACAAGGTTGGATCGGCGGACAGAAGGGCGGAAGGGGGGTCTGCAGGTCTGCGTGCCGTACCGATTGACGGTAGCGCAAAACCTTCCCCTTCCCTTTTGGGCACCTTTGTTTAGCTTCCCTGTTCCCCCCCCCCCCTTAACCCCTATTTTCCCTCGGCAGCATGGGTCAAAATGTGACCAACAAAGACGGTGCAGACGGTGTTGAATTTCCTTCGGTTTGCGAATCGAGCTACGTACGTACTTTTTATTGCGAGACATTTGCTTTACGTATTTTTTTTTTTTGCTGCTGTAAGGTTCGCTTTCTTTCCACTACGAAGGAGACGCACCTTTGTCATCCGGTCCGTTGGACAACCGTGTATCGGTTTGGTTAGTCGGTCAGTTGTGACGTACACTTCGGCTCTGGTGCGGGACTCCTTCCTTCCTACCCTGCATTCCCTGCACGTTTTTCAATGTTCGGTTCTTGATTGGATGTCTTTTTTGTTTTGCTTTACTATGGCTCTTGTTGCAACGGCTTTATGCAACTCGATTGTTGCAATTTGAAGTGTAGAGCCTAGCTAGCTGTTGCAGTAGAGGCGGCGACCAGGGCGGTGTTCGGTTCGGAATCGCACGGCTGGGCTTGGGGTTTATGCTGCTTTGGCTGTAACGCACACTGCTCTAGTGTTACAGCCCTTTGAGAAATGGGTGCAATTGGATAGTTTGGGGATTTTTGTCAACTCTTAATATGAAGCTATGTAGCTATAGCTTTGAAACAGTGTGTTGTTTTAGCTTTTACTTTGTACCTTCATATCAAGTTTGCCACCTTTTCGAAAGAGCCTGTCTTTTGAAGCTTTGTAAAATGGCTAAGAATGGGTACTTAATGTTTGAAGCTAGACAAAACGTATGTTTAACATTTAGTTTTTTAAATATTGCAAAGATAATTTCTCTCGTACGTCTAATACAGTGGGGTTGATACATTTTGGCAGTTATTTTTATTTTCATGTTTTGAATGTTTTTTTTTTGCTTCATGCATTGCTTCATTTGTTGTTTTACTGACGGAGAATCAAGCATGAGATCACCAAAAAAAAATATTAGCTTTGGTATCTGGTGAACGGATTATTGTTTTAGAACTTCAAATTAATTAGTTTCATAAGCTGTAATGTAAATGGAATACAATTTAAGCAGTGTGTGATTGAATTAAGCACTTATCTGTTTATTTTGCTGCAAATAGCTATAATTAAAAAAAAGACTTTATCATTTCTATAATAAAAATTTAAAAAAATACAAGAAGCAATAAATGTTTCTATCAAAAAAAAATATCTCCGCTAAAGATAAAAAATAATGAAATTTAAAATAACAAACAAATCAACAAATCAGTTCTTTTTTTAGAAACTGCTTGTAAAATCCATCATTTTCTCTAAAAAAACAAGATTTAAAGGAAAGATCAGTTTTTTTTTATTTTCCTTTGATATGTGTATAAAATCAAAAATATTTGGAAGAGAAATAATGTACGATTGCATGATTCCATTACCAAATTCAGCATGCGCACACGTAAAAACTTAAAACACAACCCAAGCATTGTTTAATTTAAAAACAAATCTATTGAACTCCCACTTTCCCATTCACTTTCGCGGATTGTTGTTGCTACTCCTGCCTATCTATAGGTCAACCTTTATGAGGGATTATATGAATCCAACCACCTACCGCAATGAGGGTTTTGCGGTTTTCGGTCAATACTGTCGGCGGCCAAAACGTACCCACCAAACGTACAGACATGGTGATGCAACTGGCAATCCTAGGTAGCAGCCATGCAGCCCAGTGGTGTGCGGATAGTTGCAATCTTACCGTCCCACCCCGAAACCGAACGACACGGCGGCAAACACACGTAACTCGTTTAGCAAACCATCACCACTTAAACGGATGGTGGTGCAGTTGGCTGTGTTTCCGGGGGAGAGAGCCTTCGATTGGTATGATAATTTCAATAATTTCGGCACTATTTACCGAAGCGGCCCCTGACTGGCCAACCAGCGAATACGGCCTGATCCCTTGATTGTGTGTGTTTTTTTTTTAGATTTTTTAAACGCTTATGTCATTGCTGTTTGCTGTGATGCGCCTGTGAGCAACAGTCTTATCGCGGCTTTGAAACAGCTGAAAATGTGTCATCCGATTTACGATGTAGTGTAACTATTTCACCGGCAAAGCGAATCCGCGTGGTCCTCCACGCATGAGCTGGTTCCAGATAGCAAAAGAGCTCGTATACTTTAAAATATACTCCGCATAAACTCCATATGGCAATCAATTAGCCATGGATTACGCACAACTTATGAGATCAGCATTCGATCATGCCGGTGCTCTCGTTTGGCGTAGTGATCGAAGTGGTTCCCAACAACGGTGCCTTTGCCGTGGCTCGCCTGTCGGAGTTCATTATCAAAAGAAATAGGGAAAAGTGGCAGCAGCGCCATGGGGCGGTACGATTATCGGCAGGCTCAAAGCATGATTATGATTCGCGCACTTCGCAAAACTCTCCAATCAAAGCCGAAGTCGGAAGGTTAGCGAGCATGCGGGAGACTGTATGTTTTGCAGTTGGTTGTGGCGGAAGTGATTCATACAAAAGATTGGCCCGAAAAAAACAGGCTGAAGCAGTGATGGATTATCGCTAAATCACGCGAAATTTACTTTGTACCGTAATTTGGGGTAAAGAGTGGGGATTTTTGCTTTCTTCGTTTCTAATGTTAGATTTCATCATCCGTAGGATGAGCTTGTGGGTGAGAAATGAATAGGAGTGGAAACTTTTCAATGTTTGAAATAATATTCAGCCTGCGTTGGAGGAACGAGTGAAGCACAAGCTAGATATTATTTGCCTTTAAATGCTGTTTAACAAAATCGCCAAAGTCATAATATTTATTCACAACCCTTCTTTTCCGTTTCAGGGAACATGAGCTCGGTGCAAAGCTCATCGTGCAGATGGATGGTAAGAAGACGCGCCTGCTGAAACCGAAGCTTGGCACTGGCAATGGCGTACGGGGTGATCTGGCGTCCCGCGCCGCCCAGGATCCGTTCAACGACTTTACTTTCGACCACTCGTACTGGTCGGTGGACGAGCGGGATCCGCACTTCACGCCTCAGGAAACCGTGTTCGACGATCTCGGTACCGAGATAGTGGACTGTGCCTTCCAGGGCTACAATGCGTGCGTGTTCGCGTACGGGCAGACGGGTAGTGGCAAGACGTTCACGATGATGGGCACACCGGAAGCGCAAGGGCTGATTCCGCGCATATGTCGCTCGCTGTTCGCCCGCATGAAGCTCGGCCAGGAGGAAGGTACGGGCTTTAAAACGCAGTGCTCCTACCTGGAGATCTACAACGAGCGGGTGAAAGATCTGCTCGGACCGAGCAGCGCTGGGCATGGGTTGCGGGTGCGGGAACATCGCACGCTCGGTCCGTACGTCGAAAGCCTCTCGCAGCATCCGGTGTCGGACTACTCCGAAATCCAGAACTGCATGATCCAGGGCAACATTCAGCGAACGACGGCCAGCACGAACATGAACGATACGAGCAGTCGGAGCCACGCGATCTTCACCATCACCTTCGTGCAGGCACGCTACCTCAACGATCTGCCAAGCGAAACCGTGTCCAAGATCCATCTGGTAGATCTGGCCGGTAGTGAGCGGGCCAATGCGACCGGCGCTACCGGGCAGCGGCTCAAGGAGGGCGCTCACATCAACAAGTCGCTGGTGACGCTGGGCAGCGTCATTTCCGCCCTAGCCGAGCAAACCAACCCGACCAACAACAAGCGCGTCCTGTACATCCCGTACCGCGATTCCATCCTTACCTGGCTGCTAAAGGACAGCTTGGGCGGGAATAGCAAAACGATCATGATTGCGGCGATCTCGCCCGCGGATGTGAACTACAGTGAAACGCTCAGCACGCTCCGGTACGCGAACCGGGCGAAGAACATCATCAACAAGCCGACGATCAACGAGGACCCGAACGTGAAGCTGATCCGCGAGCTGCGGGACGAAATCTACAAGCTGAAGCTGATGCTGTCGAGCGACAGTGGGGCGGCGCTCGAGCCGCAGCTCAAGGTGCTGGAGGATCTGCACAAAAAGGAGGCCCAGGAAAAGGTGCTGACGGAGGAGTGGACGGAGAAGTGGCGCGAGGCGCAATCGATTTTGCGCGAACAGCGCTCGCTCGGGTTGCGCAAGTCGGGCGTTGGGGTGGTGCTCGATTCGGAGGTGCCGCATCTGATAGGCATACACGATGATATTAGCACGGGCGTTACGCTGTACAGCTTGAAGGAGGGCGAAACGACGATCGGTACGGATGAGGCACCGTACCCGCAGGATATCTCGCTCAGCGGCATTGGCATCGCGCCCGAGCACTGCCGCATCGTGCTAGCGAACGGCAATGCAACGATTTACCCGAACCCGAACGCCACGTGTCTGCTGAACGCGAGCATTATCGAGGTACCGACGGCAATCAGCCAGGGCGACATATTGCTGCTCGGGCGGACGAACATGTTCCGCTACAACAATCCGGCCGAGGCAGCAAAGATGCGGCAGGAGAACAACCACCAGCAACGTTCGTCCCGGCTCGATCTTTCCAGACTGTCGCTTATTGCTGCTTCGCGGGAAAACCTTTGCGCGAGCTTCATGAGCGATGATGATGGTGGTGTTAATGGGTCATCGCTGAGCTTGTTCGGTGGAGGTGGTACTATGGCTTCGCCACAGGGCGCCTTCCGCTTCCGGCAGTACACACCGAGCCGGGAGGACGCTGAACTGCAGGACGAACATCGGAAGATACTGTCGACGATCGAGAACGCGCTGCGTCAGCTGAATCTGGAGCGTACGCGAATGCACGAACAGTTTAAGCACAAGATCAAGCTGTGCACCGAAGAGCTGGAACGGTTGGAGAGCACCAAGCGAGACCGGTTAACGATTCTAGACTGCCGAATCGGAGAACTGCTGGCCCGGAAGGAGATGGTGCTGTGGGAGAAGAGCAACGAAAAGACGCAAGTAAGACGGGGACGGGGACTGAGTGATCCTTATTTAGCGCCAATTCGCTCCACCGTTCTGTTGGCTATTAATTTTGTGTTTTCTCGTTCTTTTGTTTTGTTTGTTTCATTTACATATTGGTTTCATTGAATTTCCGTTCGTACGTTTCGCCTACCGCTCGGCATCCTTTCCCCTGTTGCGTGAGTGCAGGTAGACATATTAGTGCGGCAGCTGTCCGCACTGCAAACGCAGCTGGACACAAAGAAGCGCGATTTCTACGAGTACGTCGCGAAAGAGCTTCAGGAGTTGCAGGACTGTGGCCGGTTGGATGAGGTAGACAAACGCTAGTATTATTCCATTTTAAGCTTAGTTTTTACTTATTTTATATGATTGTAAAAAAATATCCCTGTTTTAGAGACACCTCCGGGGAGTTAAAATTACGAAAATTGTGTATTAATGTTTGTTTTTATTGCAATTCATTTACAGGCAAGCAGCGAACTGATACGTAATGCGCCTCAAACGGAAGACTATTCGGAAATTTTGCTTCAAATTTCGCGCTCCCTGGATAACTACTCTCAGCAGTACATTAGAGAGTTCGTGCGACGGAATGTAAGTGTTTCGCTTTATCGATCCGACCGTAATAACACCCCGGCACATTACTAATTCTACTACTGTTTTGCATTATTCGTACAGCGAGATGAGCTCAACAAGTACGAAGCGGAGCTATCCGAGAAGGAGCAACAGCTAGCGGAAAGCACGCAAAAGATTGCCGACCTGGACCAAAAGATACAGGAGCTGGAGCTGCAAAACCGAGAGCTGTTGGAGCAACGAACGCAGCAGGAGCTAGAACAGATACAACAGAAAAAGCTTTCGTATGTGCTCTCTTTCGTTTAATTATACAAGTTTTTTATAATAATTACCTTTTCGCTTCCTTTGCTGTAGGCTGACGCTAAACCTTAAGCACACAAACGGTACGGCTGATGGTGAGGGCACGGATGAGCCTACCGACCTACTGTTGGGTGCGAACCGTGCCGGAACATTGGAAACGTGTGATACGTTTCACACCGCAAACTCGGACTGTTCGTTTGTGTCCGCGCTAAACACTCCTGCTCTGAGCTCATTGAATCAGATCATACCGACGCCGAGCTCGACGGAGGACGGAGGTACCGAATCGGATACGGGCGATCGGGATTACGAGGAGGCTACATCGAACGGAGGTCTACACGGTGGTATGAGCGACAGTGGCGTGAGCTTCGAAACGAACCGCGCCACCGATTCGGCCGCAGCAATGCTGGCAGGAGGGCAAGATGAAGTCGAAAGTGAAGGAAGCGTGGACAGGCAGACCGCGGAGTCGGTAAGCGGTACGGCCAAGCTGCTCTTCCAATCGGACGATCATTGCTTGCTGCTAGCCACCTCATCCACTCCGCATCCAAAGTATGGTAGCAAAAAGCTACCGCCCGCAACAACCGCAACCGTAATCGTGACGGATGGCAGTGCATTGGCGCCTCGGATGCGCCACAAATCGTCCGATTCGGAGGAGGAACGTGCCACGGTAACGACATTGTCTTCGATCGGCACGCCCGGCTCCAATCGTTTGAAGCTGTCCGTGCCGAACCGAAACCGCAGCAATAGTAACAGCAAGAGCAGCAGTATGCGCACGGAAATCTTTGACATCCGGCACGGTGTACATCCGTTGCGGGTGAGCAGTGTCAGCAGCGGCACCGACGGTAGCCACGAAGAGGAAGAGTATGAGGAGGAGGAAGTGAATGGTAGACGGCGGCAGGAGGTGGTAGACGACGAGGAGGAGCGCCGTTCCCGTGGATCATCGATCGACAACAGCTCGATAACGTCGTCCACGGCGAACCTGATACTGTGCGAGATGAACCATCTGCGGGAGAGCATCGCAAGCAAGAAGGCGGAAATCATGAAAATCCTCGAAACAAACGGTGATAAGAAGCTGCTCGATGGAAAGATTGGTGAGCTGCAGGATCTGCAGAAGCGCATCGTGCAACTGGAGATCAAAATACAGGATGTCGAGAAGAGTTGCCTGTCCGATGGGGAGCTACAGCTGGACTCGATGCGGGATATCCCCGAAAGCTTTACCGATAGCGATGACAGCCGGGTGGGGAATTCGTGCATCTATCCGGGATATATGCGAGCGCGCGATCAGGGCAGTATCTATGCGCCGAGCGTTACGCGATCGTTACCGTCCATGGAAGGCACTTACCGTAAGTGTGATGCGTCAGTGGAATTTAAATGAAGACGAATGTGGTTTAGCATTTATTTATTCACATCGCTCTAGGTTCGGACCATTTGATAAACATACCGACGTACATAATACGTGGTGCGGGAAAGCAAACCCACTACGAGTACGAGGTAAAGATCAATCTGCCAGATGAAAGGTGGACCTTGCTGCGACGCTACAGCCGCTTTCGGGAACTTCATCTCACGATGAAGAAACTGTACGGTGATAAGGTAGGTGTGCCACGGAGTGTTGTTATTCAAACAGGATGCTTCACTAACAGCTCTTTGTTTTCTTCTTCCCCAGATTGCTACCATACCTTTCCCGCGGCGTGAACTGTTCGCCTCCAACACGGAATCGGTCGCGAAGACGCGCCGCCGTCAGTTAGAAACGTACCTGCGCCGGCTGCTGGTTGTGTGTGCCAAAATTCCTCACTGTCCCATCTACGAGGGCGAGGGACGGCCCGGCTTAACCAAGCAGACGCTGATCGAGTTTCATCCGTTTTTCAAGAAGGGTTTGTTCGAAACGGGCAAACACGGAACCGGATAGTACGGGGGGATGGGGACGATTGCCAGACCGTAAGGTTTCTCGGGCAGTTTTTATTTTGTGATGTAAAAGAGACTTGTAGATTTCTACCCATTAAGGCGTACACACAATTGTGTTTAGGTTCTCGTTGTAGGTTTTAGATAGCGTAAAACATAGTTAGGCAAAAGCAATCGACCGGGATGCTGCGGTCCTGTGTACAGTAGTTTGTCACTGTTTTCTGTTTTCTCGTAGGGAGTATCAATCGTTCGGGGGAATGAGTTTTAAATTTGTACGTTGTACGCTATTTACTAGGTTTCCGATATGTTGTTGTGCTTTCTTTATGGTGGCCTTTAATTAATCCACGACGGTGTCTTATCCCCATTAGTATGACGTGTAGCACGGCAGAGTTAGGCTCAAAGCAGAAATGACAAAATTTATGACAATAATAGCTCGTCCTGCACTTGTTGCAATGTGTGGTGAAACGTTTAAAACGATGTTATCTTCTGCCTATTGCCCGTTTCGTAAAGTGAGGATGGTCCATCGTGCAGCAACCCGTGTCATCGTCATCGTTGTGTTCCCCGGCTCACCGGACTTTATCGTTACATTGGATAAAGTGTTGTCAGGTTGAAGGCGTTGTGGGACATAG
This sequence comes from Anopheles epiroticus, assembly GCA_000349105.1. Lineage (NCBI taxonomy): Eukaryota > Metazoa > Arthropoda > Insecta > Diptera > Culicidae > Anopheles > Anopheles epiroticus. The sequence goes on along the minus strand of KB671954.1, from coordinate 337,611 downwards.
ACTACTAACGTACACTAAAGGTGGATGTAATACGCTGCGTGAACCGATGGAGGAAAACTGTATATATGTGCTCGCATCAGATAGCTAGTTGCGCGTTGGTTACAATCCTTTAACAGGAAGCAAATAAATTTTAAGTCTGCTCTAGGTTTATCGCTCGGTTCTGCGCATTAAAGAAAATGGAACAAAGGTTAACTTTCTTTCGGTTAACACCCTGCTCTTTTAAAAATGATATCATGGATTTAGGCGGCAGTGCAGCGATCGTACTAAATTGTTAGAATCCATACAAGTAAAACAAAAACTAACACGATCATCACAAATCATAATCACATCATATCAACAATACGTACAATGCGTGTAATTCTGTGTGTTCCGGGTAGATAAAAAACTGTTCATCAATTGTAACTAACTGTGATTATTCGTCCCGATCCGACAACCCTCTTTGTGCTAGAAACCCTTTTCTGTCCCTTGTTCCTCTCACCCTGCAGTTATCTAATTGATGCTCGTTAGCGTGCCCATCTGCCAAAGAATGGTACTAATACAAATGCGCTAATATTTCATCGCCATGTTCCTGCTTCCATAGATAGATCATAGCACCTCTTTCTCTGTGTAGTAGCTGAACTCTCTATTTTCATCTCACAGAATGTATAGTTCTAGCAGAAAAAAAAATCGTGTGCATTAAATGATTGTCTGTTTAGATAAGGTTCCAAGTTATTAAGTGTGTAAGAAATTTGTTTCAGTAGTGCGAATTGCTAGCAAAACCTAACGTATTGTGCATTCAAAGGTAAACGTGAGTGCTAATAAGGAAAGGAGCATTAGGTTTCCTCGCTGTCGTTTGTGGTTCTTCCTAGATTTTGAATGCCGTTTTTTAAATGAGGAATGGATTGTTCTTTTACGTTTGTATGTACTGCTTTCAGTAAGGCGAATAAAAAAAAATAAATAAAACACACAGACGCAGAGTAGTGCGAACTTCAAAACGAAATTCAGCAGTAGTATTAAGTAACTCAGGAGCTTGATTACATCGGAGGCCTGGATTTGCGAAGACATTTGGAATGTAACAAAGCAAACTAATCGGTGAGACGGTTTGGAAAGACTTTTGTGTTTAGGTAATAGTTTAGAAAAATCAAAACTACATGCACCATGATGTGGCATTTTGGAGTGCTCTAGAAGAGTTGATGATATTACTGAAATAAAGGTGATATAGGACTACAACAACATCAAAAAACACGAAACACACACACTGTAAACTCCAAACTGAACTCTTTTCTCTCGCGATTGCTGTATGCAATATGCAGATGAGATTAGCAGAGAGAAAAAGAGAAAAGGTAGATAAGTTAGCTTCAAGACAAAGCAAAACTAATGACTGATGGCTCGTTTGTGTGTGGTAGGACAAAACATTGGAATAGCCTCCATTCTTGTCTAGAAAAGGTTATAGCAGAATAAAAAATCACATATTCAAATTGATGGTTCCAGATGTGTTAATAATCCTGCAAACGGACACATGCATGCAAACGATTACGATTTCGATGTAAAGTGTAGTAGACACAGTTGAACAGTATCCATCCTCTGCTGTAGCACACGAGTGGATCACATTGAAGGTTACATGCAAATGTATATTTAAGTAAAAAGAAAATAACCAAAACCTAAAGTAAATGGGCTGCAGCGCAAACTACACACATCCGAAAGCAACTGCAACTTTCCCCCCCGGGCGGTGCGGTCCCGGGCAACGACATCCGTCGAACTGTTCCGCTCAGGGTACGTGAGACTTCGATATATCTAACAAACACTGGCTGGTTGTTTCTTTCGTCGCCAGGGGTTACCGCAGCGCACCGGTGCGTGACCGGGACCGAAAAGGGTATGACATTCGACGAGCTCTCTTGCTGCCAGACATTCGATTTAGGCCAGCGGCAGTGGCAGGTATCCCAGGAATCGGATGCAGTTTACCGAGTGAACGTGTTAGTTTTATTCTAAGCGTGATAAAGTGAAGCAGATTTTCAAAAGTGAGTGAAAACACTATAGTTACTGGACCGGTCTTTTTGACTGATAACACTAATCTTTAAGCATGATTTATTATTTTTGATACTTAACTCGAAGAATTGCGAACGCATAAAACATATTTAAGTAAGCTGGCTTTATGAAATGATTTGTTAACTTAATATAATCGATTTTTACAAAAACGTTCGGTAGTTCTAGTTACTCTAGCTCTAGAAATTATAAATTCATCTTCGAACAAATCCTGGAACTGCTTAAGAATAAAGTGAACTTGAATTAAGTGATCGGGAATGATTTACCTGTTCTAAACAATTCTTCGGGTCACCATCTTCGTGACAATAATGAGTGCTTTAGAAAAGACTACCTTAAGTTTAAACATTGTTGTTTTCTGCTCGTTGAAAGGAGTTTCCTTCTGGAAGGACTTTAATAAGTAAAATATCTGAAATTAATTCTAAAAGCAACAGTGTAGATACACCTTTTTCCATGTGTATTACATCCTTCGATTTACTTATAAGATAATATAAAGATCTTGGAATATTGTCAATGAGCTTCAACATTTTCAATGCTCATAGCATAACAAAGACTGTCCCAACACCGCCTGGTGAAAGGACCTGCAAGAACTCTTCCAATCGAATGAAAGCAAACGGTCCGAAAATAGATTTTCTCAAATGCGCTCCCCATGCGCTCACCGCTCTCACGAGTCGTATTCGTCGCCCAATCGGTCACATAATAGGGTCATGGTTTGCGTGACTGACCCTATACGTTTGCCTGCCTTAGGCAGGCGGGGGTCGTCCCTGCAAATAATAACCCCCTTGCCCGGTGAACTTGCTACCAGTCCTCGTTCGTGTCCTCGTTCGGTAGCGAGAGTTTTACGTGCGCCATGTCCTTTCCTGCCTGGCACACACGCACACACACACACACAGTTTCTCCCATATAATACTTTCAAATTATCATTTTTCAAGGATAAATTCTTGCATGTTATGCTTTGTGCCGAAGTTCGTAACGACGGCGACGACAACAACGACCCCTTTCGTCCCGGTTCCGGTTCAATCGGGTTTTTTGATTCGGTCCGGTGCACTGGGTCCGTAATGTTTATAACTTTGTTTATTTCCCCACACCGTTAAGGGAAACTGTTATTGATTTTATTCCACTCGGCGCTTCTGTTGCGTCTTGTTTTGCCCCATAGCAGCAGCTGGTCCTATTACTGCTTCTCACGCTTTGAGACACGATAGATACAGTCGGGTTGACGGGATATTCAGGACGGTGGTAAAAAAAAAACAACACCTCTCCGATGCACTCTCGAGCAGTGGCCAGTGGGTGATTTGAAATTGATTGGCCATTACACGTTCTTTCGTTTCCAGGACAGTGTCGGAAGCGGTGCCATACACAGGAAAGTCGTTAAACCGTACGAAGGAACTCCACACAATGTACGCCAGCTCCACGTCGGATGGTAGTGGAGGTTTGTTCCACTGCTCAGAACAAGCGCCCCGTGCCGCCTATCGGAGAGAGTTCGACGAGATGGAAGCCCGCATCCGGAAGTGGTAAGTTACCTATAGCGGAAGCATGTTTTACGATCTCGCCACTGCATTAACGCAACGGTTTCTCGCTTGGCAAGCGAACGGCAGCGGGCAGAGTTGGAGCGACAGTTTGAGGAGCTAATGCACGAGCGTGCCGAATACGAGAAGGCCACCGTGCGGGCGAGGAGGCAACGGCAACGCCGCCAGCAGGAAGCAGAACGGCAGCGTACAGAGCGGAACGAAAGCATTCTTCGCATGCTGAACAAAATCGATCAACAGGCGGCATCGTTGGCGGCCAAAACGGATCGATTGAAGATGTTTAAGGTAGGTTGGCGGTTTGACAGATTTAATGTGTGGAGAATTCACGAACAAACACGGGCCTTCCTGCTCCTTCTCACACAGACCCAGTACGAAATGTATCTGATGCGTACCTGGGCGACAACTTCCCAGGCGTTACCGGCCACCGTATGCTCTGCTGTTCCAATGATTACCGCACCGCCAGCGATGCTTTCACCACTGCCCCAAAGTCCAGTGAAAATGTGCCCCAAATCCGAATTCGTTCAGTATCTTTCTGACCTAACGCATCAACAAACGGCCAACGCAAATCCTATTCCTTCACCAACGGCTTTAAGCAGTTATCTTGCCTCGCAGCAGAAACCTTTCGCGATGGCACGATCCACTACCTATGGGATGCCCGTAGAGCGTCCTTACTCAAGGGCGCTTACCAGTGGCGCACCGGTTGAAAATGACCGTTTGGTCCTAAACAGCGGAGCTGGCACGTCTCAATCATTCGTCGGTGGTACAACGCCGAAAAAGTTTGAAATGTCCAATGAAGACTTTATCCGCTATATAGACAGTGAGGTACTGAAGGAACCGATACCGAAGGTTAGCATCGTTTCACCTTCGCCCAGTGAGCGTGTCAGCGAGATGGCACAGCCTGGTGGAGCGTACCTCGAAGATGCGGCTATGAGTGAGGATGAACCAGTTGCGGAAGTGTCGAAAAAGCTGGATGAATTCAATATCGAGGTAGCGGAGTCTGGTTTGAAGAAGGATTCAAGCGAAGACAATACACGGGAGAGCAACAAAGAGTTGGACGAGATGGCTGCAAGTGGTAAGAAGCTTGATTAGCATGGATTAAAGAACCAAAACTAACTATCAGCTTATGTTTGTTTTATAGGTCTTCAAAACCTCCAAACCCCTAAAACAGGTTTGCCCGAAAAAGAGGAGTCATTGGAGGAAACAGTTAAAGTAGAGCCTGATGCGAGTACAGAAATTGTCTCCAAAATGGGAAATGATTATATTATTGAGCATGACGAGCAAATACAAAAAGAACCAGTAGCACCAGAAATGACTGTCCTCAATGACGTCGCCCAAGCTGAATATACAATTGCAGACGATCATCAGGGAATTCTTCAAGAAGAGGCCAATGTTATGAGTTACTCAGCAGAAGCAGCACCATCTACAAACTATGCGGAACAGCACGAAACAACTGCTGCTACAGAGGAGCATCTTTACACACCGGACCAACCAGAGCACGACCAGCCATCGGACGACCAGCAGTACAACTCTTCCAATCAGGAACATGCGCAAGGTTCTCCACAAGCGAACGTACAGCATCTAGAGCAATCAGCACCTCAATATGAAAGCAGAAATCAACACTGGAACACTGCCCGCCAAGCATGGCGTTCGAAAGCCCTACCAGGACCATCCTCCAAACCACTCTCGCCGGAAACTCAACTAACAAACGAGCAAACTGCCGTTAATCAACCTGTAGCAGCCACACAGGAGTCTTCTGAAGAATGGAACAAGACACAAGAAGTTGTTGAGCAGCCTGCCACTGTCCCTGAACATGATGCACCGAACGCCACGTATGCTGAGTATGGTGGAGAAGCAAGCGATCCGTACTACCAAACCGAATCAAACGGAACTAGTGCTCCACAAGCCGGCGGCGAACAAATGCAACTGTCCACCGGGGAAGGCTATCACAACGATGCGATGGGTCAACCGGTAGAATATCAGCAAGATGGGCAAGAATCGGCAGCCTATCAGTATGGAAGTAGTCAGGATCAGATGGCTTATCAGCAGGGACAGTACATCGAAGGGGAAACGGGTGGAGACCCACAGTACCAGTATCAGGCAGGTGCTGATCAAACGGACTATGCGACACAGGAAGGATACCAGGATCCGAATCAGCAGTATCAGTACGATGAAAACGCTCAGTACTATAATGATCAGCAAGCGTACGATGCGCAGTACTACAGCCAAGATGCACAGCAGCAGCAGCAGCAGCAGCAGCAGCAGCAGCAGCAGTACTACATGGATGAGTCGAACCAACAGCACGAAGGGCAGTACGAACAGCAGATAGATCAAACCCAAGCGCAACAGCTCCAACCAGCAGACCAATATCCCGCCGCAGATCCCAACGACCAAACATACTATCCACCCGAAGGGCAGTACGAACCAACTTCCAACCTTAATCCCGATCAAACACAGCCCATTCTAAATGAAGGAGTCGCTGATAGCTCATCGAACGTGGCACCAGCTGACGCACAGCCAGTTGAGACATCGCCCGTTATCGATGCCACGTTGCCGAAAGATAAACAGGAGAAGAAACCGGCCGATCCAGTAGCTCCGCAGGTCGCACCCGCTAAGAAGGAGGGTGCGGAACCGGGATCGGATGCGCCAACGTTAAGCACCGTGAACGATGAGAGTGATTTCGATTTTTCCTCCCAGTGATGATAAGCACGCCGTGTTTGACGAGCGATCAAAGCCGATAATTAATGCTATGTAGGAGTAGGTGTCCCAATATCATTATTGTTTGTCTCTAAAAAACAGTGAACAATCCCATCTGCCCAAACACGCGAGAACTTTTACTTTAAAATATTGCTCAAGTACGTCGGCTTTGCACGTCGAGATAAAACACTTCAAATGCCCTTTAATGCACTCTTTGGAGCACACGCTATCAACGCGGATTTTGTGTGGCCGGGAGACACTCCGCGGCTCGGCCGCTTTATTATGGCAAGGTTTTCGACCGGATTCATTTAGTCATGCAGTGGTTTGTGCTCTGTTCGGTGTATCTGGTTGTGATCGTTCCGGTAGTGACGGCCACTGGCCGGCTGCCCAACACAACAGTGCCGTTGCATTACGATTTGCAACTGGAAGTCACGGGTCTTGGCCTGAACGATTACACCTATCGCGGTAATGTTACGATACGGATAGCGATCGTTAGTGATACGGACGAGGTAGTGCTGCACAACGTGGGGAGTACGATAGTGGCGACAAGCGTGCGAAGATGTCTTGATGGGGAAGAACTGTCCCATCGGTTGCTAGAAACGGGCCCGGCAGGTGAAATGTTGCGGCTTCGTACCGATCGAATGCTAAGCCGATCGGAAGATCAGGTGCTTTCGCTTACGATCGTGTTCAACAACACGCTCGGTGAGGATCGGAAGGGCTTCTACCGTACGCAGTACCGTGGCCCCAAGCGTATCCCGATGGCGGTAGCGACGACACACTTTCAGCCGACCTATGCCCGCCTAGCATTTCCCTGCTTCGACGAACCGGCCTTTAAAACCACCTTCGAGGTGACGATCGTCGCCAATGCCAGCCATCTGGTTGCTTCCAATGCTCCGATCCGGATGACCACCAGGTTGCAGGATGGCCACAAGGCGGTACGATTCGAACGCACACCCCCAATGCAAACCTATCTGGTGTCGTTTCTGATCGCCAACTTCACCTCCGTGCACGCGCTCAGCCCGTCCGGGGTGGAGATCGGTGTTCTGGCCCCGCCGAAGGATAAGAACTCGCTGGAATTTAGCTTGCGGGCGGCCACGACGCTACTCACCGAGCTGGAGCGGTACACCGGGCAGAGTACGAGCCTGCGCAAGCTGGACCACGCTGCCATCCCGCGGTTCGGCGATGCGATGGAAAACTGGGGCCTTGTTGCGTACGACGAACAGTTTCTCGTGCTGTCCCCGAAGGCACACCGGCTGCAGCTTGCCCAGGCCGTACTTGTCATCGGTCACGAGACTGCCCACCAGCTGTTTGGCAATCTCGTCGGACCGGCCTGGTGGTCGTACCTTTGGCTAAGCGAAGGTTTCGCCACCTACTTCGAGATCGTGCTGGGAGCCGAAGCGTATCCGGAGCTGCTGCCGCTGGAGGAGTCGTTCGCCGTGCGGCACATGCGGCAGGCCCTGCTAGCCGACGCGTACGAACATCACGCGCTGACGGTGGACCCACTGTCCGCCAGTACGCCCGAGATCGAAACACTGTTCGATACGATCACGTACAGCAAGGCGGGATGCATACTGAGGATGATTAACTGCTCGATCGGGGAGGAAGCTTTCCGGGCGAGCGTGAGGGAGTATCTCGAACGGCATCGGGGCGGAGTCGTACGGCCGGAAGATTTGTATGCAAGTTTTCCCGCTCAGCGTGAGGAACCTTCCGTGGAGCAAATGTTTAGGAGCTGGGCGGATAAGCCCGGCTATCCGGTGGTGACGGTTGAGCGTCTGAACGGATCATTCGTGCGGTTGAGCCAGCAGCGTCATCGCAACGAGGAGGTGACAAGTCCGGACACCATTTCCCGGTGGTTCATACCGATCACGTACTACACTAACAGCAGCCAGGGGAAGTACGAGTATAGGCCCGCCTTCTGGATGAAGGAAAGCGACCGGCAGGTAGTGGTGCGGCTGGAGATGGACCGTCAGGACGTGCTGATCGTGAACCCCCGTCAGATCGGGTTCTATCGGGTGGAGTACGACGAGCGAGGATGGAAGGATATCGTCGCCAGCATGGCCTCCCTGCCGTCCATCACGCAGACAAAGCTGGTGGACGATGCGTTTGTGCTGGCCCGTGTCGGTCTGGTCGGGTACGAGATCTGTCTCGGTATGCTGCAGGAGCTTGCCTCCAGTCCCGATGCCGTCCCATGGCTAATTGCGATGGCCGAAGAGAACATTGGCTTTCTGCAGCGTGTATTGCGGTCCGACGAGCTAGACCGGTTTCTGACAGGATTTGTAGGGGAGATGTTTGGACTTGCCGGGAATCTAACCCGCACTTTATTCCAATCTCAGGCACTCGATCTAGCGTACGATTGGTGGTCCCGGTTAAGCGCCCCGTTTGTCGAAAGTAAAGGAGGATCCCATCGTCCCTCGGTATGTCCACCGGTTTCCGTAGATGAGGTAGTGCAAACATTAGTCTCTCATGATGAACACCTCCAGCACCGGCTTTATTCTCGCCTGAAGTGTCAACCAACTAAATCCCCAGCAGTGCTTCTTTCGGCACTGAAGCGCATTCAAGAAAGTCACCTTCTATCCACGGCCAACCTGTTCGCCGTGCTAGAGAGTTTAATTAAATCCGACCCCGGAAGGTTCCTGCCAACCACCATCCAACTGCTTACGGGCGTTCCCTCAGACGAAATCGGTTCGGTTTCGGAAAGATTCACGCGCCTGCTAAATCTTATCGTGCACGAGGTCACTGACCGCCGGGAGGCAGCCCAGGTTCGGAAGCTGATTGTCAAAAATGCGTCCATTCTGCCGGCAAACTTCCTACCGCAGGCCAGTGCCGTGATGACGTCAACCATCAGCTGGCGCACGGTAGAGGTGCCGAAGTTAAGACAGTTTGTGCACGATTCCCATATGGCCAGTGTTTACGACGGGGCGGGAGAACGTCAGGACTCGTTTATGTATGGATAGGGAGGGCGGAGTTGAATTAATGAAGTGTGTTTTGTGTGCTTCTCAAAACAGGAAGGACACATGCTCTGTTAAGGAAGGGTTCCGGTTCGGCAACACTAAGAAAATATTATTTATGAAGAAAGCTATGGCTTTTAGTTCCCAAAGCTTTGGTTTGTCCATTTCACTGTAGTAAAATAGTTTTAAATACTTAATAAAGAAGAGTTTAACTTACTCGCATACATTCCGCTGAACCATGCACAGTTTCACAATTCCGGCAAGCACTGTCTTGCTTTGATTTTATTTCTGTCCTGTCCACTGCTCCACTGCGCACTTTGCCTTCACTTCCAATGTCCAATTTATGTGTACCGTTTCGATTAGACCGCATCCCTTATCCTTTCGCACCTTTATCGCATAGGTCACCGTGGCATGTGGCCGGACTGAGCGGCGTGGGTGAGTTTTGGTGCGATGTGATGCGATTGCCGTTGCTGGGCCAAACGAGGTTCAGTGGGGGTATTGCCGTTCAGTGCGAATGATGGTCATTACATTAGTCAATAGCGATGGTGTACCTGGCCGGACATCACCGGCCATATTGGCCGGTCGTTCCCTTGTCGTCATCGTCCCGGTTGTTTTCCCGGAAGCGATATGACGATGCCGGAGCGGGACAGAAATCAGGGTATAAAACCTGTGCACCATGGCAGTGGACATCCTCATTCGTCGGTGGACCGCAGCTCGTGCGCGAAAGTGTGCAGTGCAACACGTGGCGTGCTCTAGCCGTTGGGAGACACTTGTTCTATCTGCAAACTGGATGATTGTGATACGGTGCATTGGTTAGGGTGAAGGTGGTTTTCACCTTTGGTTCCCGCGAGTTCAAACGGGAGCTCAGTGACAGTGTTCCGGGCAAGCTGGCTGGTACACGACGGGTCAGAATGTGGCTGCCATTAGCGCTGTGTGTGCTGCTGGAGTTTGCCGAAATTGTCAGTGCTTCGGGCGGGCTGGACGATGCGCTCGAGGTAACGTTCAGCGAACGTACCCGGGCCGACTGGGAGAAGGTGTGGCATCAGGAGAGTCATTCGCGCTGCCGCGAGAAGCTCATTCGCCATCTGTACTGGGCCTGCGAGAAGGATATCTATCGGATTTCGAGACGAAGCGGCAATGGCGGTGACACAGGCACGGTGGAAAAGCGAACGGATGTGGAGCGAAACCGGATCGACGATGGACAGTCGGTGGTACCGTACCCGTGGGCAATCGATCGCGAGGTGGCGTATGCGTTTCTGCGCACCCGGCGCACCGGAAAACGCCGTTCGGGCGGATCGATTACGGCGGAGTGTTGTACGCGCACCGGCTGCACTTGGGAGGAGTACGCCGAGTACTGTCCGTCGAACAAGCGGTTGAATCAGTACCGGCGCAGAAAGTAAGATCCTAGCCATTGGCATGTGAAGGGTGAGGGTAGGGGATGCGGGTGAAGATAGAACGGGACGGGTATTCTCGGTATTCTTGATCATCGTGTTGCAGCAGCATTCGGTTGTATATTTGCAGAATTACATTTGGTTTTGTAATTAGAATGTGAAATAAAGGAATCCGCACTATACAAACGAAGAAAATTGTGGTCATTATTTACGAAAGCGATTAGTATTGGGTGTGGGAAAGTCCGTGATGAAGGAGTGAATGCAGGTTAAGGATAAGATTAGACGTCCAACAGTAAACATTTCGGTCAGTCATTGGATTTATTTCCTATTTTAATCCTTGTAATGTCATTGTAACAAAGTGCAGAAGTAGAACCCTATTTGGCCTTTTTCTTGTCGGCTACCATCTCTCCACCACTCGAAAGAAAAGATGCTTGGTACGCCACCCAAAAGTACAGTACCCCAAGCGCACAATACACACTGGTGAGCAGAAGCGGCAGAAAGGGTAACCGATCTCCAAGCCCAATCGCTTCATGCACCACAGTTTCGTACACACAAAGTACGGGAAAGCCTGCCAAGTACAGGAACTCCACCGTCCGAAAGAAGGCGGCACGATGGACGAGTTTCAGCAGCAGCACACTAACCGCGGTGTACAAGACGTGCAGACAAATCTTTACCAGCGTTAGTTCCGGTTTGAACAGCAGCGGAAAGAGCGAGTAGTGTGCGACGACACCAAGAAACACGGTCCATCGGGCATCGTTCGGGTTGGCAATGGCAAGCAGGGTCAGTGGTATCAGCACCATCAGGATGGCTTTCTCGTGCACATGCCAACCGAAAAGGAAGGAGGTGCAGCCGCACAGCACAATTGCTCGCACGAAACTGCGACTGAGTGAGACGTTCGAGGTGGTCGCTTTGAGGGACCATAGTTTAAGTAGAACCGGAATCATCGCCAATCCGGTTAGGGCGAATGTTACGGTGGGAGTGATGGATGGCAGTACGGTATGATCGAACGTTTGCACGAGTCCACCCGTGCTTGATGCTTTGGTCGTTTTTCCCGTTGCCACTGCTAACACTTTGTCGGCGGTATTGTACAGGGCCCAGAAATTCGGCGCCCAGTAAGCATGCGTGAGGCCCCGTTTGAAGGGAAACAGTCGGGAAAGGACCTGCGAGACGAGAGCATTGTAATGAAAACACATTAAACACACGAATAAAAACAAAGGGTAATAAATTCATATTAGTACCCGCTAGAGTAATTAATGATCCGCTTACTATCTTACCTGTGGAATGTGTTGGTATAATGGGCCGAACGAAAGCAAACACACGCCCAGCACGATGGTGGCGAGTTTGATTAATTTTACAAACGCCCGTCCGACGGTAAAATCGCGCAAGCAATAAAACCGCAGCAAATAAACGACATAGACGGGGGCGACGTACATGAAGATGTGCTTCAGGTTGAGCAGCACCGCAAACAGCAGCGCCGACTGTAGCGGCCGGTTTTCCAGCAACGCCCCGATGCTGAGAAGCAGAACGCCAAACAGAAAGCCATTGTACTGGAAGTGGATGTGATCCACCATGAGGAGTCCGGCGTTGCCGAGCAGAAGGGCACCACCGATTAGGACGGATCGGGCAGGGTTCGCATTACCTACGCTTAACGCACGCAGGCATCGACGAACGCCAAGGGCATAGATTACATCGGTTACGATAACGGAGAAGCGTTGGAAGACGATGGTTTGCTCGGATGCGTAGTTGAGATTCTTCACATCAAGCATCCGCGGGTCGAACGATTTGGCCACGTGGGAAAGGAGCCACTCGAAGTAAGCAAAGAAGGGCGGATAGTCTAGGGTCCATTCGCTCGTTTTTTCGTAGTACCATCGCGAAAGCGGCAAGCTGTGGGTGATGGCCAGCCAGTTACGGTGTACCTCGAAGTCGGTGGAACGGCTAGAAAAAGGAAGGATTAGAGTGTGGATGTGGATACACATACGCTGGATATACTTACTAAGCTGGAATAAATAACAGTTTTACGCCGGAAACGAGCAGAAAGATGTGCCAAAACATGGAACTGGTCGTTTGTGAAGGTAAACGATAGCGAACTGGCGAGTGTAGGGCCCGGTTGGAAATAAATTTTCTAATCGCCGCGCACCGGTTTCGTTGCAGTTGCCAACACCACAAATGGTAAACAATCGCAAAATGTCAAATCAGCTGTCAGCTCAGTGAAAAATACTATAAGCTGTTAGCAGGCCGATTGCGTTCGTGTTTTTTCTTACTTTTTCCAAAAATAAGTACATTTATCAGCATCTCATGAAGAACACTGAATAGATTTGTTGAACTTTGAAAACTCTGGAATACTATTAAGCAATTAGAGCTAGATTCGCAGAAAATGGAAACAGTTTCTTCAACACTCTACGAGAAACGCTTAAAACGCTTCTCTGCTATGCATTGCACTATGGTTCACAACAAAAACAAGTGGACAAATGCACGGAATTTTCTTTTTTTAAATATAAAAATGAAAATATATAATAATATGAAAATATGTTTACTGTAACTTGAAATAAAAAAATTGACTTTGAGATGTTCATTTTTGGCATATACGATTTGTAGTCTTGGTTAAAAAAACAAAAGAGTGACTTACTTACGTATCGAGTGCTTCGTCCATGCGGACGACCCAAGAGAACTTTAAGGACTGGGTTGTTCGGATCCATGCGTATAACATGGCCGGTCCACTGGAGCCGAGCTAGCATGTTCCACAGTAAGGTCGTTGTACAGCTCGTACAGCTCGTCGTTGTATCCGTTCCTCCATTGTCCGTCCTCACGAATGGGACCAACGATCCTCCTGAGCATCTTCCTCTCTAACGCGGTTAAGAGGGTTTCGTCACTTTTCGACAGAGTTCATGCCTCAGAGGCAAACGTGAGCACTGGAACTATATAGACGCGATATAGTCCCAGCTTCGTCCGTCGCGACAGATTTTGTGAAGTAAAATGCTTTCTCAGGCTATAGAATGACCGCGCGAGGCTCGACTTCTATGCTGTTGTAGATGCTTACTTTTGACCCGCAAAGTGTGGCTATTTCAGGGACGAATTATTATAGCTATTTACTGAAATACTTAAAAATAAACAAAATCTTGGTCAATGCCTCCAAACTATGGCATTAATATTCTTTATTACCTCTTTGAACAATCTAGGGAGAAAAATCACTCTTTAAAAGCTTTGGCCTCAAACCTGAACACACATTGCAATTTCAGCATTCCATTTCTCTTTCCTTGCCGTTGTCAATTTGCTGGAGATCCCAAACCAAAGGGCAGCCCAGCAGCATATGCGTTTGACGCACCGCATCTTATCGGCAACCGAGCCATATATTGCCCGTCCGCCGGGGGTAGCCACGTTCCGGGCGGACACGCTCATTATTGTACAGCCAGTAGTAGTTCCCTTTGAAGAAGTACGTCTTGCCTGCGCTCATCCAATGTCCGGGTCCGGGCGGGTCGACGCGAGCCACAGCCGCACAAGATACGACGAATGTCAAGGTTAGGTAGGAAGGAAATAAATAGTACACGATTAGAAAAGGCTACCACTGCACTAGTCGCACGCACGCTCTTCCTGCTTCGTCTTTGCGCAAAGCACAGTTCCGCCATTCACGGTGAGTGGTATGGTTTTTTTTGCGCAACGCTAAACTCACCACTAGCGACGGCCGTGGCGGCATCAATATTATTCGGTATGCCAAACCACCGGTCCATGGAAGACGGATAGCCTTCGTCCATCTCGCCGGCCGTGTCGTTGTACCGCCAGAAGCGATCACCCGCAAACAGGTACGTTTTGTTATTTTTCGCTGTAATAAAAAAGTTTCCGCCCCACCCAAATGCACCATAAATGAAAGTCGAAGACCACTCTCCTACCTACCAGCCCCCCCCCCCTTCTCAACCCAGCCCGGTACTCACGCCACACCAGTGCCGCATCGATGCGCCGCAACTCTTCCGGCAGCCCGTAGTCCGTGAGCGGGCGCACTTCCGGGTGCAGGAAGTTGAGCGCATCAAACACCCAGTAGAAGCGGCCGGAAAACAGCACGATCGCATTATCGTCGAGCCGCTCGTACACGGCATCGATGTGGCTTACGGTTTTCGGGAACCCGCGGAACACCTGCCAGATGCGCACCGGGTAGCCCGCCTTGATGCGGTACTTCTCCGTCAGCCGCCAAAGGTAGGCCCCCTTGAAGATGAAGATCTCCCCGCGGAGCAGTCCGATCGCATCGAAGCTGCCGCTGCATATGTCCGGCACGGGTGTGTAGGGGATGGCGTCGGGCTGGTCCGGCGTAGTGACACCGGTCGGTGCCGGGGACTGCGTATGGTGCCGGCTGATGTGATCGTCCACCGTTTCGTAGTCGCCCACGAACGTGATCGGGATGTCGTACACTTCCGTCGTGGAGGAGGAGGAGCCGTATGGTGGCGTGCTCGTGGCCACCGGTCGCTCTTCTGGATGGTGTTCTGGATCACTGTCCAAATCGGGCAACCGTGGTACGGCCGGTGTAACGGTGAAGTGCTCGTCCGCCGCCGTCACCGACTCGGTAGTGTACATCCAGTCCGGTTCGTCCGTGATGTGAGGATTTTGAACTAGATTTTGCATGTAAGAATAAGTCAATTAGCCCAACCGGATGTCGGGATGGGAGCAGTCCCACGGGTACATACTGTACAGCTGGTACATTGCAAGGATGTCGTCGTAGTCGAGCGTACCCTGCGCAATGCCTTTGTAGTACGGGAACATCAGCGACGAGTAGACGGGCGAATGGGCCAGTCCCAGCGAGTGGCCCAGCTCGTGTATGGCCACCGAGTAGAAGTCCACCCCCTCGCTAAGGTGCGTCGAGTTTTCCTTCCAGTTTTCGTCCTCGTCAAAGTGGACATCGCCGCCGTACGCGTTCATCTCGTACGGGTAGAACGCGTGGGCCAGTACGTTGCCGGGGCCATCGAACGGGTAGCTTGGTTGGAAGTGAGGCATGTGTATCGATTAGAGTGAATCTGAATCTCTGACGGAAACATTCATGTTTTCCAAGATTTGTTCAGCTTGAGATGGATGAGTTTTGAGGTCCATAAAGCTTAAGAGCCACATGAATCAAGATTCGTGATACTTATATTTCGATTCGTTAATGAGTTTAAAGTACGTATTGCCATGTTATGTTTCACTATTTCAAATTACAAATGGAATGAGATATTCAAAGAGTCACAAACTCTTCCAGATTTATAAAGCTGAATGTATCTTGCATATATTTTAAGATTTATTATTACTGAAAAGTCGATATACATGAATTTTGAAAAATAAGGTTCATGAATTTAAATCTAAATCAAATCAGCTTCATGATCAATATCAGGTTCATGAATCTGTGTGTATAAATCCTTGAAACTGAGTTTAAACATAGAACATATTTTTTTTTTTATAAAATATTCAGACACAAGATTAGACTGCTTGATTTGGACTACTTGATCTCGACATTTTTAACAGATTCATCGCTACGATCTAAACCCATTCTCATCCGCATCCATCACGATCCATCCCGTACTCACTTGTCCCCGTGGTGGCCACTGCCAAAGCCAACGATAATGTCCGCCGACGGGTCGTACACGCGGACGAACCGTAGCTTGCTGTACTTGCTCCACTCGCCGAACGCTCTGGCCATAAACTTGGCCACCGCGTCCTCGCCAACCTTGCTGGACCAGTTCGCGATGCTGCCCGCCGAGCGCCGCGTGCAAACAAGAGGAAGAGAAAGAACGGATGATCAGAAAGTAGTGAGGAAAGCACAGAAAGTGCAGGGAAAGGTGTGGAACCTTTCGAAACCGGGCAGACCCCCTACAGTGCCGCTCGATGGCTCCGTTGGCCATCGACGATCATTAAGCGCACCACCACGCGGCGCATGGGTAAGAATTTGGCGCACGGCGGGTTTGTCGCTTAATGGTGCGCCATCAGCGTCACGATCGGGATAGTATGCAATCCGTTTCCAGGCCTCGCTTGTTTCTATAGCAACCTTGCTGTTAGGAAGAACGGTCAATACGAAGCCCGTTCCCGCCGTACCGCCTGAGCGCTCGATGATAAATCGATGAAAATGCTAATGTCTAAAATGGCACCTGTCCGAATGGGTGATGTGATCCTCCAACCCTCCCACCCTCCCCTCGACTAGCGCACGCATGATCGTTTTCAATTAAAGTGAAAGTTTTCCGTTTTCCTTTTTTGCCGCGGCCGTTTGGCCAGTTTTGTGCCCGGTCGGGGCAGGCACACATGGTGGCGATGTGTGGCCCACCCCCGGGATAATGAATGGCCGGTCCAATTAAACGAAAATGGCTATCGAGGGCGAAAGCGAATGGCCCGATCGGGTGGGTATGGTAGAGCATCTGCAACGGGAAGGGGGATTGATTGTTGCTGTTGAGGTTTTGTTTGATGCAGTTAAAGGCAGCAACTTGTTTTTTTTCGACTCGATTGAGAGGATTGCAATTGAGTGTTTTTTTTTTAACAAAACCCGAGCACGATTTGATTTAGAAATTGGACTCGTTTTGTTCAATGTTACTTCTTTCAAATGCAGTTAAATTGTTGTTTGTACGTAGAAAAGGCTTTAATTTGGCCCTCCCTGCGCGCTGAAGGGTTAGCTCGATGGCGATCAAGCGCTCCCTTTCGTTTGACCGATCATCGATCATAGATTTAACGTTCGATCGCTGCGGAATAGCGAATCGGTGTACGAACGAAGGAAACAGAATCGAAAAATCGACCTCGCACCATAACAAAAGCCTCCAAGCCCGATTAGGATAAACAAAAAGGATGGCGGGGTCCCCCCCCCCCTTCCCCCGACCCTCCTTCACCTCACCCGAAACACACAGATGGTGAAGGTGGGTCGTTGTTTCTTCCATCCTTTTTTGGGGTTTCGGATAAAGGCGCCTTTAACTTTCTGTACGCTGGCGTACGCGTCTAATCCGCCCGCTCGACTACTTACAAGTATGTTATGCGCCGCTTCCGCCAGCTCTCCGAACCGATCACGTACCGCCGGTGGCGTAATGATTGATCGTGCTGCATCACGTCGACCACGCCGCATCGGGGCGCTGACATTAGCTGCACCGGCCAGCAGCAACAGCAGCAGCGTGCAGAACAGGTGCCGAAACGAACCGAAAAAGAAGGAAGTGGAACGGTGAAAACCAACGAAAAGGGGGGTGATTATTTCCGGCACAGTACGCTTGGGGGTTTTGGAGGGAACAATAAAGGTCATGCTTCTTTTTTTTTTGTTGTCTTTTGATGGAAATTATTGTTGACAGATCTGGTAAATATTGGGGAGCCAATAGCTTATTAACATAAGATAAACATTTTGTTTGATTTTAATACTTTAAGGATACAGACATGAATGCTCATATAATATTTAATCACAAAATGGCAAAGAGAGCCATTAAGGAAGCAGAAACAGATTTTACACATCGGAGCTACTGTTTCCTAGAATTGATTAAAAATTGATTATAAGCTTAAATGTTCAATTTACTTTGCACAACGCTGTTAGTTTGCAGGACCCTCAACATACTTTAATTAATCAAAAGCTGTCTTCTCTGAACTGCATGCAAATAAATATTGCCAATTTTCGCAGCAAAAAAAAAAGAAACATTGTTCAAACTGTAATAACTTGATTGATGATTTTTAATTAACGATCAATTTTTATGTACGGATCAATTGACTGTAACTTTGTATACCCTTGCTGCCTTTCTCACCTCGACCGTACGGCGATCCAACACGCCCGTCTGGGGCAGTGCGCCGAACTTTTGCACGTGCTTGATCGCATCGATAATTGCTTCCCCACTGTACAGGGCTTCCGCTTGCGATGGGGCCTTCTCCAGGTAGCCGAACCGTCGCATAAAATCAATCTACAAAAAAAAAAAACAACACAAAAAAAACCCGGAACCTTAATCCAATCTAAACGTGATCACGTGATCGGGCGAGGCACCACACACCATTTCTTTCGTGGGCACTGCGGGTGCACCATTCACCAGCCGGGCACACATCAAACACAGACCAAGCAAATGCAACCGAAACCGAAGCATGGCGAAATGGTTAATTGTTTCCGAAATCGATCGTCCGCGCTGAGCAACTGACTCTTGGGGCCACTACACACGGAAACACACTTTCACAGGCACGTTAGAACGCGACCGAACGATGCGGTTAGCACCAGCAGCATAATTAGACTGTCGGTGCCAATGCTTCTGGATGCTAATTATTGTGACGATCATGTCGCGATCTTGCCGACCCATTTCACTGCTCAATGCCATTCTCGTTTCAACACACACACACACACACAGACGCACTGCACACTGTGTGAGGCTGTGTGCTCTCGCCATTCTCTCCCGCTCTGCATGTTTCGCTACATAATCAGCGACAGTTGTTGGGGTCTTCGGAAGGGAACCGGGTGCGCTTGGTGTCACCGAGATACTCCCGAGATGACTCTCAGCGCTAGCGACGCGCCAAATCCAATTAGCGACCGGCCCAATTATTTGCTTCGAGCGCGATCGTCGTCCCGTGCAGTGTAGCATAAGCAAAATAAAGAATGATGAGTGATTAATGCTGCCCCGTTGACTTCCCGTTTTCCGCCCGCGCTCACCCACCCCTCGTCGTGGAGTCTGAGGGATAGCGCGGGAGGTCGCGTACTATTTTCATTGTCTCTCCCGCGGTGACAGTTGCATGCGGTGGAGCGATGTTTTTTTTTTTTTGCAGCAAACACTGCAACGGAGGGTGTGCGGTTCTGGTTTGATCGGTTTGTTTTGTCGCATTATGCGCTGGGCGGTAATGCGATACACATTGAGTTGCAATTGCAAGTGAGTTCAGATGAACAGCCTATATTGAATGACTCCGGAGATTGAATCAAATAGAGGCATGGCAAGATTAATAATGTTACCTTTTTATATCGTTTGCGCGATTGCTTTGCATTGATTGAAATGATTTATTCACTTTTTTATATCACGGAATGGGAAGTTGTAAACCTAATGATAAGTCTCGATGACAAAGGCCAGACTGCGTATTGCTGATTGCAAGGATAATCTTTGGTAACTATATTGAACCATGTTGAGTAAAGTTGACGGTAGGTATAGGAAAATCTTTACGAAAATGCCTTTGAATAAAATGCTACGGCTAATTGCAACCCATAGTCATACAGTAATAACATCAATTAATCATTCTTCCAAATATTCATTAAGCTCTTTGTTAAAATATGTATGGTTTTTAAACAAAATATTTACAAGAGGCAAAGGCATCCGTTCCTTCAAAGCGTGTCCACTAGTGTCCAACAACTTCAAAAGATTAAGAAAAAGACTTGTTCGAAATGATAAGGAAAATACACCAAACTCGAATGAAGAATCAAAGATAGATTTCGCAGTTGAAAGAGCCTTTGGAAGATAAGAGAATCTAATCTATAGGTGTGTCTACGAACTTCACCAAAATTCTATTGCACAATCTTAACATATAGTCATTCGAAAATTAAAGTAAAAGAAGTAAACGAAAAAAAATAGGAGGAACGGAAAAGCAGTATTCAAAAAACTTGAAAAATTTATCGATTATCATTTCGCTAAATTAAAGCTTCAGTGGATAAGTCGATGCAGAGAAAGTATGAAATATAGAAACCACTGGCAAATAGATGGAAACATCAATTTAAAAGCGTAAACTAATTGCTAGGATATTTCAGCAATAATAAAATATAAAATCGTTTCAGAAAAATTTAAACAAAAAAAAACATTACATTCCTTCTCACGTAATGAAGCTATTAGCACCTTTTCTTAACATAAAAAAAAACAAACAATAGAAATGAAGTGTAATTAAGTTAGTTAAAGTAGAAAATGAGCTGTTTTTTCCGATCGAAAAAGAAAAAAACACACCACCTGCGAGTGCAAGAGTGTTTCCCTGTGATTAAGATCATCCAAACAGATAGAGTTGTAAATCGCGGCACAGTCAATGAGGCCGTGTAGACAATGGCAAAGGCAGAAAATGAAGCAATGACAAGATAAGTGCTACCGCCTTTTCCCTTTCTTTTCACTGCTCGACGGTGGAAACCTTTTACATTCCTCATTTGCAAACGACACCTTTCCATCAATTGTGCTGTGGAAGGTTTGGACAGCTTTTGGAGCATAGTTCCAAAAGTTTATTGTTACTGTTTCACTATCCCCCCACTATACCCATTGAGCACACACTTTTTTCCCGACCAAAAGATAAGAAAGTGGTGCTACATTTTCCCATCCAATCGTAGTCGTAGCGGATTGACGGGGGATTGTGACACCGAGCGGACACTGCATTATGCAAAGGCCAGTCACCTTTACGTGGCTGTCTGGTTTTTCCACGCTTTCGGTTTCATCTTCGGTGAAAATGCGTCTCTCATGGTTCAGTTGACCTCAGAGCAGGAAAATTGATGTAAAGCTTGTTTTCTTTCCTCAATAGCAAATGGTAGACAGGGTAGAATAAAACATGCCTCATTGTTAACTCGAAGGGCACCGGGCGAGGTTCGGGAGTCCATGTTTCTTCCTGCCCGGTCGCCTGCAGCTATGGCCGTGAGAAACGGCCGCATACCAACGCTAAGGTTAAGTAATGTATGCCACATTATCAACGCTTCTTTATGTTTCTGTCTGTCGTTAGGAAAGCTTGCCTTCAGCTTTCGGTGGGAAATGAGCCACCTGGCTGTCACATCGTTCGATGTAATTTAATTGCGGCAAACAATTACGTCAAGATGAGACTCTTCTGAATCACAGGAAGCTCCATTTTGGTGACAATTTTTGTAGCCTTTTGGGAAAAACATTGGGATGGAAACCTTCCTTCATGACCTGTCATTGCTTACACGTTTGATCAGACGGGGTATTATTCAGCCTCAATGTTCGTGTTCCCTAGATCTTTCTACTTTAGCAATCGAGTTCTAACCGGTACGCTTCTAACCGAGTTTGCTAGCTTCGACACATCCCCAGCGCTGGTTGACAGTTTTACAGCGGCATTTGGTTACTCTACAGCCTGGCACATCGCGTAGGATGGCACAAAAGTGCCGGCAGAAAATGGTGCCATTTTCAATCAACTTTGTACAGCCCCAAATGTACTGTTGGTGTGAGTGCTTGTATGGAATGTGTGGTTGGATTGGTCGATTATGGACTTGTTTGTTCTGATCAGTACGCTGATTGTACGTATTTGATCAACACTCATCGATAAGAATCACACATTATAAAAATGATGAACAAAATATATTTTTTTTTTCAAAATCTTTTTAAATTTCCCGCAATCTCAAGCATTCACTCAAGCATCAATCCCTCTATACAATGTACTTTCAATTTAACGATATGCTTAATAATTTAATAGTTTGATTTTATCATAAAAGTATATCCATATGTTTTTCACGGTTTATTTATATTTTTGCCAAATAAAACAGTTTTATTTTATTCAGTATTTCATATTACTAAAAAAATAAGATACTGTGATAAATTGTCAAAGCATTCTGCAAGCTTTACAAATAAAGCATTATGAGTTGTTCAAAATTTTTTATAATACTAACAAATGGCATGTTGATGTAAAACAATAAAGAAAATAGAATAGAATAGAACAGTTGAATAGAAAAACATCATTAACCAGAGAAATTTCATTAAACTAATTGTGGCATACAATGGGCTGTGTTCTATTAATATTTTCCCTGAAAGAATAACTTTGAATACAAGTTCGAAAAGAATATTTTCAAAGCATAGTCTATTCCCGAAAAACGTTCCAGAAAAATCTGAAGTTGATGAAAATTTCATCGATTTAAGTAAAAAAACTGCTAGAATCTTTTAATTTGTCTTTTGTTTGTTAAAAAATGTTTTCAGCGCGTTCATTATTTATTTGATAAGCTTGTCACAGAATAGTACAGCACAGCACAGTTGTTTATTTTATCATTTTAAAAAATTCTAAAACATTCAACATATCAACAAAAATTCTAAACAACAAATTCTAAATTCTAAAATTCTAAAAGTTAAATTTCTAAAACCGCAAATCCGCGTACCTCGAGAACCAGGTAAATCGGGCGTAGAATGTAGCATTCGTCGATCATATTGTGAGCAGAGAAAAACTTAATCATTTCATCAATTTGCTAAAATATTGTAAAATAATTTAAAAATAGCGACCTTTTTCACAATTATCATATATTTTTATCTTAACGGTAGCTAAAAACAGAGCAACATCGTTCCGTTCAGTACTGGTGGGTATTCAACCATTGTAAAGCACCGGAACCGGAATGGTTGCCAAAGCGGGGCGAATTCGGCAGACGTCGATTTTGGCTCACCGCATCGGGGTGAAATTCAAAATAGAGTTGAAAACTTTTCTCATTGCTCCCGCGGGATGATTTTTCTTCTTCGTTTTTCGGGAGAACCAGCCACACACACACACAGGGGAGATGCCAAAGTATGCTGATTCCATGTGCGTTGCAAAGTTGCCCGATAGAACGCTACCCGTTCAGTTACTTCCCGTTGTTTCAGTGGTCCCCCGTTACATTCGTCCCCTTATTTCGGCGCAGGATGGGAAAACGCGTAAGTAGCAAACGTCTGCTCGAACACTCCCACCCGACTTACTCCGGTCGCGGACGCATTTGCATTTCCATTTTCGGGTGTCATCGAGTGCGAACTTTAGCTCATTCTAACTTTTTCACAAACAGTCAAATAGACAAGCACACTGGAGAAAGCTGATCGCTGATACGGAGCGAGGTGTGCCTTGCTGAGACTCCCTAGCCCAAGAAGGAAAAATAGCCGCCTGTGCGGGTTTGTTTTCGCGAGGAGGGTGGGCGTTATTTTTTGCTTGAAAGGCTTGCCGAGAGCACTTTATTTCCGGGACCCGCTTACGTCAGCCTAAGAGGACAAGCGCAGCACTTTGACAAACTTTATCGGCATTTGGGTCTGGGTTGTGCCCTACAAGCCGGCGGGCCCGTGGGTTATCCGGGAAGAGACGTTGGGACGCCTGGGTACGCGCGCATTTGACGCATTCGATTGTTTCAAGTTTCATTTGAAAAGGATCTGTTACCATTCACTTTACACGCTCTGATTGCAAATGAAACAATAAACCCAGCGCAAGGACGCATGACATTTGGCTGGGAGAAGCCAAGACGCGCAAAGACTTAAATGACATTCTGTAAGGTTAAGTGTGACAGAATGTCCTTTGAACGGGTGAGTTGAAATGTCTTCAGCAAACTGTTCTCTTTACGGTTCTCTGGAAGCAGACTAGAAAGGGGCTTGAACAAAAAGGACTTTACTGTCCTACGAAGTATGAAAAGTGCATCAGCAGTGGTAAAAGCATAGAGTTGCTTTTTGGTTTCATTTGCGGACAAAATTTATGAGTGAATTACATTCCCCCTTGCGAAAGTTTTGTTTGCTCTATTTTTTCTTTGAGCAAATATGCACGGAACTAATCAACCACTATTGAGGTTAGATTGCCAAGCAGACGTGTCCGTAATATGTCTGGCTACATCACCTGTACGCGATAAGAAACCCCTTAATGTGGTTCAATTCCTTTAGCAAATTGTGAAGTCTCTAAGGTCAAAGAGAGCTTTAATGAGTATGAGTATGAGCATGTGGAGAAGTTCAGGTCACGCGGGGAAAACCTGTGAAAAACATTTCCAAAGTGTAAACCGTTTTGAAAGGATTCATTAAACAAAATCATAGAGCTCTTTACTTTCTTTATACAGTCTCATGATATCCCATTCCCATTCCACACAAATTTTATTAAACTAAGTGTAAAATGTAAGAGACATTGTTTATTTAAATTTCCCTGAAAGAATAACTGTGATTTAATTCAAGTTCTTAAATAATATTTTCAAAATTTCCGGATTTCGTTCCAGGAAATACCTGATTTGGATGAGATTTCGATCCACTTTAATAAAAAGACTGCAAGAATCTCTTAATTTGTGTTTGTAAAACATTTATTTGATGAGATTGGCACAGCATATTGCTGTAGTTCACTTTTTATATTATTTTAAAACTTTGCCAAATTTTTTAATTATTTTTTCTTGTCACAATTTATGTGTCGAATCAACGCAATTTGCAAATTCCCATTCCACCCAAAAGTGGAAAAATTGGTCGATGGTGTGGTTTCCATATTAAATTATTTAAAGAAAATGTTCGAAAACTGTGTACCAGGAATGATTGGTGGGTAGTTTGAAGTTTTTAACATTTAATTTTAATTTAATTTTCATGATTTTGGGTTTCAGCCTTAAAGGCTTTACAAAATCAAATCCTTGTAAAATAATCCTAATAAAAATGATACCATTAAAAAGTAAAACAAAAAGATCTACATTCATTGTGTTAATTGCTATTAGAGTTATTTATGCTGCTATGTGTGGAACGGTTTTTGAACCTGAATAGCAGTGAAGCTCGAAACACACAAATTTTGATCCCGAGATGGCCAGGGTGTTAAGCTTGCTTTCGGTTGCTTTGACGACTTTATCACACGGTTGCGTTCAAACCTACCATTAGACTAAAATCAGCAAGAATTTTGCGTTATTAGTGAGACTACCGAAACACAACCAGTCCAACATTTAAAATCCTTCCTTTGTAGCCTTTTCCCTTTCACCGTGTTTGTGTACACGCGGCGATGGCTCCCTCAATCGTTAATCCGCCTCCGTAACGATTATGAAGCAAATTCACGAAATCGAACGGGCGCACGGAATGAACGAAAGACAAAAAGCCTCCCCCCGGGCAGGAGCATAATAGCCGGCACGCAATCATCATCCTTTGCTAATAATCCCCGAATGATAAGCTCTCGAAACGTGGCGAATCTTCAGTTCCCGGTACAGCGGTACGGCAATAAACAGTTCTAGGAATTCCAACCTAGAATGTTCAGAAAAGAGGGGAGG
>KB671954.1:265973-296018 GCA_000349105.1 Anopheles epiroticus | reverse complement strand
TGAATGTTGACTGCCTGAGCTGTACGGGCGGACGGAACCGTGGCGAAGATTCTTCTAAGGTCGGCCGGCCGTCATCGTTGGTGTGTGGTCATCATTCATCAAAAAGCCGAAGATTTCTAGCAGTGACTTGCGGTTGCTTCCCTGGGAGTCGGCCGGCTGTCCGGTCCTCGTCGAAAAGCTCTCCGTCTTCGGTTGTAGCCGTGCGTCGAAATCATAATTAATATGTCTATCGTGTGGCCTGCCTTCCAAAGGCGGTGCTGGTGAAGCACAGCGAGCGTGTTCGTTCCTTCCCGCCCTGTCAAGCTGATAAACTTCCTGTCCCGAGGTTCATGACCCACGGTACAGAAAACCGGACCGGAGGTTGATACCGAACCGAAAGCCGGGGGTTTGGCCTATCGAATTTCGTTTCAATCGTAAAGAACAAGTGCACACTATGAGTGTGAGTGCTTCGGATCGGTGGCCCATGCTGCAAACGAACGTCATTCAACAAGCTTTTCCAGTTTTCCCGCTTTATTTCCTATCCATTTTCCGTTCCCCACCGCCCGGCGAATGGTTTCCTTCCATTCAATTTTCCCTCGATTTCACTTGACTTGCCGTTCCTGCCGGTTGCCGGTTCGATTGTGTTAAAGTGCCGTAAATAAACACCGTTGACAACGCTGACGACGCTGTAATTCGAATCCCGAACCCGATTGTCCCCGCATTCCAAGCTGCCAAGATCCAGGCCCGCTCTCCTTACCCGCTTGTGGTCCTAGCTCTTCGTTAACTGTCGCCTGCCTTGCGCTGGTGGGCAACGATGGATGGATTTGATTTCACTAAAAGCAGTACAAGCAGTGTGATCCGGGGAAAGGAAGAGAAGGGAAGGGGGGGTGGGGGGTAAAGCTTTCTTATTCTTCTGCTGCTAAACATCTCAAATAGCTGACCGGGAAGAAGTAAAACGCCTCGCCTCCACGAAGGAAGCTCGGGTTGTACCCCATGGTTTACGGTTTACCGTTTCGGTTTTGTGTGGCTCATAAAACAGGATAGCAAATGAGGGGGGAAACCAGGGACGGTGGGAAAGGAATCAAGGTTCCAATCGTAGGCGCATCCCTCATTCATCTCGGATGCTCCGATAAACGTCAGCTTTGCCTTCCCTCGGGGTGGAGAGACAGCCACCGATGGCGTAATCGTAGGGCCCCGATCGTCCTTGCGGTAAAGTATCGTGTTCCGGGACGCTTATTAGGCCATCCCGGGTTAGGTTGCGTCGGGAGCAGCTTTAGGGTGAGGGTTTTCTTTCCATGAATGGTGCCAGGGCACATACATTATAGTGGTGTCGTTTACCCAGGATCCTCAACATTGACGACACGCTGTAAAGTCAAACACCATCAACGATGGATGCTAGTGATGTGAAAACCCGCTCTCGAAAAGGATTCGTTTAAGTCGATTCGAGTCCAATGTCTTACTTTAGTTGGAGTGCGCGGAACTGGAGAGTACGGTGGAGGAGGCGACTGCCCTATTGCCCTTACACTCACACAGGACAGGATCGAGGTGAGGGATCTCATTCAGAAGAATCTCCTTTAGAAGTTTAGAAGCTAGAAACTTTATCGATTATCATTTCTACAATAAATAAGTCGCTTAAATCCAGGATTTCCTATACCTTACTTTGATATCATAACTTTGACCCTTTACACTGTCAGTTTGATATATTATCGTGACAAAAAACAACCTCAATCCCGAATCAGAATTCCAATCTCACACTTTTTCAATCTCAGCCCCGATTCTAATCCCGTTCCAAATTCGAATCCTAATCCCGAACTAGGTTCAAATTTCAGGGAGAGTGACCTAGATTGATTCCAATTCCAATCTGGACTCTCACCTAATCCCATCACCAGTGCATACCCGTGTCAAAGTACGGGCACACACATATTTAATGGACCGGTGACAGTACTTTAGGAGCGGCACCGGGCTTTCTACTTCTATGTTGTTGCGGTTCTACTCGCCAAGATTGAAACGATAAAATATTTATGCACGAAAGTGTGTCCGTAAATTCAGGTGCAAAGGGTGCTGTTTGGCGTTCGGGGTTTATTCAACCGAATCACGGTGTTGAAGGCACCGCCACGGAGCTGGTTTTTATCTGCTCAAATATTGAATCTTTGAGCGTCCTAAATTCTTCTTCGTTCCTTCACAGACGGCTCCACCAGCTTTGGTACCCACCATAACATCCCGGCATGGTGTAATTACCGGATACGCCGGTCGGCAGTATCTATTGTGTCGACGGAATGGATTGAAAGCCTTCATTAGTCGCCCACAAATACGGTGCGGGTTTGGAAAGTATCTTTTTCTCTCGACTTAATGAACCATCCAAATTCGCGATTGAATGGAGGCGCAAACGCATCTTTGGGTAAACGTGTTGATGGCAACGAGTCACAGCCGCTTAAATGTAATAACAATGACCTCGGGTGAAAAATTTGGATATTTTTTAATGTCTCACCGTGCCATCGGTTCGTAACCGGAACGGAACAGAACTCATCGGATCTAGTGAGTGGGGATGCTGTGGTGGGGAGGGTTTTGTACGCTGAATTTGGCTGACCGTACGTAGCTAACAATCGACTCGTGGTACGAGAAAAAAGAGGGTCAGCCGGGTACAAAATTGGCAAGGACTTGACAAAGGGGGGGGGGGGTGAAGGAGGTCGAACGTGCGCGCGCTAAATGGGAACCTGAACCTGAAGTCAGCTGCTTTCGAACCGGTAGCAGCTGAAGCACGTTTTGAGACTCGCGAACCGGTTATGAGCTGATGCGTGTTCAGTGCGAAGTGGTGACTTTTCGATGTTTACCGGAATGGTCTTGTCGACGGTAGGAAGAGCAAATCATTCAAGGTGCCTGTAGAGTGGAAAGAATACGAGGGAACAAGAAGACACCTCTTCAGATGATAGAGTGTCGAAAAGTGTTCATATGTCTCGTTCCCGTTACTTCGTTGCCACTTGTACGGAACAAGTTTATTGAAATCTATGGGATATTCATGGCAGGGTGTTACATACGAGAGTGAAAGAGAGAGAGTAAACTTTTCTGAAATATACATAAAGGGAAAAAAAGAACCTTATGAATGTATTGTCGTATTCGTGACAGCACATTAACAATTCATTTCATGGTGGATGATATGAAACATCAAATTTAAAAAGAAAGATATAGTTTTCAAAACATTTATTCTAGAGATAAAATAATCGTTTTTTTATTGTGTAGACCAGGCCGTATTGCTACAATTATTTGGGTCTCAACAGTCGATAAAAATCATTAGCCTTTTTTCACACCTATTATATTTTAAATATAATATTTTAAGTACCGCATGTTATATCTAAGGTATTGACTTACACCTTCGTTTATGTTCTAGTTGATCCGAGTCTAAAGGGTAGGAACTGACGATGGGTAAATTAGATGAAAAACTGGAATCGCTTCTAAATGACTCCACTAGTTTCAGAACGTAGGTGCAATACTCCGAGCACGG
The DNA here is from genome assembly GCA_000349105.1 of Anopheles epiroticus. Classification (NCBI taxonomy): domain Eukaryota; kingdom Metazoa; phylum Arthropoda; class Insecta; order Diptera; family Culicidae; genus Anopheles; species Anopheles epiroticus. Next base: position 292,540 of record KB671954.1, on the reverse strand, counting down.
AACCGTTCGGAGCCGTCGGAACCGTCGGAGCCATCTGGAAATAAAATTCCAATCGGAGAACTTGAGATATTGAAACACCGGAAGCTGCTTAATAAATGTAATTAAAACAAGAACACAAAAACAAAGTTTTACGAAGGATATAAGAGGTAACAAAGCCTAACGCACCTCAATACGAACCTTAACAGCTTTTAGTTATAAGAAACATATCTTTAAATGATCAAACAACAATATTTATAATAAATTTTGATTACGAACGAGTTTTGAATGCACAGCATCAATTATAACACAGTTTTTTTTTATGTGGAATACTCAAGAATGTTATCATATATGCATAAATAAATACATGCGAATCCAGTGCAAATAGTATTCAATGCACCACTCTCATCTATCTCATCCCAATGCCATCCCAATGATAACGACCGATGACACCCTGTCAGAACGCTGTCATGATCTTCTAGCTATTGCGCAGGCGTACGAAAACTGGCGCCAGTTTGTGTACAAACAAAATGCTGCGCATAGTTTAAAAATAATAGTCCAACACACGCACGCAAGTATTCGCAAAGTCAGTGCTGATCGGGAGTTCACAATTGATCATTTTTGCGTGAATCTACGCGAGTTAACGTAAGTTTGGCTAGGATTGTTCTTTTCAACAGCAATGAACCAAAGAAATACTAAGCAGAAACATGCTTTTCAAACATTTTAGTCATCCGGATAGGTGAGCAATGCAAACGTTCTAAGGCCTATCATACCAAAGCCTTATATAAGCAATAAGCACATCGACAAGCCGAGAAATTGGCCAACAGTGGTACCGCGCATGCCTACCGGCTGACAATTATTTTTGTTGTGAAACACTGCCGGGCCGCTACAGGTATAACGACATTGCGAAGCTGTTAAGACGCAAAACATCGGAATGAAGTAATCGGACGTGCTAGTTCGCATTCAAATTTGTGAGACTGTTGCATCGAAGGTGATTTTAGTGCAAGTGTGGTAAGATGTCCAAAAAGTGTCCCGTTCGCACGCTGAGCGAACTGACGCTGGCCGAGCTGGCTGGCACGATCGTGGGCTCGATCGGCGCCATGGTACAGCTGAGCCATGCGTTTGGCATCCCGCCCGACTACACGCTGCTGATGGTGGAGATCAACTCCTACATGGACAATCTGGGCGCGACCAGCAACATCTACGAGGATCTGCTGCGCGTCATCCTCTGCTCCGACTCGCTCGACGCTTCGATGCGCTTCTGCTGCCTGCAGATGCTGCTCAACGAAGGTGTCCAATGTCTGGTGACGGATATCTTCCCGCTGGCGTACTACGAGCGCATTCTGCAGGTGATCGCCGCGCAGGGCCGTGGTCTGCGCCAACTGAACATGAAAGGTGTCTGGGTGAAGGAGGAGTGCATGTGCTTTATGTTCGAGATAGTAAAGCGCCTACCGCACCTGACCAAACTGATCATCCCGCACATTGCGAACGATAACCTGCTGAAGCACATCGCCGACTACAGCCGCTGCATGCGACAGCTGGACATTAGCGGCGAGACGGATATCACGGAGATCGGTATCGAGTATCTGTGTTACGGCGAGTGCCGCAACTATCTCACCTGTCTGGACATTGGCTCGCTCGGGGAGGAAAACATTTGCCACACGGATGTGGCGCTGCTGCTGCAGAACCTACCGAACCTGGCCACCCTGAAGTCGTACTCGTTTGTGGGTCGTAGTCTGCAGTACATCGTTGAGAAGAAGGATGCCAACTTCCAGTGCCGGTTGGTGTACGTGCACGACACGGAAACGGACGCACCGACGCTGGATGCGATCGTGCACTCCTGTCCCCGGCTGGAGGACATTTACCTTGATTCGCCCGAGGCGGGCATCCTGGAGAAGCTAAGCTCGGTGAAACTGCGCCGCTTGAAGCTGTACAAGTTCAGTGCGTACGAGCTGGTAGGGCTGATGGAGCACACTGGCAAGTCGCTGTACCATCTGACGGTTATCAAGGGGTACGGTCCGCTGGAGATCGATCGGCTCGTACGCTCATGTCCGAATTTGATCGATCTCGACTTCTACATGATGGATTCGCTTACCTTCGCGGGTGACACGAGCTTCACCAATCTGCAGGGTCTGGAAATTTTAAGCAGCCCGATACAGAAGCCGAGTTTGAGGCGCTTCATTTGCCACACGACGACGCTGCGCCGGCTCGCGGTGGATACGGTCACCTTTTCTGACGACGACATCAGCTCCATGGTGATCGAGCACGATTTCTATCAGCTGGAGGACGTTTGGTTCACATCGGCGCCTTATCTTTCGGTTGCTGCGGTCGAGGTAAGAAGTTGGGTATGAGAGCTATCACCATGAAAAATCACGGTTTTGTTTTTACGTTCCAGATTCTGATGGACCGCTGTCCGGAGCTGCAGAGTGTGGGCCAACTTAGCGGATGGGCACTGACGCCCGACGACGTGACGCTACTGCGCGGGATCCTGACAAGCTGCAACTCCTCTCTGGTACTGTCGCCAGCAAGTATATTCCCATGACAAAATTGTTAAAGCAAAAACCCAGCCATCGCTACGCGCTGGAGGACATTTCGTCACTTTCGTCTCCGTATACTCACCACAGGCCACTCCAGCACGCTAACACACTGTTCCCATCTGATTTTCTTTCTGTGTATCTTCCCTGTGTCCATTTCATATTCCAACCCTCCCTTATCCCATTTCCCGGCTCGTCGGTCAATGCATCCCTTGTGACCACCATCCGCCCTCCCCCGGCAGGTGCTGAACACGTACAAGCCCGGAAGGAACACGACGACGCACGCCCTTTCGTGGATCGTGATGGGACGCTGAGCAGATCGGTGTTTCGGTTAGGAAATAAAGTTTGCTCTCAATATATCTCATAAAGGCCTAAAGCGCACTCTCTAGGGTCGAAATTATACGAGTCCGATACATGCTCATCGTGTTGTTCTCTTCCCAATTTTTTTCGCAGATAATACAATCACTTTGACTGCAAATGGTGGCGTTGTTTGCCTGCTGCTCCGGAGGAAACATCGAAAACTCGCGAAGGTTGTGAATTTTAAATCGAGTGATTGGAATTTTGTTATTGTTTTTGTCTTGTTTTGCAAACGCCTCAATGAGACACAACTGAAACCTACACTAAAACATAGTTTGATTGAGCAAAAACAAAAGAAACAAAAACTACAATAAACATCATACCACACGTGTCGTTCTTTTTTTTGAAATTTAACCATTTACTCGATTCTCTCGATTTCGCACTTGATGATGTACCTGCTTCTGCTGCTGCTGCTGCTGTCGCTGCTGTTTGCGAATTATCGTTCATTATGTACTTCCCGATCGCATACGATCTTGTGCCCGATGCTGCAGTGATCTTTTGTTTTAGGCTGCATTGTTTCTTTTCCTCTTCCTGCGAGGTGTGCTGTTTAGCTTCTCGTCCCTTTTAACGGGCAGGTGATTGATGCTCGGCGAGACTTTGCGTTTCGCTAAATCGAGCGAACATAATCTGGTCGTCAGTCCGGTCGTTCGAAGCCTCGGTACGTGATTCTTCCAAGAGGTAAGAAATGCATCGCGCAGCACAAGCTTTAGCTATAACGTGAAGGACAGAGGCTTGTGTGCGACGAAGGCAGAGGAATTGAAGAATCAATGAGATTGAGAAAACACAAAAGTGGACCTCGGCAAGGGTCGCCTGCACTTTGTGCTTTTTCTTTGTGCCGGCCGAGTGTGTTCCGTCCGTTTCTTCTTCGGCGGAGATGATGAAGTAAACACATGATGCGATGCGATGCGAAGTTGGGATTCTTGATCGTGTGGCGACGGGATTTCATCGGAAAGTTGGAACACCTGCCGTCGTTCTCGGGACGAAACACAAAGCAAGGAAAGAGAGCGAATGCCAAACAACAACGCAAGCGCAAGCACGGTGATGAAGAATGGCAACATCTTGAAGATAAATGTGAAGTTTGGAGATGCGTAAGAGTTTTCAAAATAAATTTAATTATGTTTGTTAAGGTACATTCTCTGCGAAGAATTAAGAAAATAATAATTAATTTGAAACAAGATCAGTTACAGTAATTATTGTACTCTCAAAATCACATCTAGCGCAGCTTCTTCGTCCATCCAGCGAAGAAACCGTGCTAACAGGTTCAATATGGACGACACCATCCCGCATTTACCGTGCCATTAAGCGAGCGAAGTTAGCAAACAGGAATTGCAACTGATTGCAAACAGTAATAAAACCGAGCTGCACCCTGGATGCATTCTAAGTTTGCCGCTGGCCACCGTTGGAAGATTGCAGACCGCCAGACGTTTCGCCCAGGTCCATACCTAAAACCACTGCCAGTTGGTTGGCAAGTTGGCTGGATGCCTTTCCGTTCAGTTCGTCCTCTGCTTCGCTAGCGTGAAACGGTACGGGAAACAGTTGTGTTCTCGCTGTGCCCGCCGTTCCGTGTGATGGAAAACTTAAGCCAACACCATCACATTACCGTTGGGAGCAGAGCTGGAAAACCATTTTCACGGAAAGTGCTCGTAATAAATTTGTGCTTCAAGTTTTTCCTCCGTCTGCAAGGGATTTTTCGCAAAGATCTTGCCAATAATCGGATACACTAACCTTGAACTAGTTCAAGCGATCCGCTCCACAAGATGGCCGCGTAGCAAAGAAGGAAATCTGATGCGCTTAAACGAAAGGTTCCGTATCGTGGTGGGATGTGATGCAATTAAGACGAAGGCGTACTAGGTGAACCCGCCGAATGGATTATGAGATTTATTGGGTCCGCGCAATTTAAACGCTCCGTGGTGAAACAGCTGAAGAGTGTTGCATAAATTATGGTGTGTGCGGGCGCGATGCTGCATAGTGCATTCCGTACGGTGGAAGAGCACTTGAACGTTAGGATAATTCATTATGCTTGAACAACGGCTGCAGTGGTCACCTTTCATCTGCCGACGGCTTCATAATGACCCAGATACCTTCAGGCCTTTGGTGCTTCAGTCCGATTCACCCAAAAGGCGCTCTATAATTTATGAAGTACGCACATGATTGACAATCATCCTTCGCCCGCTTCTCTTTTATAGCGTTCTCCGCCGAAAAATGCCACCTGTACGTGGGGCAACCGCGGCCCCGGCAAGTGACTGCCCGGTTGGATGCTGATGGTCTCACGCACCGTCGAGATTGCAGGTGGCAGTAGAGCGAAAGGTCACCCAGCAAACGGCATCAGCACCGGCGCAAGCCGAGGGAGATGCGATGCGGACCTTCACGCAGCTTAGATGTCCAAATATTTGGGCAACGAGATCTGACCGTCCGATGCCGATGAAGGTGGAAATCTGTTGGCCTCTACCACAACAAAACCATCGTAAGTGGGCCCGTTTGGGTAGCACACTTCCAATGCAACTCCACGGGCCTAGGCAGCTCCACACTTTTTTTGTGATCATGCCCAGTCCGAGCTGACGCTCTATGGAGTTTTTCGCGCTGGAAACCGAGAGAGAGAGAGAGAAAGAGAGCGAGAGGTAAAATATAATTTTGTAAATTACATCCCTCACCGAGCATAAAAGTGCCGCGAGCGGTGATAAACTTGCTCTTTTTGTTGCATGCAGTCCAAAGCCAAAACGAAACGGCTCACAACAGTGCGGTCAAAATGCGCTCGGACATTTGATGCCGTTATACAACGATCACTTGATGAATCGTAAAACGAAAACCCCCCAAAGGCAGGCCGTAAAAGCGGTCAATAAATGAGGGGGTGGGGGGGGTGTGGGATACGAAAAAAGATCAACCGCTATAAGGCACTGGCTGATGCACTTGGCTGAGAAGCGGTGCTGGTGGAAGCTGGAAGCCCCGCGATGATGAGGCAATCTGCGTGACCGTGCCCGAGCTGCTTGATGGAATCGATGCAGTCCGTCAAAGATACCAGAAAGGGCCTATCGTGCTCGTAATGGAGTGTGATGGACTATGCAGTGCGGTGGGACGCAACTTATGGGTTGCCACGATTAGGGATCGATACTCAGAATGGAACAGTTGCGCAAGGACATCAACGGGGAGAAGTGACGAAGGGATTGGAGTTTTCAATTGGGGCCTAATCTTACAACAGGCGCGATCAACTCCAACCGATCGGTACCGCATTCTGAGTTCCTGCGTTTCGGCTGCATATCAAGTAGGTGTGCCCTGCTACGTCCATTTTGTCGATCGAACGGTATCGGAAGAGAGTTCAACATACACTCAAAAAAACCAAATAAAAGGGAATATAAGAAACAGGTCTTCTCAACTGTTGGCAGGTAGGGTAGGGGCACCGGCAGGGAGCGGGTGGTCTTTTGTGTCCAGGGTTTTCTTCTGCATCCTGCTCTTCGCACAGCCACAGAGATCAGTATCACCGCTTCTTCTCATGACTCACCAATTATCGCGTTCGATTCGGTTCCCCAGTTCAGCTTAAGCGTCCAAACTCGACTGCTCGAATAAAGAGAACAAAGCATTAGAATGCGCGCGAGCTGTCTCGGGGTTTTGTTTTCTTCATTTCGCTCACCTGGACCAGGGCGCGCCCTCGCCCTTCTTTTGGAGGAAAAGTGATCCCACCAAACGGAATGGGTGGAAATGAAGCGCGGTTCAACGCTCTTGGAACACACTCGGCGCTCGGGTGCATCCGATGTGCCTGGAAGGGTTAGGATGACGTCCACGGTAGATGCCTGCCACTACCGGTGGTCCACGGTAATTGTGTTGGGGCGGTAATAATCGTTGATGGTTCCTTTGTTGTTGGAGATACAGCAGCACAATACTGGTATTGGTTAAGTAAAGAAGGTATTGGAGCATCGTTTCGAAGGCCTGAACGCTCTTCTTTCTTCTGGATGTAGACTTTCGGACACTTTTGTTGAAGTGACACTGTAATTAAGGGGTTGGAAAGAAACTAGTCATCATCAATGCTTTGTCCTGATAAAAACCAGTTGTTTGAGAAGAATTCCCCCTTCGGAGTCGTATGGAATTACATCTACAGATAACAGATCGTGTCGTAAACGCTCACCTCTCTGGCTGTTGCCGGAAGCGTTTTCAAACCCGTTCCAACGCACCAGCTTCAAACTTGCCAAACTTTCGAACGTCTGACGGAAACATTGCCCAATTCCAAACTGGTCACTCTCTTCCATGGTCCAAGCGTGCGGCCCTCCGGTACGCAGGTACGCTCGCAAGGGGTTCAATATTCTTAATCAAGGTTGTAAACAATTTAGAGCGAACAAGATTAAATAACACCGAACGCCGAAAAACCTTCATACCGTCGATCTGTGGAACATTGAGGCACAGCAAAACAAGCCGTTTGTCGGGTTTGCCTCGAACGGTCGCCTGCCCTACGCCCGCTACTTCGCCTGCGCTTTGTTGGAATCATTCGCAAATCGGCAGCTTCCTAAACAGCATTACACTCAGTGTCTACCTGGCGGAGGATTAGACAGCATGTGCTGGGCAGGAAAACCTTGAATCACAGCACCCATCACAGTGGGAATCGGCTGTAGGTCGGAGTGGAGCGAGTGGAGGGCCGGCAGCAGGACGGTTGAGGTGGTATGAATCAGTTCGCACGGTTTGGTTTCACTGGTTGCAGTCAAGCGGAGTACAGGGTTTTTGTTGGATTTTTTATGCAAAGTAATAATGTTATTGATTTTTATACAATTTTTGTTTATTTTATAAGTTTATTTTCTCTTAAATGAATTTGTTATTCATTTAGCAAAAGCAAAATTGGAATAGATTGCACAAAAAGCTTTAGGTATCCTAATTCATTATTGTATAAAATAAAAAATAAAATAAAACAAATTAAAACTAAGGCAAAATCTCTTTTTAAATACTCGTAGGCTCTTTAAAATTATTTAGACAATACTAACAAAATTTAACGCTTTGTTTGCTTTTCTTGCTTAAGTTACCAATAAAAAAAGAAGATTTTAAAAATCTAAACAAACAACGTTTTTGTGCGAAGCAAACGAGAATGTATATATTCCTTACCGGTTTTTTATTCATAACATTTAGTGAACAATTATTTAAAACTTACCTAACTGTAAGAATACTTTGCCTTTAGCATTTCAAAATGATGCTACCAGTGCTATCAGCAACAGTCAGTGAGTATATTTTAATTTAATTTTATCTATGTACAATGTCGCCACTGAGCCGATGCGCGACTAACGAGTTTTATCACACTCGGTCAATTTTATCTTGCATCTTACGGCATATCTTTATCAGTATTAATGTTATATTCTGCGCACTTTTTTTATCGGTTTATGGATTAATTTTGCAGGGGCTTGGAAATTTATCATGTAAACATCTCAGGTATAGCATGCTTTCAATAACTATTTTAGTACCAAAAGTGTATTAATTTTTTCGCGCTTTTTAATGTACTTAAAAGCTTTCTGTAAACGCTGTACACGTAACGAAGAGAAACCCTTTTATGCTTCGCAGATGCTCACGTACACTTATACACCTTACCTTGCTTCTCACTCGTACACAGGGCCGTGGTACGTTACCGAAAAAGAGAGAGATAGAGATGTTTCTCACACAAAGTAGGCAATGACCGTAGTACACGATCGGTGAGGTGTATGTTTTCAATGGGGTTTCCGTGTGTGCGGAGGGCTAAGCAGGGCCTAAAGGGACTGGACACTGGGTGCAGTGGGACGGGATAAGATCGCACATCGCACCACACACACAGCCGGTGAGTGTGCGCTCGTGTGCGTGTGTCGCACCGTACCCAACAACAGGTCACCTCCGAGAGAAACGAGCGCGCCGAGCTGGTAGCGCAGGTTTTTTTCCTTAGTTTCTCCCCATCGCTCAACGGCGCAAGTCCGCAGATCGCTTCGCGTAGCGTTTTTCGCGTGCGTGCGTACACACGGCTGCTACACCTTCACGACGACGTACGGGATGCCCGTGCACCGTTCGCACAAAGTTTCTCGTAGTTTGGGTGGTTGTTTGATTATTTGTTGCCCTCGTTTTTCACACAAGTGCCCGTGCAGTGACGGATTTTTGTGACAAAGATTTCATCAAAGAAATTGCAACAGAAAGCTTTGTGTGTAAGTTACTCAACGATCGTGGAACGTTAGGGGCATTTCGATGGGGTGTGAAAAACTGTGAATTGCATCGTGAGTTTGACCGCTTTTTCCTGTTTGCCCGTTTGGTGTGTGCGAGAGTGAGGGTTTTGGGCTGTGGTTGGGCTGTGCGGTGGCACCTTGTACCAAACGCTATGCTGGGCTTGCTTAACCTCCCTCGAAACGGTGCTGACTGTTGTTGCGCTGTGGTGCTTTCGCTTCTGGGCGGTTGTGGGAAGGTGGTGGGGCGAGTGCGCTGCGTAAAACCACCCCTTGCCATACGAATGCTTCGGTCACCGGCAGGAAAGCTTCAGCAACCAAGCAGTGCCTGTGTGTATGTGTGTGTGTTTGTTCCATTTTATCGTGCTTTTGCGTTCGTTTCGTTCCATTCCGTTCGCTCTGTTCGCTTCAGCATGGTCCGATCTGGCGGAACGTGTGTGATCTTGTTACCTTCATTTTCCTCCTTTCTTAGCTCATCTCGTTGCTGCTGTGGATGCCGACGATGATGATGACGATGATGATGATGCTGCTGTTTATGTTTTAACTTTTCTACTTGTTTGTCTCGTTTCTACTTATTAACCTTACCGCTCTCTTCTTCAGGTTTGTTTTATCTCCAGCTTTTGGCCCCTTCGCCATTCTTTTGTTTCTATTCGACACACACACACAAACACACACATACATTTTCCTTCCTGCCAGTTGGTTTGTGTGGTGTTGCTTTTTCTTTCATTTTCTAGAAATGTTTTCCATCGTTTGCGCTTGCCTTTCTCGCTGTTCAGTTTTCTAACATGTTCTTGTCGTTTTTTTTTTTCGTTTGTTTTTTTTTTTCAAATGTTGCACTTACCGGAGAAGCCAAAGAAAGGCTAACAAGGCTGCTTCGTTTTCTTTCCATTCTGTGCCGTTTTCTTCCCATCTTGCCATCCACCTTTTTTCACCTCTTTTTTCGAGACCATTTTCCTGTCCGTTTCGCTGTGCCGCTCGGTTTACTGCTATTTGGGCCAGATTTTCTGTTTTTCCGTTTTCGCTTCTCTCTCTTCCTCTCTCTCTCTCTCTCTCTCTCTCTCTCTCTCTCTCTATCTCCCTTTATTCATGATTTGATTTCACCTTTTTCGTTCACCATTCTGTTTGCCCGTCCGTGCTTTTCATTGTTACGTTTGTACGATTCTCTCCTGTGCCTTGGTTGCATTTTAAATTTATCTTATTTTTTTCCTTTCGGTTGCTTTTCCCGTTGCGTTATTTCTCGTTTGTGTATTTCTAAGCTTATTTTCGGCGTTTCGTTTTTCTCGAAGTTTCTCGCAAAGTTGTGCACGGAAAGCAGAAGCCAGCTACAGTTTTCTTAGAAATCAGCATCTAAAATATAAATTGCGCGTCTCCTACTGGGCGAGCTGACAAAGGATATTTGTAAGGAGAAAAACTGCAAACAAAATGCTTCAAAAGAAGGTGATTGATTGCGAGCTGGAAATTAATTCCGATTCATTCATCAATCGTCATCCCGAACCGAGCAAACTAGTTCTGAGTGTGTGGAAGCAAGATAAGACAGGAAATGACAGTCCACCCTCGTGAATCTTGTGCCAGCGAAGACTGAAGAAACGACCGTGTCCCCTGTTCAGTTTGTAAGGAATATTAATTTTATCTCACGCTCTCCATCCATCGAAAGGACTCGCTGCAGCTCGTCTTCAGATGCACCCGTCCGTCAGCTGTGCGGCTGCAGTGGCTCCGTTTCGGTGGGAAAAAAGCAATCGTCCGTTCTTTTTTTTTTATCTTTCACAACCCTAACGCTACGCTGGGAAAGCGGGTGAAGCAGACGGTAACGTCATGGGAACGAACTTTATTCGCTAGGGTGCGATTTGCGCCACGCCACACTACGGTCCGCTCATCGAATGCATCGGCAGGCACGCTTGGGTAGGGTGTATGTTTCGGTTTGGAAGGGTTGCTTTTATTTCGAGTTTCTGGAAGCACACAAACACCACCGAAAGTGCCTCGCTAGCGTCATAATTGCATACACGACTGGGGTGTAACGAGCTGTCTGATAAGCGCTAGTACCGTCCCTTCCTGTTTTTACCTGTTATCAACAGGGGGCGGCAAGCCCTGGTCCGTGTGCCGGCAAGCCCTGTAGACAAGCAGCAGAACATGGTTCGATTGCTTCCAACAAGCTCTACACCTACTGCCGTGGGGTGTGTGACAGACTTTTCGCGCTTTGTGCTTCCGCGGGCTGTTAGTGCGTGTCCACCCGGAGAGCGTGTATTCGAACAAAAAATAAAAAATGCAAAATATCTCATTATCTCAAACTAATCCTTTTTAATAAACATTTTTCCCTTTCTTGTAGGTTTTTAGATAAAACAAAAGTTAATCAACTTTCTCCCTCCACACATCATTATCATCGCTCTCCGTTGACAATTGTGATGTCTGCATTCGAAACTGCAAACGGTAAAATGCATCAGAAAGTTCGCGAAAGTCTGTGAAGAAAAGCGTCAGTGTTTCGGCTTCAATTTGTGTGTGTGTGTGATAATGTTTCTATCGTGTTGCATCGCACCGCTGTGTGTTAGTGAGTGAAGCTGGCCAGTAATCAATTACACTTTTCTCACACAAAAAAAAAATCGAAAAAGGTGTACATTGCGATAACGAGCAGCAAGTGCAGTAAAAGTGGGCAAAAAGTATCGACACCAATCGCTCAATCATTTTCAAAAGGTGCAAAAGCGGAAGCGGATAGTGCCCCGCGCGTAAAGAGGAAAGAAGGGAAAACCTTTTGCGCGAGTCAATCAGTTTTCGCTTCTCTCTCACTAAAAAAAGAAGATGCTTTTTCTACCTGTTCCACCCCCTTGTTTAGTGTGTCGGTGTGGAGTGGCTTAAAGCGATTGAATGCGAGGAAAACGGAAAACAACGGGAAGCGGAAAAATCAGTGACGCGCAACGGGATACGGAAAAACGGTACCGAATTTGCAGTGCATTGTGAAAAATCGTGCTAGCATTGCCGGAGTGAATTAATGTGCTTTTGTGTTCGAGTGCGGTAGCTAGCAGCGTCACCCGCCAAGGTGAAGTTGAATTCTATTAAAATTGTGCTTAAGTGAGCTGAATGTTGTGTAGCAGTAAATTAAAACGAAAAGAAAGGTATAGTCGCTAGTTTGAGTGAAATTTTTTCTTTTCCCTTGAACCGAAACGTCCGTTCCGTTCTGTGTGGGTCCCTGCCACGTCTCATCTTTAAATGCCACCACAGATACTACCAATTCTCGGCAGCAGTGGTACCACCAGCACGAAGATGCAGTCCCGCGACCATCCGTTCAACCGGTCGACCCGCCCGCTGCTGGAGCGGCGTGCCCAGCCGCAGGTCGTCAGCACCAAGAAGCCGTTCCACTACGGTGCCAGCTCGCAGCAGCCGGACCAGCAACCGACCGGGCCGACGCGCGGCTACAACGACTTTAACCTGATCAGCCGGCAGTACGAGACGTGGAACTCGAACCACTCGCACAAGGGCTACCCGTACGGCAGCCCGCCGTCCCCGACGCACGACTTTCAGTTCTCCGACATCGAGGGACCGCAGCAGCGGGCGCAGCAGCATCAGCGCACCGTCCACCAGTACACGGTCAACAGCAACAACAGTGACGACGAGGACGATTACGACGAGCTGGTGTACCACCACAATCAGCTTAACGTGGCGTCGAGCGGGCTGAAGGCGGCCAACCAGCAGCTGCGCCGGCGGCTTCTCGATGCCGCCTCGCCCACCCCACCCGTACCGCCCCAGCGCACGGTGCACAAGACGCCTCCGCCGCCCCCGTCCCGGCGGACGGACGCATCCGTCGTTCCGGTTGCGCCGGCCGATATCGATGGACCGTTCGTGTTCGGGGTGCATCATCCGAACACGTTTACGCCGGCGTACGGTGCGAAGGCGACACTGTACGGCACCGGTGCGACGACGATCGGCGGCAAGGATGCAACGGATGCGCTTCACTCCAGCCCCGACACCAGCCAGGTAAGCGGCAGTGCGACACTACCTGTTTGTGCTATTTGTGTTTCCCTTTAATTGTTGTCTTCTGGGCGGGATGGGCTGTGTGTGATTTCACCGTTTAAGTTTTGGCAGACGCATTTCCTTGGCAATCAGCACACGGGAAAAGGTCTTGGCTGGGTCGGTGCCGGTTATTTCTCATCCGGGCTTGGGTGGTTGGGAAGGGCCCAAGCTTCTGCAAACAAAGCAATCACGCACGTTTTAAGGGTACTACTCTTGGGCAGATCTGTACCCTAGAGCTCCCAGGTACGACCGGGTAAATGAGTTCCATAAACACACCGAGGACTGTATGCTTCTGTAAGGACGTCAGGAAGCCGACAGATTTCATCAACGGCTCTGTCTGACTATATTAAGTTTGCATGAAATATCGCTTTTTTGTTGTGGAACTAAGATAATCAGAAGGATGGTGAGATTGTCCATCCAACGACAACTCCAACTCTGTTTAAAATTGGGTCTTCATGGCAAGAGAATCTCATTTTTTTTAACAAACCGTGTACAATAATTTATGAGGCCTTTGGATGGTGTAAAATATCGAAGGAATGTGCAGAACAGACTGTCCAGCGCATACACAATAGCACCCTTTTTCGTTGGTTTCTCAACCATTCCAGCAGAAAGTTTGGGATCGGTTCGGTTGCGGCTGAGCGCACGGGAAAATTGTCCTCGAACCCTCCGGACTCTGACCCAGCAAAAAAAAAAAAAAGATGGCAAAGGTAGCTACGCACCTCTACCATCCGCTTATTGTGTTTGTTCTTTCCTGCCCCGGGGTTTCCTTTTTTATGGTGGGGAATGTCTGCAAAGTCACGGCAACCAAGGGCTAGCAAATGGTGTGGCTCGTTTAATAATCCACGTCCCAGAGGGTGAAGCAATTCTTCCAATTGCCACATAAACGCAGTGGAAAGAAGGCAGAACCAAAGGTAAGGCTAATGTGGTGTAATTGAATTTAATGGTGAATATCTAATGCACCGATCGTGGATGCAATGTTCCCGAGGCGGAAAGGTGCCGCATTCTTCCCCTTTCCGACCAGCTATTTTTAGTCATCCGGCCCTATCGCGTTGAGTCACGATCCATCGATGCGGTAGGCGACACCGCACATTGCAACACACTGCGTTGCAAACTGTGAAGATATCACGTCCTGCGGCCTCTTATCTCTGCTGCCGCAAAAATTGCACGACGCTCGATTATGACGTTCTGTGGTATCGTGGCTTTGGCTGTGCGCGTGTGTGTGTGTGTGTTATCGGTGTCGCTGGGCAGATTCGGCAGACGTGTGGCGTTTTTACTCTTACCAGACAACTGCGGCAACACTCCATTCACACCGCTCGCAGTATTGTCCACTTCACAGGTCTGGATCGCGCTAGAAAGTGTAATTTTGCGATTAGCTTCTGTGCGCTGATTGTCGAATTAGCCATTGCACATGGATTGGTATCACCATGGCTGGACCGTATCGTCAAGTGCCACCAATAAAGCATGATACGGAACGCCAGCACAGCGAAGTAATAATACGATTAGCATTATCATCTGTTCATCTCGCAAAGGGTTTGAAGTTTCCATCCCCCCCCTCCCCGCCTATGAGTATTGTGTGATTGCCATTTTCGTTGAAATTAAATACAAGGAAAAAGAGGATTACTTCTTGGGACAAAAGTGTAATGCCTGTGCCGGCCTGTAGGTATATTTTCTAGCAACATATGTTTACCTCCAAACGACACAACGCAACCGGCCGGCCGGCTAATGTCAATTGGCAATGCGAATGGCACCGTAACCCAATGTTTGTCTAGCCGCCATCGGTGTCAGGTGCCAGCAGCTACAGCCACCATCGCCAGTTACTGAATGAAAACGTTGTTGCGTTCCTTGGCTGCGCGGGAACGGAAACGGTTCGCATGCCGCAATGTTTGCTGCGAATATTTTATCGCGCTTTATCAAACGTGGCAGAGATTTGCTTACGGTAGCTTCGCAATTGCGCCTGGGCAAACATGCGTGCGATGGGGCGTTGTTGGGGTGTGGATGGCTGTCGCTGTTGTCGTCGTTGTCGTCGGGTTCTGCCAATAATGGGTCGTGTGTTTACTCGAGCAAAATTGTGTTCCTTCGAGTAGGTGCGAATGTCAGGTGGCTGGTTTGCACCTAGCCCCCTGTTTTATTTGGCTGTAGCGAATGAAATGTGTGAATTCCGATTTTAAAAGGGATTCAGTGACTGTGTTTAGAAAGCGTGGTAGAAAGCAGGTTGAATTTTGCACTTGTCGGTAACTTTTCGAGTTGTCGAAAATGGAAACAGAATTTTGACGAGAATGTACTCCAAGAATCCCGATTTGAAAAAAAACTTCCAAATGTAGAACGCAAAACGGAATAGGAATGTTTTAATTTGGGTGTCTTTAGTTTGACTGCTTGCCTGTTCTGCTAAAGATTCGATGCGGCACGGAATCAAAATGTTCTTTCAATTGTGCTACCCTTATCAATTGATGCATTGACTCTCCTCCAACTGCTGAAAATCATAACAGATTTATTTACGAGCATAAACTCAAAATCTTAATCGAATTGTTAAACATTGGTAACACATTTGAGGTGACAATGTGTTTAAGAGTCGGATACGTCTAGCAAACTCCCGTCATGCCGTGATGAGCTTGCAAGATGAGATCGCATTACATATTTATTAATGCTCCCATTTGTGACACGCAACCATCTCAAATGACAATTAAATATTATAACAAGCACTCGTGTTTTCTTAACACATAAAATGACACTAACAACCACGCTTCCCTCAATGTAATGAGCTGAAGCAGTTTGCTCACTTGCGAAATTTAATTCATTTGAGCATCGCCCACAAAGTGGCAACCGCAACAACGGATGCCATAAAAGCGCCTTGTTTGCTATGCTAATTCTCTCACTTATCCAAACTTTGGCACCCCCCCCCCCCCTCTCAGTTGCTCGGGGAAAAACAGGTGGGGAGTGAAAAGAAAACGGATCTTTATCATCTGTGGCGATGTAACACACGACAACATTTGTCACTGTGCCATGAGTTGATGCAATGTCAGGCAATTGGGGGAAGCCACCGATCCCAACATCCTGAGATTTGCCGGCTAAGCCACTTTACGCGATGTAAACCGTACAACGCAACACTGCCAAAAGCCACAACGCACTGTCGGCTAGGTTGTGCTTGTGTAGAACAATTTAATTAAAATCATTGAAAATTCAATACGTGCGCTTTTCTTGGTTGGTTGACGTTGCGTGTTTTCCACGCGGTCGACACTCGAGGCCCCTTTCCTCGAGCCCACCGGGGCGTTAATTATGCTCATTGCTCTT
This sequence comes from Anopheles epiroticus, assembly GCA_000349105.1. Taxonomy (NCBI): domain Eukaryota; kingdom Metazoa; phylum Arthropoda; class Insecta; order Diptera; family Culicidae; genus Anopheles; species Anopheles epiroticus. The sequence goes on along the minus strand of KB671954.1, from coordinate 276,237 downwards.
CCCCTCGCTGGTGCCGCCCCGGTAAGAACGGAAAACTTTTGCACCCCTTCACAAACATACACAAAACAGTTGGTGCGTAATGAAGGCAACAATGAGCGGCCCATTAGTTAGGCCGTGTGGTAGGTAGGCGGCACTTCATATGTGTATGTGTGTGCGTGTTTCATTTCCGCCGACGCGCTTAATGGGGTGGTTTTGTGTGCTGTTTTGAATTGCTCAAGGACGCGCGCGCACCGTGTTGCATACCTTTCAGGCGCCACATTACTTCCGTCCCAAAAGCCGCAAAAGCCCTGCAACCGCATCGACGGAAACACATACACGACGGAATCCGTTTTGACGAGCGGCAGCGGCCAGGCATTGGACGTTGTTGAGCACGTACAGCCGAAGGGGAAGGGTTTGGTAATGAAGCAGCAGCAGCAATGGCAGAGGCTCAAGAAGCAGATCGCAAGTTCTGTTGCGAGGGAAGTAGGCACGTACGAGACTTTTGCCGCCTGTTCCGGCATTTCCCGGAGTCCCGGAGCATCCTTACCGAGCTTGGGAAAGCTGCTGACAGGCTGTTGTCGGGGCTGGCCATTGTTCGCTTGCCTCGTTTCCATCTGTTGGTCACGGAGTGTGGTGTAGTATTATTTTTTTTATTTCGGGCTTAGGAAAAGGCTGATGAGCAGACCGAACGGGACCACTTTTGGTTTGCATAAGAAATTAAGCGACTGACGTTGACAGACAGGGGCCCCTGCAAGCACACACCATCTCGTGCACAGCATTGCGCCAGAAACGTAGTTAAACAGAGGATGTGGACCTTCCGGAACTTCCATTCGAGTTAGAAGAGTGAGAGGAGAGAACCAGCCCTCGACCGAATTGCGAAAGCTTCAGAAATTCCAAAACACTCTCATCCGCACCGAATCCGTTGGGCCCCTAAAAATGCTCATCGCTTTCCGAGGTGAAACAATTTCCTCTACCGGAATCGAGGTTAGTGTACTGACAACCTGTGCGGTAAATGAACGGGTTTTTTTTCTCCACCCACTCGCGAGATGAAGCGAAGCACCGAGAGGGATGATTGATGCTGCAGAAACCAACGCTGTCGAGGTCATGCTTTGAAGCGTTTCAATTAATGTTTTAACCGATGGAGTGGTAAGTGTGCCACCGATCTGGGCTAGGGTGCATTGAGCTTTCGCCACAAACAAGTACACACATACACACACACATGCAACCGACACGTGGTACCGGACACGGTCCAATTCGTGGTATCGCGTTTTTCGATGCCGCTCCCAGTCACCAACTGCCAGCAACACGACACCATAGTTTTGTAACATTGGTTTAAATTGTTTTGTTGTTTTCGCTACGTTTCGTTACGTTGTTAATTCCTTTCGGGACGATAAATTCCAGTTTCACAAACACGATCAGGATTCCTGCCGCAACTGGTCATTAACAAAGGGGGTAGGAGTGAACGAGTTTCAATTAGCTTACTGACGGGTTGCCACAAAACGCTGCAACGTTGATCCTGTTGCTATCGCGTCGCCCATCATGATGTGAAAATGACCACAAAATTGGTTTTTGTTTTGACGTAAGTAGGAAACGTGGCTGTGTCAACTAATTCTCACCGCAACCGAAGGTTTTGTTGTGTAAAACGTAACGTCATTGAAGCCTTTTCCATGAAACGATGTTACAAGGTTTGAACTTTAATGTTTGATATTTACCGAAAGTAAGTGCGATTTGGGCCGCATAATACTCCAGACACCAGTTTTGGATTCATTTTCAACATTTTGATTATTCAAATATATTTTCAACAGTTTGACACGATAAATAAAACCGTGTAAGCCAGGGAAGTGGAACATAATCGTGTTTTATACTAGCGCCTCCTGTTAACAGCTAGCGGAAACTATAAAAAATATTAAGGTTCAGAAACCCACAATTTATAGTATTTTGTTTATGTTTCATCGTTTTGTGATACAAAAAACCATGATTTTTCATCGATTGGAAATCTTTGCCGTTCAGTCTGATTAAAAGGTAGGTAAATTCAGAGTTATTGTAAAGTAAGGCCAATTTAATAGATTCGCTAGTCACCATCAGGATTAAAGTAGGCATAAACCAGAATATGTCCTAAACCTTTGGCTTGGATAGTAATTTTCCGAATAAGTGTTTTAAGGTTTTTTACTTACTTCATAGCAATTTAAATAACATAACAAAACATCTACTTTACTAATAAAGATAAAATAATCAAAGTTATATATACCTTGAATTTCGTATGAAAAGATATTTCAACAAATCTTTATTTTAACCACTGGTGTGGTGTGCTTCTGTTGACGTTTATAAAATTATGTTAGAAAGCCAAACTTTTTCTTTGAGATCTATGAAAGACAGGTTAAACATCGAAATAGATCATGGAAGCCACAAGTTATGCTACATAATCCGCAAAATGAATTGTTAAATCGTGTGAAAATTGTTTCATATTCTCTTTGCATTGCTAGAATACTTTACGTTCATTTTGTGTTGCATATTCCCAACTCCAAAATCAAATCAGAACGTTCTGCATTGCTGAAGAAATAAAATTGATTTCTCCTCTCACAAAACATGATGCCTTGTTTTCGCACCGGGATGAGGAACAGGAACAGGAAAGCAAACGACACCCATTATCGGTGGTTTTGCTTTGGCACATTTCCTGATTGCTTTCGCGAAAGAGAGTACGATCATTATTAAATAACGAGAATGCAAAAAACGTTCACCCTCTCCACGCACGGACGAAGCGGCAGGCATGGAACAATGTCTTTAACGATTGCTGACTTTCTCAACGAGATCAATTCAATTGTGGCGTTAATGATGATAATCTCATTTGCTTAGAATTTAATTCCCTCATAATGAGATGGTCCATGTTGTAGGAGGCTGATGGAAATTCAACTCACCGTGCCGTGCACAAGCTGAAGATGCTAGCGGTGAGGAAGGAAACGAGAGATTGGAATCATTCTTTTTTATGGTTTCTTTCCAGTTTGAGAAGTTACTCTAGAATAAAGGATATCTGCCGCTTAAGGATGGAGAAAGGCCAAAAACCTATGCCCGGTGGGCTTTTTTCCGGGCTTACCTGCCCTCCAATTTGGTTTGGGGTGGGTTAAAACTTCCATCGCAGTCTTACCAGACGCAGTAACGCTCCGCCGCCACTCCCGTCGCGCTTGGCGACTAAATGGGGCACTTTGTTACTTTGCGTTTTCAATTTTTCACTCGTTTTCGGGCATTCAAAGGACCACCAGCGTCAGAACGCCCTTTGAACGCGGCCACCACAAAAAGCCCCCTCAGGGGTCACTCGCTACGCTGCCGTTCGACACCCGATTGGCAGCTTTGGGTAGTCGAAGCCACCGTTCCTTTTTCTTATTTCCTACTGCTACGGGAAAAATTTGCTACGGCTGATCACCTACCATCATCATCCCGCTAGATTGGCCCGAGGGTAGTTTACGGTTGCGCAAGCTCAGCGCTTGGCAAATGAGTTCATATTTATGGGTGAGTGCGCCGTCTCCCTCGTCCGAGGGGAGCCTTGTGTCAGCAGAAAAGCGATTCCAAGCGGGTGGCAAGGGCGGGCGAGCCGGCAATGAGGTTTGAGAAGATTGAGGAAACGGTACTGCTCCTTGCCGGGAAGGGTGAGAAAGAATGAACTCGGTCTGTTCGGGCGGAAAGGTGCGTCCGGAAGCTCCGGAGCTCGCCCGGAAGAAAAACGATACCGTAGAACGGTGCTAGTGGTGGTGGTGGTGGTGGTGGTGGTGAAACTCGTTGTTGCGAAAGTAATTTTTATAATCTGATTAAAGTCTCTTCTACCACATCCAACCCACTGCCTCAGACTCCGGCCCCTGTGCGCGGTATGTCTGCTAAGCTGCGACAGACTCGCTGCCAAGAAGCTCGTCGTTGAGCTGTGCTGAAGAAACTTCTTTCTTATCCTGATGATAAAACGACCACCCCGAACTTTGCTCCCCAGGACTTCATCCCGGGAGATGGATGGAAGGGGACTGGTTGAATGCTGGAAGGTGCTCTTTCTTCGTAGGGCACACTCGTTTGTCGCTTTATCTTACCCGTGGGTTCTTGCGACTCTTCGCCATTACTTTCGTAAGAGCCTTGCCCCTGTGTGCTCGCCTGTTACATATTACGGGCTTTTGGGCGTCTCGTGCCTTTCCAGTACGAACCAACCATGTTCCAATTGCTAGCCCACGTTCACTCCCCCGTCAATCGCTTCCCGGCGTGTGGGTAATCGTAAAATGGGCGAACCGAGTGATAATAGTTATCACAGTTTAAGTTGTTTAGACGCTAAGTGGATTAGGGTACAAGTGTTTGTTTCTCCGACTCGCTGCTCGCCGTGCGCTTTGTGTGGGAAGCGCGATTCGTGATTTGAATTTGAGGTTTAACTTATTTTCCTCCACGTTCTTAGGTGCTGTTCTACCACTGTGTTACAAAACGATCAGCGAACCGTACGGGCTGTGGTCAACCTTTCATCATTTCCACCTTTTCGCGCAGCGGCGAGGCTGCCGGCGTCAGATTTTCTGGTGCTTCCGGTGCTTTTAGGAAGATTATAATACTCCAATCAGGACAAAGAATGTGGGCGTGGGAGAGCTCATGGGTAGGCTCGTGCTAGCCATTCAGTTCCATTATTTAAGACGTGTATATCTGCGGAAAAAAGAACCGTAAAACGAAAGAAACTAAAGGTCAAATGTTAATCGCACCGGGGAAGGCAAGATGCCTTTTGGAGATTGTTTCGTACACCCCTCTCTTTCCCTCGTCCCATTCACCATCATCACAATCTGGACCCAGGTGAATCTTTTGCCGCTGCGTCTCTGTTAGCGAAGGGAGAACAGGCATGAAATCTCATCCATGCTTCACCACTGTTCCTTCCAACCGTGTGTCCACCGTGTAATCTATGGCCCGTCCGGAGAGGGTGGTTTCGCCACACGGCCAAACCGGTTTGGATATGTTTTAAAAATGCGCGTGAATACACCACCCCGAACCGGCCATCTTGCAGGTGGCAGGTAGGCTTTCGGTTCGTTCCCCTAACCAGGCGCATAGCGGTAGTCCCGGCGACGCCATTTCAAGGCAAACGGTTGCATGTGATCGGTGGAGCGCTTTCGAACCATCTCGCTTTTGACTGGTACTCGATTGCATTGCATCGTGCAAGGAAGACTTCACACGACACATCAACGCATGGTTTTGGAGGAGAAACTATAGAGGTAGCTCGCTCACTGCTTGAACGTCTAGCTCGAATGTGCTTGTGAGCTTGCGTGTGCTTTGGTTGATTCAATGTTCATCTTATGTTCTGCATACGCCTTTTCCCCGTTGGCATCTTTTGATGAAACGCCCCTCCAGACAAATGGTGTGAAGAATACAATCAAACCAGCCTCACGTTGTCAGTCCTATGCTCTCGGAACGCTTTAGCACCGACATCCGACATTGCGTACGATATTTTCAAATCGGATAGTAATCGTTCCAAGGGTCGGGGGAGGGGGGGAGGGATTCCCCTGGAGATTGCACTAAAGATAGCAGCAGGAATCTCCATATCACTAAGATACCTGCCTTTGATGACAGTGTCTATAGAGAGTGAAGTTTTTCCCTTGCATTTAATTTTGTGAAGCAACTGTTGGGATGGGAGTGTGAAGCAAAGTAAATGGCAATGCTTAAAAGCGTGTGATATGTGTTTCTCTGGTAGATGAAAGGTCTATGGATGCTGATGAGCCAAACACGTGTCAATTCCTACGCCTATACCAGAACTCGCCTATTCGCTATACTTATTTCATGTGAAACTCTTTTTAATGAATGACTTCTGGTTGTCCGGGTGGGTTGCATTCTGAGAATTCAACTGTGTGTTGAATGATGCGCGCTTTTGTACAAAACAGATTCCTTGAAATAATTTGCGCCTATCTGCGCCTATGGGCACAGTAAAAGGACCTATGAAATCGTTTTTCACCCTCAAATTACGTGTCACAAGGTGTCAAAGTTGACTGATGTGAAGGAACAAATGTGTTTCCTGGAATGGATTTTTTTGTACTCGCAGATGGTAACGACGAAGAATTTAACCTTTCCCGTTTTATTAAAAAAGCGAGCCCTAGCAAGTTGGGTAGCGAAGGCCACAAAAAACAACGTCCACGATTTCTCCAATTCCTGGGAAATGGCTCGGATGTTTCTCTCCTGTGTTGGCGTTCCGTGTCACACCGGAAGATGCAGCTACATCAGCAACGTACGTCTATTGTTTGCATCGCTATAGGCTTTGTTAATTCGTTGGAGCTTCAGGCAAAACTTATAGCAATACAGTGACTCGCGGGAGATGGAGTTTCTTTATGTACTTCCTGAGAATACATCCCCCTCCCAGGGTGTCTTTTTAGTCGGATATGTTCTGTGCTCAATTTTTACGCACGGCTCGTTCGAGCGTAGCGGGTTCGAAATTCATACCATACCGTGCACTAGATCTGTGACTGCGAAGGCAATTTTGCCATACACATTGGTTGAGTTTTCTACGCTGCAACGGGTAGTGGTGCGTTTGCCGAGCTTCTATTGTTGGAAAAATGTGCGAAAAAGGGGGAAAACGGCCTATGTGGGTTCCTGTTTCGGCATTTGAATCCTCTCTAAATAATTGTCACCCTCTGTTTTGAACGTCAAGATCTGCCTACGGTTTCAAGAGGACACTACTAGGTTGCTGTTTGGGCGGTGCGATTCTCATGCTTTACGCACAAACACAAATGTCAAGCTGTGTGAAATGAATGTTTGGAAGCTACGTTTTTGCAAGGAACGGGTTATAAAAAATAACACGCTTTTAAATAAAGAACTATCTTCGGATGGAGATCCTTAAATGATTCGGCAGATACTATGACAATGTGTACCTTTGTTTTTTAGAATTATTGTACTTTGTAAGATCTTTGGTGCAGATATTCTGCTATGTGTGTTACAATATTTTATCGGTGGTTTGTTATCCTCTTTAGAAGCAACGTTATAAAATCAAAACAACTATGACCGATGCTTACAAGACTCATATTTAAATACATAACCATTACTTACTTTTGGCTAATCACTTTTTAACTACTTTGTAAGCGAGAAGCATTCCTGCACTATTCCTAGAACATTTCAATCATAACATAGCCCCACAGGTCGTTTCTACCGAATGTAAAAATATAACAAGAGTGCACGGTACTTAACGCTGAGAACTGTAAAACTTTACCTCAAAGGGCATGGAAATCGTACTACGACCTTTACATGACGTCGGAATCCCTTCTCGACCATAATCTCAAAGCGCAATCGTAACGGATGGGATGGTTTGTGTGAGATATGCTGCACCGAGATTCCACTACAGTGAGCAGTTGCAGGAAAGCTAGGATGAAGAGCTGTAGTGGCTCCAGTGACCGTGACACACCGTAGGAGTGACTGAACTGTGATACTAGCACACTTGAATTTAGCTGTAAGCTTAAATACAGAAGAGAGTAGCCGCCAGTCCTTACGAACATACCATACCATGCGCATATGGTCGATGTAATTTGTGCTTCGTTAGCGTTTGTACGAAGGATTTTGCCTTCTCATACTTGCTCGGCATGGACGTATTCATGCATGGTCAATTTGTATTGCTTCCGTGGGTGGTAACTGGTTTATTTTAATTTCTCGAATTTTTAGATTTCATAACATTGCAGTCAACATTGTACCAAGTCGTGCTGCAAAATATGGTAACTTATTTGCTTTTGCACGCTTTGTCCACTCAGCAACCAATCCGTCTAATTACACCCGAGAGTAATTTTGAAATGATTTGTTAGCTTTTCGCACGACACGCAAAAACATCGTTTGTGTCGGAACTTTCCTTTCAAGGGTGGCTTCATTGAATCAACAGGACGATGATTTCACCAGATGTGGGCACGTAAATAGTACGCCTAGGTCTGGTAGTTGTGGTTGTACAACAAATGCTTGTTAACTGGGGCACAAATCCTTGCCAGTACTTTTGCAGCTTGTGCATCGCTGCACCGCCCGTGCAAAAGGTCCTGCGGCTCTTTGGACAAACTTCATTTGCAGGCCCCTGCCGAGCTCATCCGGTGTTGGATGCCTTTTAACAGAACTTTGTCGAAGGACTGCACTGTACAGGTACAGGGAGAGATGTTCTGTGGGAAAGAAGGTGCTACTCAGCTACAGTTTGTCTGCTATGTTCATTTCTGGATTTGAGGTTATGCACGAGTTTGTAATTTAGACCAAGACCAATGAAAAGAAATTATGCTATTCTGTTTATATAAGCTTAGTGAAACAATTTACAAACAACCTGTATCCTAAAAAATCAGGTTGTCCAGATATCGTCATACTTTGCCGGCGTTCGTTTGACACTTCTACGATGTTAATTCTGTCACGCTGCACACATCTATTCTCCGTCGAGCTTTTCTTCATCTTGTTGCGACGAAAACAAATATAAGTGTAACACAAAAACAAACAAAACCTCATACCGATAATCGAGCACCATGTCTAGTTATCATTTAATCCAGTCTGTTGCAAGCGGGCGTTGCACAAATTTCTATTTTGAGGGCGACTTTTTCCATTCGAACTGACTCACAACCAGCACCTCACCGACATTTGGGACGTCTTTTGCTAAAGGCAACGACCCGGGATGGATACTTTCCATTCCGCTGCATCGTTCTAGTACGATGGATGTAATGTTGCGAAAACCGAAAACTAATGACAGATTTGTTCTTTACTTCTCTTGCAGCACAGCAGCGATACCAGCTCGAGCGAAAAATTGCGGCGCGCACTGGTGAAGGAGAAGAAAAATTCCAAACGATCGAAAATAGGTAAGTGAGGACGAGGTTGATTTGTGTCTGCAATTGCAGTCATTTGGCGAACGTTTTGCTTGTGATGAAAAAAATATGTATATGCGGGAATGAATTCGGCGAAATTTTCGATTAGTTTCGTGATGTTACAGTTGGTAGAGCTGATAACGTTTGCGTGGGACAAATTAAAATTGTCTGAATGCGTTGGTTGTTCCGATGCTGGTTGTTGGATAAAGTGTGCTGTAACAGTTATGAGCGGTTACTGTCCATATAAGAAATAGATGGATTTGCATGCAGTTACTGAGGATATTTTTCGTTTTCCTAAAAGCAGTAGGAAATTGCTAGAATTTAAGCACAATAGCTATTCAAGTTGTGACAAGTGACGATAAAAGATTCAAAGGAGTAAATATACGGAATTTAATATACAGAATGTTACAACACATTTCTTTGATAGAACAGAGAGTCCACGAACGAAGAGCACCGCAATTGAAAATCGTTTGAAAACTTGTGTCGTGTTGCAGCTTTCTCTAAACTTGAGGATTAGATAACGATGCGTTTGTTTTAATTCCAATGGTTTAACACAAATTTATTCTCATGATTTTATGTGAATTTCTTTTTTGATAAAAACTGATCAAAACAAAGGAATGATGTCATTTTACCGGAAACTAACATTTATATTTTATTCCAACCGACGAATGAGTTGAACTTTGACGTAATGAGTTGTTTGTTCATCTAAAATCTAAAATGTTTAATTAATACCGAATCTTATGAAAAATTTCAACTTTTTCATCTTTCCTATATAAACTTAACAATCGATTGCAGCTCTTACTGCGTGTCTACACACACTCTACTACGCTACGAACCCCTTCGAACTCCTGTCAAAATTGTATGGGACTTGAAGGTTTGACGGACTCGACGATGGGTCTTCCACCTCTTGCGGGAACCGAGTAGCTCAGGTTCGTCGTACCGGATGAGTGATTGGTGATGAAAGTAACCATAGTAACGATTGCTGAATTTATTGAAACGAAATGAAAATACTTAACCAAATCAACTCTCCCGCAGCAAAGCAACTGAGTTCGGGTGTTAATGGAGCGTTTTGGCTGCCCAGCCAAACCTTCGTGCACCGTTTCGATGTGCGCCCTGTGCCGCGGAGAAAGTAAATAGATTGGCTGTACTTACATGTTGCAAGCTCCCGGCCACGGCGAGTTGAGAGTGAAAGAGACACAGGGAATGCCGCTTGCATATCGGTACGAGCGATGACCGTCACTGGCAGAAGTAGTTTGCACCGTTGCAATTTATCTACCAGCCTTTTCTTGCCTCCTACCGCAACTGCTGCTGCTCCATGCTCCATCGAGGAAAATTGAACCGTTTTGCTGGTAGTTTGTTGTTTTTTTTTTTTGTAGTTGCTTTGTCTTAAGCGGCAAGCTTCAAACGATGGGCATAAATCATTGCAGACATGGACATTGCAACGATGGCTGCACCCGGAAGTGAGTAGGGACGACGAGCGTGTAGAGACC
>KB671954.1:10929-265963 GCA_000349105.1 Anopheles epiroticus | reverse complement strand
CGAATCTTATGAAAAATTTCAACTTTTTCATCTTTCCTATATAAACTTAACAATCGATTGCAGCTCTTACTGCGTGTCTACACACACTCTACTACGCTACGAACCCCTTCGAACTCCTGTCAAAATTGTATGGGACTTGAAGGTTTGACGGACTCGACGATGGGTCTTCCACCTCTTGCGGGAACCGAGTAGCTCAGGTTCGTCGTACCGGATGAGTGATTGGTGATGAAAGTAACCATAGTAACGATTGCTGAATTTATTGAAACGAAATGAAAATACTTAACCAAATCAACTCTCCCGCAGCAAAGCAACTGAGTTCGGGTGTTAATGGAGCGTTTTGGCTGCCCAGCCAAACCTTCGTGCACCGTTTCGATGTGCGCCCTGTGCCGCGGAGAAAGTAAATAGATTGGCTGTACTTACATGTTGCAAGCTCCCGGCCACGGCGAGTTGAGAGTGAAAGAGACACAGGGAATGCCGCTTGCATATCGGTACGAGCGATGACCGTCACTGGCAGAAGTAGTTTGCACCGTTGCAATTTATCTACCAGCCTTTTCTTGCCTCCTACCGCAACTGCTGCTGCTCCATGCTCCATCGAGGAAAATTGAACCGTTTTGCTGGTAGTTTGTTGTTTTTTTTTTTGTAGTTGCTTTGTCTTACGCGGCAAGCTTCAAACGATGGGTATAAATCATTGCAGACATGGGCATTGCAACGATGGCTGCACCCGGAAGTGAGTAGGGACGACGAGCGTGTAGAGACCGTACAGGCCAACCACATCACTGTTTCGTTCGTTCGCCTCAACTGTTGCATGAATGGGGCTAGGGTTTGTTCATCGGAAAGGTTCATTTCGTCGAACGGACTAGCCCTTATCGAGAAGCAGCAACCTTATTCCGCTGCTGCTTTGATTGATTTCACGGGAAAGCAGGTCACAGCTGGACGTCTACCGGTACAAAATATCGCGCCCCAGGGCACGTTGGGACGAATTAGTTCTCACCGTGGTGTTAGGTGCGGTTTGGGCAAATCTTTTCCCGCAGGGACGACGGGACGTTCCTTTCGGGTAAAGGTAATGATCCGTTGCGAAGGCAGAACGGTGCGAGAATAAATCCTCCGGAAACGGAAACGACACACAAAACAAGGGGCAAACGTGCGGACAAGCAACCAGAGCGGACCAAAATCAGAGAGGGCAAACATTAATCTCACAAAGAAAAGGGGGAAAAACAGAAGACCCTGTTGGGGACCGCTTGTTGGGCGTTTGTAATACTGCCCGGAAGTACGAAGGTCGAGACTCATTATTAATTAAATGGCCCGGTTTTTTGTGATAATCAGCAATCGCAACGGTGGTTGCGATTTTTTCTTGCGCGTCTGCTTGGTTGTCAGACACGCCCTCAGGACGAGGAGTTCCCGACCGTGGTAGTTGGTGAGAAACTCGCTGGCGGAAGCTTCACCCAACCGGAAGTATCCGACTAATGAGGAGGGTTATTAGGCGCGCAAACAGAAACGGATCCCTTTTATAGGCTGGGTCCATTTTTTCCTTCGTTTTCTATTGTTTCTCCACTTTCCGGGTGGACGTGTGTACACAGGATCATCGCTACGCCAAGCATCGCAACAAAGCAGTTGCGCATCGACAGCGCGGGAACTCAAAACGCCCGAAGGCGATCAAACGGACATGCAGGGTGGGAAACCTCGAGCAACAGCATACAATTTTTAATAACCCAAGCCAAAGGTCACCGTCGATAGGGTCGTATCTTGGGGCCGTTTTTCTTTCTGTGCTTTTTTATCTGCTCCTCCGCTAACCTTTCTTCGCAAGGAGTCCGTCCAGATTTGGGATAAAATGAAAGAAAACTCCATCGGTACGGTATTAAACGATCCCTCTCCTTTTTATGTGCCTGTCTTGCCGGTGCTGGTGGGAAAGCAACATTCTGATAACCGCTGGATGTGTGACGCTTTTCGTTTCGCACGCTTTACCCGAAAGCATCGGTAGCTATGAGATGGTAGGAAAGGGGAACAGGAGGATGTAATCAGAAGAAATAATAACATCAGCAGCACAAGTTGTTCGAGCGAACAGCAGGCCAGCCAGTAACCCGCTGGGATTGCGGGTGGTCTTTGATTTTATGGTTTACTTTATCCGTGCCAGTGTGGAGCAGTTGTTGTGATCATTCTGGCTTGAGGAAACCCCTTCGAAACCGAAAGAAAAGGCTCGTCCCCGGCCAGTACACATGCCGTCAGGCCAATCGTTGATTGAAGTTTGATCTATATTATGCAGTTCTTTCCATTTGAGTGTCTGTGTGTCTGTCAAATTTTTTGCCAACTTCCTCGAAGGAAAGTACTGGAATGGAAAATATGCTCTTACTCTCGAACCCTTGTCACATCTCCACCCCGAGGGGGCGCACGGTCACAAATTACAGGAAAATATTTATTATCCCTTGTGCCGAAAAAATAGGATGAACTATATATTTTTGCAATCAAATGTCTCCAGCGGGGACGAAATGGAGCGAACCTGAACAACAGTTGACCCTGAACCAAAATAGAGGTTCCAGGGTGTTCCTTAATGGACAGGTGGCTAGCAACAACTGCCAAGACATTATGCACACACCGGGCACATAAAAACCGGAAGATATCCTCCCCCCCCCCATTTGTGTGTTCCTACCTCAAGGAAAGAAAGGGTTCTGCAAACGAAGAAATGTACAGGAAAAAAAAAAAAAGTGAACCGGGGCAAGGCGCGGGCTCCGGTTACCATGATAGCACCGGAAAAAGGGGAAAACGAAAGCAGGAAAAGAAAAATTCGGGAGGTTGTACCGAGGAGAGCGAATACATTATTATGCAAATTTAGTCCATTCGTTTGGGCAATCGATCATCGTCTGGCGTGCGCCCGGGAGCAGTAGAAGCAAGTGCGCCCGGCAACTCCTTGTACGATTGTTTCAATTTTCCGTCCCACTGGGTCTGCGGAGCGTTGCATCGTCCAAACGAAATGGAAACAATAAAAAGAAAACAAGCACAACGAAGCACACAGTGAAACGGAAACAACCCGGAGGCGTTTGTGTCGAAAGAGTTGCAGCTCGATTGTTTTGTTGATTTGGTTTTCTCTCTTCTGGTCTCATGTTCAGCATTTGGGGAATGGTTTTCACGTCGCTGGGATGGCGAGTGATTGGCAGTTGGACGGATACTTGTTTTCCACCTTTCTCGACTCAGTTCTTCTACTTTCCCGCTTCGCTCTTTTGCCACTCTTCTCGGTTTGGAGCCGCTCTTGCTCGTTTGATTGAGTTCTCGGTGTGTTCGGTAAGCGCAAACAGTTTATCGGTAGCTAGCGACCCCAGTAATCGATCCAGTCTGACGGCCCGTCAGCGTTCGGGGGGGGGAGGAATACTGTTTTGCCATTGTGCCAGACCGGTACACAAGCGGTGCTGGAAGATGGCCAGCAAAATAATGACATAACCGCTGGGTTGGCTGCTATTGTCGATTGGATTGCAAAAAAAAAACTAGGAGCTACCACATTTTTCGCCATGTTCGCTTTCACCGAAACCGCAAACGGAATTGGATGCAAGGGAGTAGAGAGTAAGGGGGAGTGGGGGGGGGGAAATTGGAGCTGAAACTACTCCATTTTGGTGACAATGTGCCAAATGTCTGGTACGATTCGGTAAGCTTATTGCATTATGTTTCCGGGCGCAAGATCGCTGAACGGCAGCCAAAGGCGGGAAGAGATGAAAAGTCTCGCACACTGTTTAACTAATTAGCCAAACCAAAAAGCCCTGCCCCCCCCTGCCACGTGCTGCTTAACCCAGAGAACGATCCGTGCAAGTGCCGTGCCAGCAAGGGTCAGGTTGGAAAATCCAATTCCAATCGCTCGTAGGTCCCCGGGAAGCAACGAAGTAGATGGACCGCTGTAGGGTGGTGGGTTTTGTGCTAAATGACTGCCCCGCGCACTGCCCGAGCAGAGAGCCATTTTCCACCCGGTACTGTCGTGGCTCACGCCCGAGCCCCCACGGAGGACTGAAGCGGCTCCGCGGCTGGAACAAATTAAAAAGAGTTTAAAAATTAATTTGTTTCCTCGTGCCACCGCACCCACCCAAGCGCATTACAAAGCCGCACAAAGTTTGGACCTTCTTTTGTCAAGCCAGCACCAGTCAGCCGCCAGTTCCGCGGGCTGCCTGTGGGCGAGGGTCCTGTTTTTGCCGGTGCCCGGACCGGGAGAAAGTTTTCCAATTGCCCAATGAGAGCAATATTTCGCGTCCATTTTCTTGGAAATTGTTTTTTCTTTTACACAGAATGGTCGACCATGGGCAAATGTTGCCAGCGTGCTGGTCGTTCTGCTGGTAGCTGTCATTTTCCTTGCCCAGGCTGTAGCAGCCTAGGTCCCTGGGTGGGCGATTGGGTGTCCGGTTGTGATGGATTTGCAACAATGTTGCCCTGCGAAAGACGGGAATGTAAATTCATTTCGTACGAGCTGGTGCAACATGCAACCACAGGGAGGTGGAAGTGCTGTTGCATGTTGCATTCTGCCCTTTGACGTTTGGGTGGAATTGTTTTGCGTGTTTGTTCTATTCCCGCCAGTTAGCCGGGTCAAAACACCGAAAACAATGCATTAAAAGGTGGGAAATATGACAATTACTCAAGTGGTTGACCATTGGTAAGGGAAAAGTTGTACTTTGTAGTATGCTAATATTTTCACTATTGTGTTTGGAATGTTTTCTATTTTATATTTCTTTAATGGCAAAACGCTGATTCCTTATAACGTAACAATTGAAATGGTTGACTTACAATTTATAATTTGTTAACAAATGTGAATGAAATAACAACCCCTTTGAGTGAAAAATATTTTGGTAATCAAATTATAAAATGTTGTGAAATGAATCTTAATCATACTTTTGGCACATGATTATATTGGTTAAAAATACTTTTTAGTTTCAATATTATTTATTTTCCCTACCTGAAATCCAGATTCAATAATTCATGCTCCTTCAATGCACTTTATCCATACTTTACTGTGTTTTAGTATTGTACTTTAAAAGCACGCACTGAGCGTAACATTCTGTCGTTATTTTTAACAAGCTCCTCTCTCTCTCTCCCTCTTTCTAATTACAGATAAAAAAGAAAAATCTAAACAGAACCCTGAAAAACGAACGTCCGATGTACCCTCGCCGCCGAACGTGAAGTGTGTCCTCGTCGGTGACGGTGCGGTCGGCAAAACCAACCTCATACTCTCCTACATTCAGGATCGATTCACGCACGAGTATGTACCGACAGCATTCGACAAATACAACGGTAAGTCGGCAGAATAATGCTCACGTGAAGGCTATCAATAGATGTGCAGGTTTTGTTTTAATCATCAATACCCTTTGTTAAAACTTCTTCCCATTGCTGTGTCCTATTTTTCCGTATGTGGAATAGAAAGAACATTGAATTTGAATTAGTTTCTCGGAAATGTAAAGAATCTAGTTCAATGCTAGTGACTGCACCGTTGCAGGCTAATAGTGCTG
Source organism: Anopheles epiroticus (assembly GCA_000349105.1). Classification (NCBI taxonomy): domain Eukaryota; kingdom Metazoa; phylum Arthropoda; class Insecta; order Diptera; family Culicidae; genus Anopheles; species Anopheles epiroticus. The sequence goes on along the minus strand of KB671954.1, from coordinate 260,492 downwards.
CAAATGATATGACCCGCGTTGTGCCATTATCCCGCAGAAGAGCCATCATAGAATGATTCGCTCATTTCGATTATCGTAGTAGCCTTGAACAAGTGTAGCCTCGGGATGGGGCATAACTCTACCAGCCCTCGCTATATTTAATTTATAAAAGCATATCCAAGTTCAGTTTGCAGTACCGTGGACCTGTGGTCCGATTTGTTTGAATCGGTCGACTGTACACTGTACTTACCATAATTCCCTCGCTCAAAGCCGATTTTGCACCCGCGCGGGAAGAAGTCCGGAACCCGGAAACTATTTACACGCCTTTGGCGGCAGCGGCAGCGACAGCGGAGAAGGTAAGGGAAACAGGCGAACATAATGGTTATCCCCATTTTACGCCGGAAGTGGACAACGGCTGACTGGGAATTACTCATCCCAAGAAGGGCCCCGGATAGCTTGAACGATGGTACGACATCCGGGAGACTAGCGGGAACGAACCGGGGACGGGCACAACAAAAGCCGACGGTCCTTAAATCACAAAATCAGTGCGAGGTTCAACTTTTGTCTGGCTCTTCTGTTCCTGTTGCTGGACCGCTAAACTGGACCATCTTGTGCAGAGTGTAGTTTGCTGATGCTCTGGTGCTGCGGATACTGAGCAGCTGCTGGCATCTCGGAGAATGCAGATAAGGCGCGTAGACTAAGGGTGAAAGGGCGAAGTGTGAAGGAATCAGGAAATTCATTGCATTTTATCAAAGCTCGGAAGTCGAAAGGGGACAGTCCAAACCTGCTCCCAACTAACTGTTGGAGGAAAGTGTGCTTGCTGCTCGCTACTCTTGGGAAGATTTGTTACCAAAATGGACACCTAAAAAGAAGTCATGAAATTCAGGTGGCACACAGAGAATAAAAGAGTGTGTCACAGGCGAACAAAAAAACCGAAGCAAAGTCCAGCTATCGCCCTTCCGCAATCTCACTTGCTTTTGACACTTCTTATCCATAGTTTAATGTACTTTCTGTGCAGCATTGCACTCCGGTGGCGATAACGCGAAAAGCCAAAAGAAAAAGGGTTTTGAATGCTCAAACTTTTGACGGCTGCCACTTTCGCCAGTGGTGGCCAGTTGCAATGAAATTGATTTTAACTTCTCGTTGTCGTCCTTTTTTACATTTCCTCCCACTCCTAGCCCCCCCAAAGGCGGTTTGCATGCGTAAGCCCATGTCGATCGATTTGCCCGCTCCAAACGCACACACCGGGCAGACAGCAGCAAGCAGCCGGGATTTAATGAAACACAAACCTGCCCGAATAAAGGCAAGCAGATTAAAAAGTGCAATTTATTGAACGTGGGGAAAGATCAATCGGTGGGTGCGCCATCCCCCCCCCCCCCCAAAGTGCAGCAGCAGGAGCGTAACGGGCGGATAAATTTTTAATTTCAAAAATGAGTTTTCTCCATTTTCGCTCGTTCGTTGTTTTCCGTGGTGACACCCATTTTGTGACACAGTTATTGCCCATGTTTTATTGGTAGCACCTTTCACCCTGCCCGCCCACTTCCCTGCAGGCCACCGAGCACCGGTCTGAAAAGGGACGGTTGGCGCCTCCCAGGTTGGATCCGGTTTGATCGGTGTGTTGCATTCGGCGGTCTGGCGGTGCTGTTACTTCGGCACATTGACGGCACGGGCCGCCACAATGTCTCCGCCGGCTTTTTCCTCTCCCATCATCTCCCCACGACACACTCGCACGCATGTTGACGTTTCATTATGCAGTCGACGGCGGTCGATGTGGCGGACAGGTTGCATGCGTGTGTGTGTGCGCGCGTGTATGAACAGGGTACAGAGGGGGTGTACCCGTCCCAGTGCCATAAATATTCATGGATACATCCGTTGCACATTTTTAACCGTAGGTGTGCCGTGCCGCTGTTCGACATGGAATGCCCGCGCAGCTTTAGGCAAATGTGGCCGATGGCAGAGGAGTGTGTTTGTGTGTGTGTGTGTGTGTTTATGAATACTTTTTAACACACTCAACACTTGGTTGTGTGTTTTGTTTCACGGTTCGCGAGCCGTTTACATTGATTACAGTCTCACATGCCTGGGGAAGCTCGCACACCCTCCCCCGTTGGTTCGCCTTTCCCCAACCAATGATTACAGCCATGTTGATTGCCATCGTCGGCACCAAGTTGGTGGGGTGTTGAGTGTTACAATAATCTTTACCGTCACCACCACGGCACCAGGACTGCACTGGCACTGTATCGTTGTTGGGCGTTTCACCGAGTTTCACCAGTGTGTACACATGCCAGGCTTCTGCTGCTGCTGCTGCTGCTGGGGAGCATTTTTCATCGTGCGATACCGCTTCAGGACGATGTTAGTTTAATTAACGCATCCTTGCTTAGCGGTATCCGGTGGTGAGATCGTAGCCTGCGGTGGAGCTTTTGTTACGTTATTGTTATTGTGCGTGTTTGTGTTCTGGCGGGGTGAGGGTGTTAGCTTTTAAAGTGGTATAATGTTTTCCTGCCACAGCACGATGGTGGTTTCAATTAAAGCGTACTACGCTAAAAACGTGATCGAACAATAGCATTCTTAAGAATTTAAGTTTTTGGGAGTTTTATTGATTATGTGTTTGGAAACGCGAAAAATAAATGTTAAAAACAGTCAATCGTGGATAAGGCTCCTCAAATTATATGTTCGTTTATATCGTAAATAAGAGGCTGGTATGTAATGTAATGAAATGAAATGATCTCTATCTAAGCGATTTTTTCATATGGTCTTAAACATAAGTGTCTTACACAAAAGCTTAAACAAAAGCCCATGATTTAAGCCACAGCAAAAATGTTAAATTATTTTAGCATCTTTTGGGCATGGCATGTTAGTAGCTTTAGCATACAAATTATGAACTCAGCAAATGCCAACAAAAATGGCAAATTCCTTGATGGTCTAATACAAAAATATTTGATTGCATTTTTTAAACAGAAATAACAAGCTTTGAGTTTCCTAAACTAAATTTCCTAAACAAAAAAAAACAATCGTCTTGAGGACGAAACAACCGTCGCGCTAAGATTCATTGTCAATATTTTATGCGTTAAAATCTCACTTTTACTTATTTTATCAGACATTGGTGTGTCTTTTAGCATACCTTATCCAAAGAAAGCTTCTGAGAAAATCAATAAAAATGCTATATTTTGAGTTCAGATGCTAGTCAGTGGGTTTGCTTTCCAGCTCTAAGTTTTCCCAAAGCTGAGAGAACTGGACGAAAAACAAGCTCCAAAATGGAATTAATCTATTACAAGAAATGATTTGATCGACCTTTAACCCACCTCCGGAAACCAGCTTCACAATTTATTTTTCATTCATTTAATACTTTACCAAGAATTTCAAGCTGGAAGGCCCAAATAGTTCTGCCCTTTCCGGATGGTACGCGCCTAGTCAGAATGGCCGGAATGAGTTCGGAACGTCGGAATAGTTTTTTCTCGCAATGAGGAACCAATAACCCTAGTAGCAAGAGTTTGGGATAATTTTCCACGATTTCTCTCCTTATGGTGGACGAAGAAATGTACCGTTTATGTTTTGCAGTTAGCCAGAGTTTAAACGAATGTCCGTGGGAGGGTTTAAAAATTTGCAAAGAACACTATGTGTGGGAAGATTCTAAAGCACTGTTTGCACAGCTGTTTGCTTTGGTGTGAATGATGCCGTACCTTTCACGGAATGGCAGACTATCGTACCGGGATGATTTAAAGTCCATAGCTAGCTCGAATAGCTCGAACGATGCTTCGATGCTGTGCAAACGTAACACAAAGCACCATGCTATACGGTGCTGAAACGAGGTCCATGGGTGTCCTTGTCCTGCTGGTTTCGCTGGCAGTTCCGTGGGCATTGGTTTACCGAGTGGTGATAAGGCTACCGAAACGTGATATATACTGGTGGAAAATGGTTCACCCGAAAAACCTCAACTCTACAAGATACCGCAGCGAAACGTGATCCCGGGCCGATATGTAACGTTCCGAGCAGCTGCGGTGCGATTGAAACTTACAGCCTTGGCCAGCCACTATTCACTGGCGCTACTGCGTTAGCCTGCCAGCAAACCCTTGAAGAGACGACGAGTACATCATTTTCGAGCTTCTACGTAAAGCGACAAGCTGAAACAAAAATCTTTTCTCCACCACCAACCCAAACACACACACACACACACACACACTGGAGCCAGCACGGTGTGCCCAAAACGATAAGGCATAAATCTTGTCTTGTCTTTCCAGTTCATTCTTTTGCCATAAAGCGGTCCAAAAGCTGCCTTCCCCTAGTGACACGCACTGCTCGTAAAGAGTGTGTAAAGCTAATACACCACACAGGCACACACGCCCGTGGAGCTGCTGGCTAAGGTAAAGGCATCGCTATCGAGCTTCCCGTGTGATAGATGCAACCACATTATACTGCCATCAGGTTTGTTGCGTTAGAACAAAAAAAAAAAAAAACAGTAAAACACGAACCAAGAACGCGAAACGAACGCTCCCACATAAAATGTAAATTTAATTCACCCTCACGACCCCCTCTATTCGCGTGGAGCGCTACGAACAGCAGCAAGAAATCCCCCGGCGAAAAAACCCCCGCGTGAAATATGGCGCAACCGTGATCGAATGAAATGCAAACAGTTGGCCGGAGCGCGGTATAAATTGAAAACAAAAATCATCAAAATCTGCCAAAATGGTAAATAAATCAGATTGAGTTTTGCCGAGATGTGTGTGTGTGTGTGTGAGTGTTTGCCGTGTACACCTGATCTTTGGGTAGGGGTGTTTGATGACGTCGTTTCGGAGCCCACATTAGACATTTATTGGGCCAAAGTTTGTGTCTGATCGGTTGGCGAACCATGCTGCCGTCGCCACCGTGTGCCGCCCCTAACCGTGAGCTCCAACGCGTAAAATCTGCGTGGCAAAAGGACGTCGAATCACTGTTTGGCAGCGCTGTAGTGCTTTTTATGTGGATGAGGCATTTTAAATTATCAAGATTTATCGAGCTCTATGCGATCGGGCGGGCGTACCGGGAAGCTTCTGGATTGCGTCAGCAGGTAGCATTCGGATCTAAATCGGCAAAATGAAATGATGATACCGGGAAGGGAACAAGCAGCCGACAAACGGAACGGGGCGGAAAGCCGGAGAAGAAGCTCCCTACATCAGTGCCAGAAAAGTAAACACAAACACTTGCAACCGTGTACCGTGTTCGTGCTGTGACGGATGTACTCTCTTGTTTTTTTTTTGGGAGGGCTTTTTTCTGGCTTTCTGGCATATTAGTCCTTCTTTGACTACGCGCTTATCGTCGATATTATCTGCGCTGCTCAGGAAAGCGGGCTCATTTTTAACCCACGTCACGTCCTCACACCGATATCGATAAGAGCCGGCAGGAAAACTGGAGTGTACAAACAACAGGCAGCGGTAGCAGGAGCAGTGAAAAAACAGAAAATCCTTCTGCCAAAACCTTCAAAACCGAACCGACAACGCGTGCGATATACTTCGATAAGGAAACGGTGAAGATTAAGACAGATGGATCTCCAGACGGGTTTGTTGGAGGGACACTCCAGCCCAGTCCTGCCGGATCCTCCTTCCCAACTAGCAACAGTAGCAGAGCGAACCCGGAACGGACCTTCCGTGTTTGTTTGTCGCCGGTGCTGCTCAGGATAGCCTGTTCCTCCCGCAACGGTCAGTAATTGAAACGTTCTTTTATGTTTGCGCCCGATGGTGCACCGAAGCCGTGGGCATGGTGGGCTCCGGTGTGACGACAGTTGTTGTTTGTTGCTGTGCCTCGGCGCACCATCAGTTGCCGGTGATACTGCGAAGATTAAAAAGAATTGCCCAGACCATTTTCCGACTTCCGACATCGTTTGCCCTTCCATTTGGGGCAAATGGTTGCCGTAGAAAACAGCTAAATGTCCAGTCGGTGTGTTTGTGTGTGTGTGTGGGAACGAAGCCAGCTGTCGGTGGTGTGCGTGCGGTGTGGAAAACAAACATTTTCCCGCTATCTCACCATCCCCTTGCTCGCCTGCTCATGCCGGCAGGATCACTCCATCTCGATGGGAGACTGGGCAACTGTCAACATTTTGGGGGCTCTATCATGGGAATTTAAGGTGAGAATGGAGATACCGTCCACGAAACCGATGGCGACAGCAGAAGGGGGAACGAGTCAACAACGGAATAAACCCATGGCACGAGTGGGTGGATGTTATGAGCGTTTGGTTAGTCTTCTTTTCTGTGTTTCCTCTTGCTTTATGAGTGAAATGTGTGTTGTTAGATTTGTGCATATTAATGAAGTGTCTCTAGCGTGTTGTGAACTTTTAGAGTTTTCTCTTTGCTTTTTTCACTATGAAACCTTTTTCAGCATGATTAAGGACATTTTTTTGTTATCAACGTCTTTTAGTTTAGTTTATAAATTGTGTGGCTTTTGAGCATTTTGTAGTATGTTTTTTGATGCAATTTCTAAAATTCTATCGAAGCTATAATGTATATTTTACAAGAGTATGCGCTTTTTGACTTATTTTTGATTTAAAATAAAAATACGGCTAGCAAGACGAGTTTGCCAGCTATCCAATATGATTTTCCACACGTCTTTAATCATAAACCATTTTGTCACATAACTATGATTAAACAGACTTTAATTTCTCAACATTGATTGTAGAAAAAAGGAACATGTAGTTTATTCTTAAATAAAAACAGCAGTGCTTTAATTACATATACGAATACGTTCGTAGATAAAGTAAAATGCGGATTCATCAGACGGTCAGGATGTATTGCTTTACGTAATAAGTAAATGAATAAAATTTAGTTTTTACCATTTATTCAGCCAAAAAGTCCATCAAAAAAGCAATGCTGCTTTGACTTGTTGATGTGTCGTAACCGAATTGTCAACTATGGATACATTTAAATCCATATTTTCTTACCATCATTTCCTCGTGCCCTTCCACCACGAACGAGCTCGACCCTTTCGACGATGAAACCATAAGCAGCAACGCTTTCATTGCACTACACTCGAACGGTTAAAATATCGTTTGGCGTTAGGGTCCTTGAAAACGATTTGCTTACATAAACCGAAGCACCTCACCACACCCACTCGTATGCCCTCGTTTACTTATCCCTTTCGGGGGAGGTGCTGCTTCCCGCGGTGCCCAATATCCGACACACCCGACCTCCCCTCCGATAATATGATTCTGTCAATCAACCTGCCTCGTTGCACCCGCGTTTATGCAAATGATTGCCGGCCGAGGCAGTATCGATGCCGGGGGAGACACTGGGGCGGCAGTTTTTCCTACCGTTCTTTTCTCCATTTCTCTCCCTGTCGGAATGGGCTGAACATTTTCATTCGCTTCACCTAACCTCCACCTCCCTCCCACCCCTCGGAGCAGGCTAGGCCCGTAAACTCGATACCGATGCATCTGCAGCACAAAGTGCAACCACAGCCGTTGGGTTTTAAGGCCGGCCGGGCTGGGGAAAGCGTCGGGAAGGGGGCTCGGGCAAAATAATTCAATATCCATTGCAATGCAATCGCTTCACAGCAGAGGCTGACCCTCGAACGCAAATGCGAAATGCGAAGACCACTCGAAACGTCACTCGAGTGCACTCGAACGATGGCGATGACGACGAGCAGTGGCAGCGCGATGCGCTTCACAAGACACAAAATGGGGAGAATGGGTTGAATGATGGGGGTCGTGGGCGATTGGGTGAGGCAGCTCAGTGTTGAACGAGACCTGCCGACTCGCTGGCAGAGCAGCTGGCAGAGTGCGGTAATTGCATTGCTATCATCCGCCACCGGGTCGGGGTGATGCAACCCGAACGATACAAAATCGATCCCGCAGTGCATCATCCAGACGCTTCGGTGCTTCGGCTGCAGCTGATGCTCGTGCAACGAGGAATTCAAATAACCGGTGTGTGTGTGTGTGTGTGTGTGTGTGTGTGTGTGTGTGTGTGTGTGTGTGTGTGTGTGTGTGTGTGTGTGTGTGTGTGTGTGTGTGTGTGTGTGTGTGTGTGTGTGTGTGTGTGTGTGTGTGTGTGTACGTGCGCCTGTTGGGGAGATTCTTCGCTCCTGTTCCTCCCGGGGTCATTCGGGTTCAAACTCCGAGCCGCAATCAAAAGGTGAAGAAATCGAGCAACCGATACGACCAATTCGATAACGTAGAAAATTTTCATAATTAAGATATCGGCACGCGCTCGGCGGTTTTTATTTACCACGCCGACAGCATGTATTATTACACGTCACAGCAACGTTCGTGCCGGTGCCGGTTGTGCTCTCTGTCGCACGTTATCTAGAATGTGGCTTGATTGCATCGGTTTTCACACGTTGCCGGCGCTCCACGAACGCACCTGCGGAACTGCGGAACGTTCGGTATTAGCGTTTAAACGACCACCTACGCAGTACCGGTACCGGTGCACAGGGCCGGCTTGTGGTTTATACCGTTGCGACCGTGACACAGTGGAGAAGGTTAGCTTATCTTTATTTGTGCTGTTTTCTCGCTTCGTTCTTCGTGGTTTTCGATTTTAGCTGCAACCAATGAATGGGTGAAGAAGTGGAGAACTTAAGTCGTTGAGCAGAGAAGTACCTTGCTATTGACAACAGGCTTAGTAATAATCGCTCTGGTTTAAGAAAGAGTTAACTAGTGTAGGAAAGCGTTTTTTTTTATGACCGGCTAGGAATAAAAATAGTGTTAGGCATAAGTCTTAGAATAGTGACAATAGTGTTAATCTTAATTCATCTAAGGGGTTTTCATTTCCATTTTAATTTTTCCCCTTAATGTTAAATTTCTTGGCTCTACAAAATATTTTCATTACTATAAACAGCTAATTTGCGGTGAAATAGTTAATTCAATGTGGAGAGATTAGGCGTCGTACCCATTAATGCTAGCGAATTTATACCATTTGTAAAAATATCTGTTACACTCGGAAAAATATAACTAAACTAACTATGACCGGCTAATTTTCTGTGTTTACGGAAGTAGTTTTTCACTCTCGATTAGGGTTTCTCACTATTCTCACATACATGTTTTTAAACGTTTCTTCTTTACTAGTAAAACTAACCTAACCTCTTAAATAGCTAACACTGAGAAAACTAGCTTCTGAGATTTTAACGGACTGCTGCATAATAATTAAAATCAAAGATAGTAATCATAGAAAACGGGAATGCTTAAAACCCATGCTGGTTTAACTTTTTATATTGACAAAATGGGCATTGATTGCTGAATTCAAAAGTTTTTTCTTCTTATTCTGTGTCTTGTTTGAATTATATGAACCAATTGTTGTTCATCAAAGCCCAAACGACTAAATGACTTTCTATAAAACACATTGCAGTATAATCAATGCTATGTATAGGGAAGCAGTTTGAACGAGAATCGATCCACGTTGGGCGTTGTAATAAAATCGTTTATGACCATTAAAACTTATAAATATTGTTTAAATTATCTCAGTAGGAACAATCATGCCTTTTATTGCTTTGCAGAAATAGTTCAACAGTCTTTTATTGCAAATGAAAGCTATCAACATTTGGTGCAGTTTGTGGTAAATGTTAATGCCTTAAGCAATGAAAAAAAGAAAGCATCTGTAGATGATTTAATTCTATATTATATTTGCTAAGGGAAACATATTTTCCAACGAGAACATGTCGAATATTTATTTGTCTTATTTTAGAAGAAGATGAAAGGTTCATGCAAAGTATTAAAATATGTTTCTACGCAATTTTATGATTCGAGCTGTTGAGACTGTCAGTGAAGCGATGTGGAAAACTTTCCACTCCAAATCACACCGGTAAACTTATCCATTGTCTCAAACAAACTTTTTTCCAACCCTTCCAATATGATGCATCTTTTACTCCCCCCGCCTTCCAAAACTCGTTTCTACAACTTTTCGACTGTGAAGGAAAGCAAAACACATCAGGGCAAGAGTTCATCTCGATTGTCACAGCTTCATTTTAACTTTAATCGAAGGAGAGCGCATACAAAAAAGAATTTCACCTTCGATTCCACCCCCCCCCTCCCTCCCCACCCACTATTCCCGTTATCGATTCTCATCTGACAGCGGTTTCATTAAATGATTGCGAGAAAGTGCAGAGGCAAGACATCGAACTCAAAGCTAGACAGAATAAAGATGAGTGTGTGTGTGTGTGTGTGTGTGTGTGTGTCGGATCGAACCTCCGAGAAACCCAAAAAAATCCCTAACGATGCATGCCACCTGTGTCAAATGGAAGGGACAGAGCTATGCTCCTTCCGGGAAGTCATCACTGTGCCAAAGGCCAACGGCCATCATCCTCCGCACCAAATCCAACACAATGGTAGGGTGTTCGCTTTCCATTTCCCCCTTGCGTTCGATTATCGGTCGTTATTTAGATTAAAAAATGGATTTTTGGTTCTTTTATTTCGAGCCCGGCACAGCGTCAAGCGCTCGGGTCGCACTGCGGGTGGACGGGAAGGGAAATGACCGGATCGAAGCTTGGTGTGATAAGACCGTGGTGCTAGGGGTGAAATAGGGATGATGATGAGAAGCTTTCTTTCTCTCACCTCGGCATGCAACAGAGAAAGAAAGGAAGAGAGAAACGAAGAGAGCGTGCGGAGCGATGTGTCTATCATTTTACGACCATTTCGGTAATTGGAAATAAATTTTAAACTTTATAGGACGGCGGGACAACTATCAACACTGTTTGAAAGAGGGCTGGGGGAGGGGTGCACGGTTGAAAGTTGAATTTTTAATGCATCAGCATGACTTTTTTCCCTTTCCTTCAGTGTACCTTTTTTTGTCGGTGTACACCGAGGCACAAGTTGTGCTTCTGATTTGGGTTCATGAGCCAAACACCATAAAGTTCTTTCGGTGGTGGATAGTTTCCACTTCGCTCGTGCAGACGGCACGGCGTACTCGCCACTTGAGCAGGTCCACCAGCCTACTTGACTCGTTTTTCCATGCTTGAAAAGCTGAACTTTGATCCGAAAAGTATGCCTAGCCTGCACGTAACGACATTCTACACTTTCGTGCCTTCAGACGGGCAGAGCTCTTGTTGTTTTCTTTTTCCAGTGCGCTTCCACCGAGCACTTGAATTGATGAGGCTGTGTGTTTTAAATGCTAAAGCAGTGTGTGGTGCGAAAAAGGGGCTCCAGTTTTAATGTATTTTGTTCTCTTTATTCTTCCTCTCCTTTCCCCAGTGGACGTCAGCGTTGACGGGCGGCCGATCGGTGTGACGCTGTGCGATACGGCCGGACAGGATGCGCTGGACACGCTGCGCCAGCTGTGCTACCCCGGTTCCGACGTCATCCTGCTATGCTTCTCCGTCGTTCAGCCGGATAGCTTCCGTTCGCTGGCCACCAAGTGGCAGCCGGAGATCAGCAAGCTGAAGGGTGTGTCGGTGGTGCTGGTTGGGACGCAGTCCGATTTACGGAACGATCCGAACACGATCGGCAAGCTGCAGGTAAGGGTCACCGAATGCACGTTATCAGCGACCATCGGCACCAGCTGGCAACGACACCTTCTGATGCACCTTTTTGGGCTGTAATGGGTTTCGTCTTTCTTTACACCTTTCTCTTTCTTTCTCTCTCTCTTTCTTCCGTTTTCAGGCGCAAGGAGAAAAACCGATTCTGTTCTCATCTGCTTGGGACTTTGCCCGGAAGATAGGTGCTAAGTATATAGAAACATCATCACACAAGAAGGTAATTGGGAGGGAATAAATATCATACAAAAGTCACTAGCTTGAGCAAAGGAAAGTATCAAGAATCGAGGACTATTTACCAAAAGACCATCTTTTCAATAAACGGCAACCACCAGATGGCATTGTAGAATGAAATCAAAGAAGTTGTTTGGATAAGCTTTGGGTCTTAACGCGCTAAGACTCGTATTAGACGACGAAGCACGACCGGAACAATGACCGAAGCCTCCCTCTTACAACCTTTCAAAACAACGCGCCACTCGAAGCAAAACGTATAAATCACGCTGTGCACGCTACGGAGACACCGTGTCCTTCGCATCCGCTCACGGTCAAGCAAGCTTGCCGATATGTTTCCGACACGTGTTACAACATTTACCGTCCCACCTAGACGCCGTTAGCTCATCTAACTGGTTGTGAGGCGCGTTTCGTCAACTCGCTTTCAGTACGTGCTTTACTTCCGGGAGCGGGCGGACTGGCGCACTGCTCTCAGGCACCGAGCGCGAGCCTGTAATGAACTGGACTCGAGCGGATGTTTTTGGCGATTTTTTTTGTACGATGGACTCCATGGACGAGTGAGACGTGAACGCGGGGGACTGCTTATTTCACTGTACTACCGGTTCATTGTTGTCCGCGTACATCACGCCACACCTGGTCAAGGTTCCACGATCTTCCTGCCATCTGTGGCCCAGATTGACCCGTGTACGCGTGGTCGGTACTTCACCCGTACAAGTGGCAATAAAACAAGTTGTCAACGAGCGCAAACCATAGAGACTCGGACCGGGGTGGAATTACACACACCGTTACACGCTACGAGCTTCAGTCAAGATCGGGCCCTTCGTACTCTATCCTTCGTACGCTGGGGAAAACGGTTCTGGTGGTTGGAAACGGTACTGGAGCAAACGACCTGCTGACATTCGGCAACAGTTAGACCAACTAGTCGGTGGGGACAGGATGAGAAACCGGCTGGGAATTTTAAGCCGGTTCTGAGTCACATGGAGCGGTAGAGGCTTGTGTGAACTGCTGCTGCAGGAGCAACTGCAGGCTTTGGTTGGTTTGCTAGCTTTTGCGTGTTCTCACAAAATTGTACTTGTTTGTTAAACATTCGAAATGCTCGAACAGTCGGATATGTCTCAATTCCTGGGTATTAGGATTACAGAGAAACTCAGTTATTGTTTGTCTCTGTTATGTTTGTCTCTTATTGGGAAATCATATTGTTATATTTTCAAGGATAGATGTGAAAATATTTGTACAGTTTAGTAAACGATACAATCCTTTATGATTTAATTGCCGAACAGCTATCGCTCAGTCAATTGATTGAAAGTGAACTTTTGAATAATGACTATAAATTTTATTTAACTCTTTTGTTCATTATCAGTTCCCCCTTTATATAAATCAGTGCTACCGAATAGTTATATAATAAGAACCGAATTGTTACGTTGAAGCATTTTAAAATATTTTATAATTATCATAAGCCGTAAACTGGTCGTACAGTCATCATAAACGGTTTATTCCAGTTTTTAGCTTATTGGTCCATTATAATTTATTTTAATTAATTAGGGTTTCAAAGCCAAATAACAAAAAAAAACAATATGTTTATTCTATAAGTTCAAAGTGCACTTCTCTGCATGCATCACTGCGTTAGTTACAATCTAATGTTTTTTTTTCGGTCTATTTATCTACATTAGCCATGTGAAACTAGTTGATCAGTTTAAAGGTGTTGGTTGATTGATTTACTTCGTGTGAAATTTCACATGCATATTTGTACAGTAATCCGGGAAACATAATCCTACTCAGTTGAGTATAATTCAACCCAACGGGCAATGCTTTTAGTTTTGTTCAGTAAACCTAACGGAAAAAGCTTTCACACCACACACAAAAGAGTAGTTTTACTTTAAAGCTAGTGATAAAAAACAAGAAATGAATCTGGGAATCAGTTTAAGGAGCAAACAAAACTTCTGGTAATTGGTAATAAATTATTTTGTTCGGAGAAGTTTGAAAACTTTGAGAAAATAAAACGAAGAGTTTAAATGTATTTGAGGTGTCCTTCAAACTAGTATAATTATCATAAGCAATAAACTTAATTTACAAACACATAACTAATTTGCACCAACCTCTCTCGTCTTCCAGGAACACATCAAGGAGGTCTTCGATACAGCCATCTGGGACGCGCTGCAATCACAGGAGCACGCGGCGCGGAAGCGGCCCCTCTGGAAGCGCCTTTGCTGCCTAACCTGCTGACCGCACCTGCTGTGGAAGTGCCGCTACGCGAAAGCTACACAAATGAAGACTGTTATATATCCCTCTAACGGTTGAGCCGGATGCTCCTCCTGACGCAACTAGTAGAGCCTAGATTTTGTAGATATGAAAAGCCTCACACCTCAAAACATAAACGACTATGAATAGCGCGAGCAACCGGTTGCAATCAAACATTGTAGAATACATTGCACAAGGGAACGAAAAGACAAGAATAGTGAGATATTTAGCTTTTACAAGCGGAGAAATCAAATCAACGGCATCGTAACGGCCGGGGAAGTGTTAGGATTAAAGGGACTCTTGGAAGTAGAGCCAAACGCATCAAGTATTATTACGAAGGAAACCGATGATTGGTGTATGCGAGTAGAGGCAGCTAGTAAATCGAAGATGCGGCTGCTTTGTAGGCCAAAACGAGGGGACAGCTTCGTCTATTGTGCAGATAGTACCATTGCTGGCTAGGACGGCCGTTGTGACGAAGCAAAAGGAATTGCTGCGTAACGCTCTGATATGAGCATTAAATAGAGGTAGCGATTTGTTCGCATGACAAAACTGCTTGTTTGTTCGATGGAAACAGATAGTTAGGAGCAGCCTACATTCAAGCGTACCGATCGCTTGCCAAGGGCCCACTCGCAAAACCACAACAGGACCGCACTCTACCTTACTGCCTAATACTGTCATCACCGCTCGAACGGCACACCGGTTAATGAACATGAACATTAATGACTTGGCGTGTATGCGTTTGCTTTTCCCCAACCTGACGTTCACCATTCCGAAACCTGCTGTCTGTCTGCTTGAGCGCATCGCGAAGGCGCGCTCGGTCCCCCACTCGGTGGGCCCTAGTGCTTTCGGCAGCGTGCACAGCATTGCATACCCTGCAGGCGCACTCACTTGTTTGTCTCTGCGTGTGATTCCCTTTGCCCGTTTACGCCTCAAAGCGCCTTTTGGGAGCGAGGAGGAAAGTGTCTTCTCCGTGGGAAAGGTAGGTAACGGGTAACGGGCAACGGGATCCAATGAAAGCACTTGCAGCAGTACGCCCGAGCAACCGCCGCCAAACAATGTGGTAAACAGCGTGGCAGTGCGATACTATTGTATGCATAGCACCGGAAAAGGCTTGTGCCGCCCGTTGTTCTCCCCCGGCGTGCCGAACACATGCTCGAAACCTCTTCCTACGCGGGTCCAGGTCTACCGGGAACCTTCTTAACCCACAATCCTTTCGGGCGCACAAACGGGCAGGTCGAACCGGTCGGGCACAACCAAATGGAGCGCACACCCGGGCAAGTGTCATCCTCGTGGGACCAATAGGGAGAACGGAACGAAACGAGAAAGCTCCCGCAACCACTGGAGAGAGGTTTTGGTGAATTCGAATCCTCATTTGCATTCGCATTTCAGCTTCCCACGCTTCCCGGAAGGTAATGGGCAGATACGGGTTGTATGCACCCTCCAACATGTTAAAGCACACGATTAAACAAGCGAAAACGGTAACCTAGAGCAAACGGTACCGGCGACCCGATGGGAACAATTCACCGCCAACGACAGCTGTCACTTTTCTCGTCCGGAGATACCGGAGCCGATTCGTCACCACTCTTCTGCAGCGCCAATTGTGGTTCCCCTTAGCCTTCCAATGCAATGCAACTTTATCCGCCCGTTGGTGCACGGTGGAGTGGACTGGAGGGAAAGTCAATAAACGAGAAAGCTGAAAATTGAGTTTGAACACGCTTAAAGCGATGGATCCTGGGGGTGGGTGAGTGTACTTGCCGTCGTCCCACGACACAGAAATCCGGAAATCTTAAATAAGACGCGCTCCTGCTAACACGGAAAGCAAGGCAAGGCAAACAAAAAAGGCTAGTGAAGTGAAAACTAGTGCACGGGTGACATCACGGAACAGGAGCGAGCTTCTAGGATGCGCACACACGCACAGAAAAACAATCCCAGCAAATACGAACAAAGCAAAGAAAGTGATATCCAAAGTCTATACTCCAAAGACTCGTTTTTTTTCCAACAACGAGCTGACGGAGTGGGCCAGATTTAGAACGGCCAAACAAAAAAAAAGTACACCATCAAAATGGTGTCAGAGATGGCGTGGAGAATAAAAAAAACACCACGTAACATGAATCGGAGGACACTTATAGAATCGAAAAAAGCACATACATAGACGCTTGGATGAAAACTTAGTGGCGGTAAGTCGACGCGTTCGAATGCGTCCTTGGAGTACTGCTCCGTGCTCTCTATCGTATCCGGCACCATGCACATACCAGAGGCACTGTGTCGCATGCAAGATAAGCCAAAAAGGAAGTTCATTCAAACACACCTACACACATTCGCACCGTTTCGCCAACTCTCGTGGGTGTAAAGGTGTCAATCGTCAACGCGGAGAAGCCAGACAAGGATAATTGTAGCACTGTCAGTTAGCAGAGAACGAACGAGGGAACGCTCATATGAAAGCTATCGGGTAATGTAACAGTATTGCTGTGAGTGCAAGGAGCTGCCCTCCTCCTGCTCGTTTAACGGTGGTTTGAGGTGTGCTAGGGAACGGAAAGCTTTAGGCAGCGTTACATGTTCAAGTGAAAATGGAGTTTCTAGTATCGGCAACACTAGGACCATAAGTTCTATAACGATTAAATATTTTGTCTTACATTCCAAAGTAACCTCTAAATCGCAACAATAGCATTTAATCCAAATCTAGTGAATCATTTTTTATGCAAAATAAACTCTGAATGCTCAAGTAAGTATGAAAAAAATGCTTTTCCTGGGACGGAAAACGGGTTAGCAGAAGATGCAATTAGTTTTATTATTCTTTGATAGATGGCATCAATAATTTCTTAGTATTGAATAAAAAAACATTCACGTTCTTAGTATTGCACAAAAAACCATAAAAAATTTAATAAAAAACAATTAAGATTAAAGATCCAGTTCCGCATACCCGAAAGGAATATTCGTAGAGCATTTAGTGCAATGGGGGTCAACCTGAACCGGTTGGATAAGGAGCAATCCGAAACGCTTTCAATGCGCTAGAAAATGTAGAAAACGAGTTAAAATTGCAGACCTAATAGGTTCGGTAGCCATGGGATATATGATTCCGACCCGAGGCTTATACAGGTTCATATGAGTCCAGTAGGTTCGTTAGGTAAGTCATACATAATTCTCCTAGAGTAAGAGTTCATTAGGTTGACAAGATTTCGGTAGGTTCATAAAGGTCCAGTCGGATGATTAAATATTAGATTGGTTCATAAGATTTTGGTAGGTTCGTAGGAGTTCACTAGGTTCATTCGTGGGTTCAGTAGGTTTGGCAACGCAATCGTATCGTATTGGTGCTACGAGTTCAGAGACAGTGTAAGATGTGTATGTTTACTGAATTTATTCTAAAGTTCTGAACTTTCTTTGGCATTTAATATTGTTTCAAATTACTAACAATTTCACACATTTACTCATTTTAAAACAGCATCCTCTATGTTAACTAGGTGGCAATTAATCGTTGGTTCATGGTGCATTTTGTTTTAATTTTAATGATTTTTTTGTAAAACCTAGAGTACACGTATGAAAAATATTAACAAAAAAAACCAAAGCTAAACAAAGCGAAATGTTGATAGCTAATCCTCTTCTACGCCAGTACGCAAATTGTTGATTCCAGGAGCAAGACGTTTTTGACTTTCTTATTCACACTTACTGGATCGTTCCTGGTTTGAATTCACCCAACAAACAGAACGATTCTTTTTTAGAGACATAATAAAAGCTTAAATCACGGGACGGAACAATTCATCTCCCAGCTACAAGACGTAGGCAGTGCAGAAAGCAAACTGATGGATCACAGAGAGGCCAAGAGCCAAGCGAAGCTGAGTAAGCATTTCGCAAAAAAAAACCTTTCGGTGAACGAATAGTCAAGTTTACGGTACGCCTCAACAGGCGACAGTTTAGTGATTTCGCGAACAATTGACAGCTCTTGTGTGATCGCAGGTGATGAAAAGCGAGCGAGCAAAAGGATCGAACAAAAAAGAAGTGGTAAACGAATCCGTTTTCCCTCAATCAATGGATTGATGACAAAGGTCACGCTGGCGCTGATTTGCGGCGGGTGAGGTTTTGCGTTCAATCGTTCCTATCCGCCAGAGCTGCACCTTCGCCTTTGCGCTACACTTTTTTGTAAGTGTGTTTGAGTTGATGTGGTTCTTTTTCATTCTTTCACCTCTCGCCTGTATTGAAGTGTTGTCAAAGTGCCTTGTATTATCCTTTCAAAACCAAGGGCGAAAGTTTGGCTGATGGAAAATGGTTAGGAAACTTTCACTCCGGTTCTCGCTCTGCTTTTCTTTTTTTTCGGTACGCTTCTGTTCTCTTAAGCATCCTTCTTTTATTATCTTTTCTGACTCGAAAATAAAACCCGATAGCCTGCGGTTAGTTTTGGGTGAGTTTTCCACCGCAGACGCGATAACAAAGGCGCCATCAAACATGCCGTGCATAAAGAGCACCAATGGAACGATGAAAACAATGGGAAACTTGATGCGACCGAAAGGGAAAATCCGTTGCAAAAAGTGACGAGACAATGCGCTCGCGGCTAGGAACGACGGGCTCAGCCAGCAGTGGGCGAATGTTGCACCTACACGCGTGCGGGGCGGAGATGGATGATAATCCAAAGTCACTGGGAACCTTTTTCGTGCGATAGATGTATTTTATTCGGCGGTGGATTGAGTTGCTGTTCTTCATGTTCGGTGGCTCATGCGGTTTTTCGAAGGTAGAGAGCTTTTCTTGTGGCACCATTCACCAAGCGACTTTTATTGTATCAATGTCACTGCGCTATGCTTTCGTTCATTGTGCGTTTTGAACAGCGATGTTCCAGTTTCTGCTTAAGAACATTGAAAGTTAAACATTGACTAACTTAAGCATGCCGAAAGCTCTTAAAAGTGATTTGTTTTTAGTTTTTCAGCAACAAATATATGTGAAATAATTCATAATCCTTATTCATTTAAGTTTTACAAGTTTTCTTAATATTTAATTTTAAACATTTATTTTAAAGTTTGTTTTGAAAATTTGTTTTCAAAATTTGGAGAAATCGCAGAATCTGTATGAAAATTATGAGACTTTGTGTCGAAACTAGTTATACATTTCAAAAAGAACAACATCAAAATGGAGCAGATCTTTTTCTTGTAACAAAACGATTTTAATGTTTGTTTCATCAATAATCATAGAAATAATCAGACCTATATCAAAGTATAGTATTCATTTATTTTAAAAGAGATCTGAAATCAATAAGAAATCTGTAATCAGCTGTGAAAGAAAATGACACTAAATAATATAAAAACTAACTGACTTACTGACTAATTTATTTTAATTTCATTTCTATGATAAATGTATAACGATTGGTTATTCTAAGCTTTTGTTTGACGTCTTCCACAGATTTAAGCTGTTAATATTGTTATAGTATGAACTAGGGACAACCTCAAGTTGGTGATATTGCGAAGAGTTTCATTTCAGAATTAAAATGTTTTATTTTTACTATTAACAAACAACATAAACATAAAAAAATCAAGAATCAATATTTTAAAACAACAATAATAATCATAGCCTGTGTGTTGTTCATGAACTAAATCCACGTTGGTTCAACCTGTTATTGTGTTCGGATTCAACCTTAAACATTTGATAGCTGGAAAATTATATTGAAACAGGTGAAATATTGGAAAGTAATCAAAATACCTCTTGTATGCCTCTACCACATTATACCTTATACCTTATATAATGGAGATTATACCAAAAGCTACAAAACGACTAGATAAACTTGGTGACAAACACAAATCCTCGTTGTTTGTTTTTTTTTTTTTTAATCTTGAAAATTACAACAAAAAAATCTACTAAAACAGGGCGAAAGATAATGTTTGAAAATAAACAATCTGTTCCGCTGAGCTGTTGCTTAAAGTACAGTATCTTTAAGTAGTACGGTATCTTAAAGTAGTTGACAGTAGTATTGCAGTAGTAGTACAGAAAAACATAATGGAAGTATTACCTTTTAATGGACCGGATCCGTTTTTCAAGTAAAGCATGCACACACTTGAAACGCGGAATCCTTTTGCTGAGCCGACAGTTTGTTATTACTGTCGCATTGATGTCGTTTTGTAGAAGACAAAGCTTTACTACGGCTGTCGTTGCCCGGTTTTCCTCAGTATGATTTAAGCTTGCAACAATCACAGAATTCATGCTATCGTTCATCCCTTTTGCATGAAAACATTCGCAACGTTGTCTACGTGTAAAGTGCCACTAAATCTATATTTTCGCTACCGTTACTCAGCTGACTAACACAGTCACGTTAAAATCTACCCATCCAGCTGCAAACACTGTGGAGCAATATCTGTTAACTTTGCCTTGCAACACTCGACCATGCATTACATCGCTTTACCAAAGGATTAAACAGCACAAAAACGAACGCAACGTAGACTTAGGTACACCGCACGATGGGGGAAATAGGATTGTGACGCTTCAAAGCCATCGAATGCACGGTCACCTGACGAAAATTGCCACTAAATCCCATCCCCAGTGTGTGAGTGTGTGTAATCCTCCCGTCGGAGGTGCATTTTTTCTAGTGTGCTATGCTCTAGTGCCTGTTTGCACATTTTCCAGCCACCGGAACCCGAACATCGAATTGCAATGTGGCGTGATTCGTGCGTAACCGGATTTTACATACATCACACCCCGAAAACCGGGAGGTGGTACGCGTTCTAGCACAGATCTCCGGTGCTTCCGGTTCCGGATGCGCTATAAGCCGTCGTTCTACGTGGGCTTCCGGGATAAGTTTTGCCGTCCCGACCCAACTCTAACGCAGCGCCTGATCCATCGCACCGCATGGCGATGGCAGTTGAGGGGAGCTCCACCGTTGGTTTGCTGGTAATTTTCTCGTTTTCTTTGAGCAGGCAAACAATCAAATCCACTAAATTGAATTCCGGTACCGCCGCTACGTTCGATCGGAGTTTGGAGTTCCGGTTTGGGGGTGTTCCGTTTCCCCCTTTTTGTTCAGCCGGTTGATGGTATTTCTTCTTTCAGGCTGTTGCAGTTACCAACAGGCGTGATTCTTCTGGAAACAATGATCCAACCGACAATGACGCCCTCGGTTCGGTTTGTTCCTTGGTTAGGGCACCGGTGGCTCCGGTGTAGTTGTATGTGTGTTTTCTCTTTTTTAACAAGGAATGAAGAGAAAGCATTTCGATTTCAGTGGAAATCGAATAATCGAGCACAAATGCAATTTTCCCAATCTTTGTTCACCTATTTTCCTTTTTGGATCCGGTACTACGTGTGCCGAGATTGATTCTGCACACAGCCAGAATTGGAGGATTGGTTTTGCTACATATTATCTCAAACAATGGCGGGAGGTTTGAAATGTAATACATATTATGTATTTCATTCTAAAGGCGACTATTTGCTTAGTAGCCATAAAGATACGATAGTGCCCGAAACGTGCAAGGAATTTGAAATAACTGCTCAACTATTATAACTAAGCAAAAGATTTATAAGTGCTACTTGCATGTGCTAGATAATACCACTTACCTCGAAAACCAAAGTCATTTCGTAGGAGCATTAGAATTGGCTGCGCATAGCACAACTCAACGCCTATTTCGAAGGGATTCCAGGCCCTGTAAATTCACACTTCGATGTACCAAGGCTACTCCTCATTATTGCACTTGAACACCAAAAAGTCGTACCAAGTACGATGGTAGCCTCCTTGGAATACTGATTCACCTGATTGATTGAAGAGACCAAACATCGAAGTCGCAATTTCAAGTCTGAATCGCATAACAGCGGAGTAAACGGCTTAGACGCGCTTCAGGTCTCAGAAGTTTCAAAATATTCTCAGGATGAGTTCCAATCATGATTTTCTCTGACGGTGGCATGAGCATTAAAATCGATTAACACGTTGATGACTTGAAGGCTTCAATCCAACTGTTGCCGGCAGGAAGCCTATTATCTAATAGGTTGATACTAATTTCATACAGCAACTCATGTTATACATGAAGTGCATAACAGTCAATCACCTTGATCCATTACAAATCGGCACTGGCAAGAGCTAATATGAGAAGTGACACTAGCTAGCAAGGAGGCTGTTTAGTACGAGGTTTTTGGTTACAATTATAAAAACTTTATTTAGCGGTTATCCTGCCATCGTTCTATCTCTGTACGATTTGTTTATAGAGAATCTCTGTACGATCTCACTTTCCCTCTCTCTGGGTCATTCCTCTCAATCCGCGCTGTCAACCGTTTAACCCAGGTGGCAAGTCCAAAATGTCTTCCGGCGGTTAGACGGAACAGTTGCAATATACCTAACTTTTCTTCAAGGTTTTCGTTCGGTTTCGGTTGTCGTTCATTTAAAGTACCCTCACGGTGAAAAGCAATCTTCGCTGTGATGTAAGTCTCTGTAAGTCGCTGTGATATATAATATGCAACATTTTTTAAATTTTACCACAAAAGCCCTTTAAGTACGCCCTAAATTAAGTCCTTAAAATAGCTCAAAAGTTTTCTTTACATTTATTGCGCTCCGTGAACAAGCTCAGTGCTTCGATGATTCTTCGTCGACTTCCAGCTTACCAGCAACTTTCCCAAGAAATTGAAGATTTTCCATTTGCAGACATCGATCCGCGTTTCCCAGCTCATAAAGTTCCCCCAATTTCAACAAGTTTCCATAGCCCGAGGGTATCCCATAGTTGCGACGGTAGAACACACATAAACACCAGTAACACTCGTTGAAAGCATGTTTCTCCCCACCTGATGCTTTCTTTCTCGATTCTGCGAATGTATTTACGCTTTCCGTGCGAGATCCCTGCACGTTTGGCAGCCGACGAAGCAGCGCTGACAGGCACAGTCGGTTCGTTCGCTTCCTGTTGCTTACCGAGGGTACCATCTCATCAATCCCGCCCATGCGGCAATCGAGATTTGCCGCTGTCAAAGAGTGATGTGGGATTATTTATCACCCGGCGATGTGTGGGTGCCAAATACCAATAGTGTGCCCTTCGAAGTGATTCATCCGGTAGGCGTGTAACGGGCAGTCGATTAATTTTTCACCACCCCTATACGCACACACACACACACACACACACACATATGTTCTGCATGTCAAAGAGCTGCTGTTGGGTGTCGACGGGGCGGTGAAAGTAGGTAGGTATTGTTCTTCATTTGGAACGCTGAAGTTAATTAACGAAATACGGTCATCGATCATGTTGGTGCAGCATCCGAAATGTCAAACTGTGAAGCGTACTTAACGTTTGACAGAGCGTTTACTCGCATACGTTTATTGACCGACTGCTTGTTGTACCACAGCTTAATCAACGTTAATTTTATAAGTGTTTTAAAGAAGTGTTGATTTGGTTTTAACGAGGCTTTACACGTAAAGTTGTCGTCATACATGAGTTATTTTAGTAAAATAAATGTTGTGTACAGTCTTTCGAATAGATAACATTATTTAGGTTCGGAGCACCAGTGCTGTCTAATACTTGAGATATCGTTCCCTAAAAGCAACTACTCATCTTCATAATTCAATTTTGTTTTATCGTGTTAAGCGTTTTGTCCTTAGCGTCCGATTTGAGTGACGAAATCCGAGCGCAAAATTTGTGTTAAAAAAAACCTCACAAGGGTTGTTGTGTCACCTAACAAGAAGAAGAAGAATAATTTTTATGTCAGTTTACTTCATTGTATTTTTCTTAGGTGGCACAATATCCTTTTTAGGGTAAACGCCCACCAGAGCCGGATCTAGCTTTTGCTATGGTGTAGTGTACCCATTCATAGCAAGAGAGTCAATCCTGCTTATGGAGAGTTGGGACTTTGTGAACCCATAGCAGGATAGTCTCTACTGCGTATAGGATTAGAGGTTTTTCATAGTTTTTATACATTTTTTTTATTTGGTGAGGAAGCATTCCACTTCACAAAACCTGTCGCAATGGACGAGCTGGGACTAAATCGTACCTATATAGTTCCAGTACTCACGTGTGCCTCTGAGACATGGACGCTGTTCAAAACTGACGAAACCCTCCTTGCCGCGTTCGAGAGGAAGATGCTCAGGAGGATTGTTGGCCCCATACGTGAGGACGGACAATGGAGGAGCCGATAAAACGACGAGCTGTACGACCTGTACAACGATCTCTCCGTTGTGCAGCGGATTAAGCTTGCCCGGCTCCGGTGGGCTGGCCATGTCATACGCATGGATCCGGACGACCCAGCCCGTAAAGTCCTCTTAGGCCGTCCACATGGACAGAGGAGGCGTTGAAGGCCCAAGCAGAGGTGGGAGGATGGCGTTGAAGCGCTCGCCATCAAGGCCGGGAAAATGGACTGGCAGACAACGGCGCCAGACCGTGAGCGGTATCGAAGTTTGTTGCAGCAGGCCAAGACCCCGAAGCGGTTGTAGCGCCCGATAAGTTAATCAGTAAGAGCCTAATAAACAAAAGATCATGAAACCCATACAATGTTACACCTTGGTGATCAGTTTTACCATATTAGTGTGACATTTTGTTTTATACCCTTTTTCCATTAGCTAAAAAAACACAGTGTTACTAAATGCTAGGGTTTTTTTTACAAATGTCATGGATTTCAATAAAATCGCAATTCACCTTAATAATCATAAATAAGATCGTAATAAAAAAATATTGAACGAATCAACCCTAACTAAAATCGTTATTACATTTTTAGTTACAATGATGGCTTCAATAAAAAATTTCATCGATTATCTGTTAAATAAATGTTAAGTTTGTTTTTTTTTTATTCAGTAGAGACGGCCAGACCGTATTGCTAAATGTGGAGTCTTTTAGTTAAAAAAATGCATCGCAAAATTAAGCGGAACTTCTAAGAAACATTATACTGTTAAGCTTTGTGTATACCTTTTTGATTTACTGTATTATAAGTTTGAAACATTCAAATAAAACAGAAAAAGACTTAGATTTTAACGCAAAACAACACACAGAGTTTCACTACGACCATTTTTTATGCGTTTTCCAAATTTTATGTTTGCCGATTGCGTGCTCCGGAAGACCCTCCAAAAACGTAAATCATTTCAAACCCCCCTCCCCCACCTCCCCTCCCGTACAGCTTTTAACTTCCACAAATCAGTAAATCGAACATGAATCGTTGCTATCACCAGTACCCCCCCCCCCCTCCCCTTAAATTTGGTTTACTTCCTACGCTGTCTTCTCCCTTTGCCACTGGTAGAACCACAAACACGCAGCTCTTGCCAGCCTCTGGAATGGTGTCGTGGCCCAAAAGCAACTCTCGCGCGCACGCCTGCCATCGTGCAAAAGCATTATTCACCATAATCAAACCAATCATCGGTAAAATGAATGAAATGAAACATTTCTACGAAAATCGGCTACCGAATGGCGTTGCAGTTGCAGGGTTGTCAAGGTGGGAGGGTTTTTATTTTTTATCCAACCCGAGACGCTCTGCCGGTGCCACCCCTCCCCCCAAACGGACAACCATTTTGCCATTCGGCTGTCCCTTCCGGGGGCTGGGTTGGTTTCCGTCAGTTCCAGGCGCACAAGGTGTACAGCCCACGGGAAAGGCTCGCACAGGAAAGTGTGCGATGTGTTTGTGTGAAAACGTTTCGACTCTGGCGAAGCCCGGAAATTGCCGCTATCTGGGTCGAGACAGATGGCGCACCAGAGCAAATATTATTTATTGTCACGTTATTGACCTTCCTCCCGTGCGGAGGTGGTACTAGCAGAGGGTGGGCAACAGGGTGGGTTTCCTCCGCAACGCTCCGACCAGTGGTGATCTATTCACTTTTCCTCCCTCTAAGTGACTCTCTGTTCACCCCCGTCCCCCTCCCACCCAGCAAGCATGTTGCGCTGCGGTCTGACCGTGCTTGGGGAGCATCGGAATGCAGAGATGTTGCTCGTTGCCGGTTCAGTAAAGGACACTTTGTGGCAGACGCTCCTGGCTGGGGCAAAATGGCACGTTGCTGGCACGCTGGTAACGGCTGCTCGTAAATCAACAGGACAGGGCCACCGATCGGGCCTTTCCTTTTCGCCCGTTTTCCAGAAACTTGCTTCCTCCCTCCCTTACCTCCCTACCTCCCTGCAGCACTTTCGCTATCTCGTGCACCATTTCCAGCACCATCGATTTCCAATTCGGCCAGACTGCGAAATGCTGAAATTTTGCACGTTTCAACGCGGAAATCGATCATGGCAGCACCGGTCCTTGGTAGCCGCGTCGCGCAACACTGGCTAGTCCTTGCCGTTCGCCCCCGCAAAGCCATTTGTTTTACAAACCAACGGTACCGTTCGGTTGCTTCAACACGCATTGTGAGAAAGAGAGAGAGAGAGAGAGAGAGAAAGAGAAGGGATACGAAGAAAGATGGCTGCGATGACATTCAATAGACAGTGGATTGGCTGGGCGTCCGCGTCCGCCTTTTTGCCATCTTTCCTACCCAACCGGGAGTGCAAATAAAAACACGGAAACGGACGATTTCATGTTCCCGGTGTCCTTGCACCGTACGGACGCGCTAGCGTTGGTAGCGCTGGAGCAACCGGAAGGGCCGGTTTAGCCTTGGCCGTCCGAGGGAAGATAGACATTGATTAGCTCTTCCAGTGAAGGGCAGAATGAATCGACGTGCCGGTTATACTCGTGCCTCGTCCACTGGATCCGGCACCATTCATCACGACCGTTGCAAATAGATTGCGAAATGGGCTGGCCATTTGACGGGTGGTTTGGCTTCTTCGGCTAGTGAGGTGAAAAATCAAGCTCAATGGTGTGCTATTTGTTAGTTGCATACTACTTCCGCCCAGCAGCGGGCGATAGTTTTCGCGGAATCAAAGCACGGACCCGAAGGGCGAAATGCTTCTTAGGTACGTGTTGATGCTATCGTTTGTTTCCTGCATCTTCTCACATGCGCATGTAAAGTTTTGTAATGTATAGGTCGCCTATGAATGGGAAACAAACACCTTTTTGAATCAACGCTGTCAAATTTGGATTTTTTTTTTAAATTCTTTGGAGTTTTAAAAACCTTTTTATCTTCCTTCAAATTGTTTTAACATAA
This sequence comes from Anopheles epiroticus, assembly GCA_000349105.1. Lineage (NCBI taxonomy): Eukaryota > Metazoa > Arthropoda > Insecta > Diptera > Culicidae > Anopheles > Anopheles epiroticus. Next base: position 233,638 of record KB671954.1, on the reverse strand, counting down.
TAATTTTCTAAGTACCAAGATTATTCATGATGTGCAGTCCCATTTTTAGTCACAACATCAGACAATTTCCTAAGTGGTCATCAATTTAAAATATTAAAATACTTTAAACAACAAGTTAAGATATCAATAATCATTTGCATCCTTGTTGGTACACTTACACTTTTGATCTATCTTTTATTTTCTTAAAATTACTTGTTAACCTTAACTGTTTAACGCCGCTTAACAGAGCAGATTGAATAAGAGTGCAAATATTTATGTGCAGGGACGACTGAGTGTAGCTGAATTATTGGTAAAAACTCTTTTCTAGCCATACAAACAAGTGGTTAACATGGACATGAACAGTCACAAAAAATCTCATCGTTCAGTGACTTCGGATCAAACATTGCTGCACATGCAACCGGTTTCTCACATAAAATTTGAAATTATATCTGATTTGAAGTACTAAAGAATCCAACAAACACGTTTAAACTAGATCAATCTTTTGCTATGCTATTATTGCTATTAAACAAAAAAAATCCTACTACAGTAGATTCTGAATGTCTGAAAACGTTTTTGTTTCATCACACATCCAAAACTTATTCCATGGTGGAGCTTAGAACTAGCATCCAGCATGTACGGTTCTATTTCAGTCCTTCATGTGACCATTACGGCGACAGTAAAAGGTTAATGTTGGTAATGATTCCAGCCAATAAAAACTTATCATAACCCTCCCGTTTCCACTGCTTGAAGCAGTCCAACAAAAAACGATGTCTCAAACACTGGAGGTCGTTTAAGGACTCAGCTTACCCAAACGATCCAAATTCATCCTTTCGGTTGTTTATTTTGATGCGTTTTAGCTAAAGCTGCGGCACAAAATGCGTGGTCTATAGTGGAAAGATTTATCGGTACGTTTATGTTCTTCCCTTTTATCCAGCGCCCTTACACCCTCCCTAGTAGTCTTAGTGGCTTTATCTTCACGCTGCTTGCCCAAGAACGCCTTAAAATCCCACAGCTCGCACCACCAACGGACGCCACAACCATGTTCTGCGTGGGAGAGCATACGCTGGGCGACCGTGCCCGGGCGGTCTCTTATACGCGTAGCAGACGGGAAGCAGCGATTTTGCTAATCCCGGTCACGTAGATCCGTTCTTCCGGATAATTTAATTTTAATCTGATGCCAAACAGGGTAGCCTCTGAAGCGCGGCATCGCGGCTCAGATCGCGCCCACGGAACTCGGCTTCGGTTTACCGGGGTTCCGCTCGCTCTCTGTCTCGTTTGCATCTTGTTTGGCGCCACGTTTATACTGCGCCAGTGGTCAGATCGCTGGTTGGATGGGTCAAGAAAAATTCGATCAATGAAATTCCATCCCGGGCAACCGACAAATGCACGCATGCGAGCCGTGGCCCATCAAAGGTTTCTACAACTGGTGCATCCAGTTGAGAACGGAGCCCGAAAATGGCTGGATGGGCAGGTGAGGACACATCGGTTTCGGCGTAGAGGCAGCGCTGGCACAATGGAACACGAAACGTGTGTTTTGTGGCTTTTTGTGGAACGACGAGGAAATTACCATAAGATTTCGCTGGACAGAAATGTGTGCGCCTTTTTTATTTGAACAATCGAGCTGCCCGGGAACGGACGAGCAGTGAGGGTGAATTCTTCGAACCACTAGGCAGGATTTCATCGCCAATCAGGATGATTGGATGCCGTCCTGTCTCAGAAACCTCACACAGAAAAAGTGGGAGACGAGATCTAGAGGGAGCGCCGCTCACACAACAGCTGGAATACCATTTTTAAGATGAAATCGAATACTTCATTTATCACGTATACTTTGCTACCCAGACAGGATCACCTACAGATATTCCTAGAAGGTGAAAGAAAAGGAATCTCAGAAAGCGTTTCATCCGGAACCGAAGAGCGTCATCGGAAAAGGGTTTTATAATGTAGGCAATTATTTGAGCACTGTTACTGCACAGTGCTCGCTGCTATGATAGAGATCGATACGCATTCACGTGACGCTATGGACCGTCCATGTCCTGCAGCAAATGTGTCTCCACTGTAGTACAATCGAACGTCAGCATAGTTCTACCCGGGTCATCTGCCCATCTGCTTACCTCGGTGAGCCGTTGCTGAGAGCAGGATTACATGTTTATTCCGCTCATCCCGATGGGAGGTTTATTGCTTCTCCCCTTCCTACCACAGCCACCTTATAGTTCGTTTCACGTTCCCACTGCGCCCAGTGTGCGCTCTTATCACTCGAGCAAAGCCTTTTTCAAGCTTCCGCAGGCTAGGAACGGAACGGACGGAACTGGAACCGCAACAACCCATCCCGCCCGGCCCCAGCCCCGTTGATGCGTAGGCCGTTGATGCGTCACCAGTGGATGTGCGGTGCCGCCGTCCACTCCCTGTTTCCTGTTTTCGATTCAGCTCCTTTGAACCGGAATGATGAACCGGACGCCTACTGGACACCGAAAAGGGGGGAACAGATGGTGCCCGTAGTGCCCGAGCCCTTGCCCGAGGGCCGATTTATTTATCCATCTTTCCGCTCGATGGGGCTGCCGATCGATAAAGCCGGATTTCAATCAGCCGCCTTCAACCGGGCGGAAAAGTTTGCGCTTGCAAAAGGTAGAATAGTTTTAGTTGCGAGCTATCTGGTGGACGGTAAGCCGAAGAGAAAACGAAGTGAAAAGGCTGTTGCATGTGTTGAGCTTGTGGCATGAAAAGAGCTTGAAATGGGAGAAGGAAAGCAATACTGTGTGTGTGAGTTGGGAAGACAGGAACAGGACAGCTTTGAAAGATATTCTTCGTAAACAATGTTGCGCTTTCTGTTATTAAAATGCCTTTTGAAATGTTCGTCCACTTCTAGGGAGCGTTAAAAATGCTTTACAAAGTTTCAACTTTTTTACTCTAACTAATTGGATAATGCATGCAAGCCACGCTGTCCTTAATGAGTGCTATCTTTAGGTCTGCTATGTGCCAGCATATTCTAAAAATAGACTCAAAAAATATTTTCTATGTTACATACCTTCTCGATAGGAAACCGCACCGGTTGGCATTCCAACTCGCCCAGGGTAGCAATCTGCGCGAGGGCACTTGATTGATTCAAATGTTGTTCCTCCTGCGCGACTCCAACATACCGCCAGGGCCTACCAGAGCCGGATTTCCGGGGTTGCTCGTCCGGTTGCACAATATGCGTCCACCCACGGTATCACCACCACGGTCCACGGTCTGTAGGTGCGTTCGGTGGATTCCACCATCACAGCATCCTGCCTCCTGTTGCCATGCTGGCCGTTGCCTTCCCTTCCCAAGCGAATGAAAACGATGGCAAGCGCGTCATTGTTATTCCTCTTTCCCAAAAATTCGCCCACTCACACACCACACCAGACCGGAACGATGGGACGAAGCAAAGTGTCCGATTTCATTCAAGTTTTCCTCTTCCGGCATGCTTACTCACTCGGCACCGCACCGCTAGCCTTTATAGCGACGGGTGGATCGCTGGGAGAAGAGGGAAGGAGTTTTAGAATGCTCTTGCTCTATTGTGCTTCCTTCTTTTTTTCATCAATTCCCTTTCTCTTTCTCTCTATTTTGCCATTTTTTATTCGCTCTCCCTCTCACCCTGCTTTTGCTGTGTGCTGTGTCACGCACACGATACAAAGTAGCTGGAGCTACGCCATCATTGCAACTCGCACGATAGATGTACACGGCCAACACACCACACATTCAGCTTTTCCCCTCCATTTTGCTGTACCGAAAGCTGCCCGCCTGGCCGGTACAAATACTGACGCGCGTTGCATCGGTACAGTACACATACAGGCACATCCTGCTGGAAATCAAAACAAAACCGTGCTCTTAATACTAACACACACTCCCGTCGAGCTTTTGCCGAACGTTTGTCTACCAAACAGTCTTCGTTCGCTGGGGTGGTTGTTTTTGCCATGTTCTATCCTACCATCCCTCCCTCCCACAAAAAGAACGAACCCAGTGCGCATGCTGGTCAGACACACATACCTTTAGACATCAGTTTTTGTTGCTGTATAGTTCACTGTCATAGCGACATCGCCGTCCAGCAGTGCCATTGATTCGCCTACGCGTAAAGCTTCCCGCTCGCTTCAGTGTGTTTCACCGTTTGCCTACCATTCAGGGGCAGCGAAGAAGCGGCGTGGCGGGCAGGACGAATTTCATTCATTCAACTTTCGGCCTGCTCTCGGAAAGCTCTCCTGTGCATCCACACACACACACACACGCACTCGGTCGATTCGGATCACTCGCTCGGGTTTCGGATCTTCCGGACAGGGTGTTTTGATACTGCCAGAGTGCTGCCAGCAGCCGTACACTTGGTTGGACGCAAGCCCGCCGCTCGGCAGTTACAGCAGTGCACGCGACCAGTCTGGATGCTAGCTCAAGGCTGAGAGCGCTTCTTCAGTCACGCCAGACGAAGACAAGCGGTGAACAAGTGTTGGGAAAGTGAAGTGAAATAGTTGGAAATTGTGAAACGACACGAAAGGAGTTTGTTGTGACGTTTATTACCGAGAAACATCTAGAGGACGGATTGGATTTCCTTACGCCCCAAATGACGGGGTAACTTCCACATTTTGCTGTGCAACCAACAATATTCCAAAAAGGTGTGTGAGTGTATGTGTGTGTGTGTTTGTGTGCCGAGAGATTAAAAACGTGTGTACTGCAACCGGGCACTGCAAGCGAGCAAACGATGCCACCAACAAGTGTGACAGAGTGCTGTTAGACGGACTGGCCCCTCATCGTCTCGATCCCGTCTCGATCGGCTCGCCGCTCGAGGGCGTCCTTTATCGGCTATCATGAGCGACGTTTACAACCGTCTGGGTGAGTGGCTGAATTGTTGTGCGATAAGTGGCGATTACACGTAGTGCCGACACTTCAACCTGCCAAAGTGTCCACACCAAAACTGGCCAGAGGCCGAACGACGGCGACAGCAACCACGACGAGCAGCGACCCTGAGTGCCCGTCTAGTCTAGTAGCCTCCTGGGAAGTGGATCACTCGTCTGCTAGTGTGTATGTGTGTGCTGTTGTTAGTGTACAACGGTGCTTCGAAAGTCTCTGCAAAGGCTACCAAAGTGTAAAGAAGTGTGTGATTTGGAGCGATTTGAAGCATCTGCCGCAGTGTTTGTACCTATCCTCCTGTACAAGTGTGAGCTAGTGCGTGTGTGTGTGTCTACGTGTACATTCAGGCGTATGTGAGGCGGGAAATATAAACATGAAACGTCTAAGTCGTCCCCGGGCACTGGTCTGTCATCTGCTGCTGGCGATCAACATTCTAACCGTTTGCTGCACCAGCAGTAGCAGCAGTAGCAGCAGCAGTGCCGATGTTACCATCCCTGCAGGTAATTGTCGTGTAAATGGTTCCCGCACCCACTATCCGATTGAACCGCATCAATGGCTATATTTAGAGCAGCTGTCGATCGATACACTTATACACTCGATGGTGTGCCGTCTGCATCTTGGTTTGGTGTGTGGATTTTCCGCACGAAAAACGATTCCCAAACAAGCTCCAATAGGGTGGCAGTGGTTCTATAGTATCGAAGTGCACTAGGTTGGGACGAGGCAGTTGGCGAGTGGGAATTTGTTTCGAAGCGGCTCACCCACATACGCTGATACTCAACAGCTAATTTCGATAATTTTTTGAAATCTTAGCATGATTGCTTCGAGGAAAGCAACTTAAATAGCTTTATGGTGCTCGAATATTAATCATTTCCTTGAACTGAACACCTCCTCGAGCGGAGGACGATAGAGTTTTATACAGTAAAGAGCAACAGAAATATTATAAAAAGTAAGTTTACTAAACCATATCACTTCAGAGTTTCGAAAATTAATTACAACAGGCAGCGAAGTTGTCAATTTAAGTGAACCTCGTTTACAATTTAAGAATTTCTAGGCCAATGGTATCATCGTTGTTTTTAACGTTTGTAATGAATTGAAGAATTAACAAATAAATTCACACACATTCAAATAAATAAATTAGACATTCACATTCTGGCGACCGCATGACTCGGGAAAGCGGAGGGTAGAGGAACGTGGAACACTTATGCCAGGAATATGCTTTTTGAAAAGTTAATCAAAGCATAATTCAACCTGAAGCCTGAACACTGCTCATGCAGCTCATAAGCTCCAGCTTAAGAGTTTCTTCTTGTGTGTGGAAATGGTACGTGTGTTGGAAAGCTAATTTAGTGGGTTGCTAGAGATATTGGTAGAGTTCGTCACCCCTCAAATGACTCAAGAGGAATGAAAAATTGGAAACTTGTATTTGTATAACAATAATGTACCGTGGAAATCAGCCTGTTTACCAGTTCTGTAATTGGTACTCAGACCTGGCAACCATCGTTTGAGGAACGATAAAATGTTTGGAAATCATCTCGGAAGGTTCATTAAAACTAGCTGCCAAAATATCGCAATTTCGTGGAAAATTAGCAATACCAAAAAATAAAAATTAACCTTACAACTAGCAACTCTCCAGTGTTGAGTGCCAGCACAGCAAGCACTTGACGCTTCAACCAAGAAGGGAACAACATTAGCACCATATAAGCAGGTTAGCATTTTCCTCTTAAGCAATCATGCTACCAAGAACGTACGCATGGCGCGTCAAGGGCAAACACGGCGCTAGGCTGAGCACGGTTTTTTGGAAAAGCAAGAGAGATGCTAAATTTAATTTATCTTTCGTCTTACCCATCCCCAACACCGTGATCCGACAGGGTGAAAGTTCTTCAAAATAAGTAGCTAAACTTCGCATTCCAACAGTTGGATTTTCCAGACAGGCGGCAAAAAAGTTTGCAGCCAAAAAATGGGTGAAAATAAGACGCAAACAGAGCAAAAAAAAAACGTTAATACCAAACAGCGAAACAAAACTTTATGGGCTTCATTTAGCCACACTCACTCTCTCTCTCTCCCTCTCTCTCTCTTTCGCGATCCCTCTGCTTTCTGGCTTCTTTTAACGCGTTATTCCGGAGGGGTTTTCTGTTTTGTTGGAGCTTTTGTACATTTATAACACAAATTTTCACTACTAAAGGGCAGACCAGAGCGCTCGCAAATGCCACGCCACGAAGACGATGGCGACGGGGAAGGCGTGCAAAAAAGTCTAACGGCCCTCCGAAGCGACACTACGCCGTGCAGGCAGAAGAGTCTTCCGGTGAAGTTGTCGCCCCGTCAGCTCCAGCCGAACGAACTGTGAGCAAGAAACTGCTCATGATTATGTTTCATCTGGGCCTTTATGAGTGAACAGACAAACAACAAGGAAAAGGAAAAAAATGCCACTGAAAACATGCTTCGGTTAGTTCGGTGGAAAATTAATTTCGCATCAGCTGGGAAGCTTTTCGATTACCGAACGTTGCGAAAGAGAGAGAGAGAGAGAGAGAGCACGTTGTGTAACAAAAGATTTTAATTGGAAAAGTACATGCTTTTTTCGTGTTTGCCGCTCCACTGGGGAGAAATGTGGTAGTGAAAAATTAATCATGTTAATTAACATTCATTGCATCATTCGGGGAATCCATACATGGCGTAGGCTCCATTATCGCTGATGTTGAAGTAATGTATAAAGTCAGGAGGATGACAAACGGTGCGATTCGATCGGAATGGAACTGTAACAGATGTTCAATAAATTATACGATTTGTTTGGACACGTCCGGGGCAATCTGTAGCTCTGTTTACACACTGAGCCAGCTTCATCGATGGTGAAAGGCATTTGAATGTTGCAACATGGAACATGTTCGTTTCTATCTTTAATGATGTTTTCATTCTATCAGTCAATGTGTTGAGCAAACTTCCATTTTTTAGTCAATTTATTTCGCATTAAATTTATTTCTTGTTAGTGTTAGCTATCGAAAGCAATTTGATTTTACCCTATTGTTTCAAACTTACAATAAAATTAATTAATTTTAATTGATAAATTTAAAACAAAAAATGAAAAAATCAAGTTAAAATACTGAGCTGCCCACAATTTTCACATGTTGTCTAAAGAGTGCTAAAGTAAAAAAAAAATGGGAAACACGACACATGCTGTCCAACATACGCCTACCCCACCCACAGTCTTTGCTTTGATTCGTAATGTGTTGCTATTGTAGTTTGACAGCTGGCACAACCGCGGACAACGGGGTAGAAAGCACGACGAATGAAATATTTGCACCACACAGAAGTTAACTGCTTTCGGTGTGGATTGGGGCGGTGGTATAAATTATGCACCGTGCCATCATGAGCTTACGGTATTGCACGGCCCGTCAGGAAAGGGGACTACACGGAAGAGTGGGAGTGTGAGAAGACCCACCCGGTGCCGGGTGCTTTACTCATAGGTTTTATGCAATTAAACCCTCCACCAACTCCGAGGCACAAATAAATGAGATTCGTTTCTACAGATCTCTGCAGTTTTTCGCTTCCCGCTGCCTCGGCATTGTTTTATTTATTTTGTACCCTTAACCGGCTTACGGCGGAACGGGAACCGTGCACCCTGTGCCGCACTGTCTGAGCTGCAGCTGGATGAAAATAAGTTACTTTCGGTGAAATTTATCACCCATCCACGACTTTTGTTTCAACAATCTGTCGGTGGAAGGGAAGGGGGGCAGGGCAGGGAACGAAAAGTATATGGGTATATGGGTTGGAGGAAAAAAGGCAAAATAAAGGTTAAGTGCTTTTCCACCTACGGTTTTGCGAAACCGAACCCACCGGATGCCGTCCGGAGTCGGCCGTCATAAATAACTAATTAATCTCCATGGCTATTTTTTATTCACGAGCAGACGCTGGGGAGAAAACGAGATTTTCTCGCACGGCCGGCTCGGCCACAAGGTCACCAGTGGCCGTGCCGGGGCTTCTAGCTTGGGCTGCTTTTCACGACCCATTAGATAGGGAGATGTCGGGCGTGTACATGGTCTTCTCCGGCAGCGCTAACCCCATCCTGTGGCAAACCGGTGTGAGCCGCGCTACCCACGGGAGCGGACATATTTTTTTCGCGAGATAATTACCATTCCACCAAAGAAAGCAGAAAACCCTTTTTCGCCCAACTCCTTGCCATCCTGTGTGTGTTTGTTTTAATTTCATGCGGCTTTGTGTTATTGTACGCGCGCCTGCTTTTCTGCGGAAAACTCGTTGCGCCTGGTAGTTATGCAATAACGAATGAGCATTAATGGTTCGCTGCGTGGATCTCGCGCCCGCTCACTTGAGGCGAACGCAAAGAAATGCTTAATTGAGCTTAATTACACACCGATGTTGATGAGTGGCTGCGGGGCGTATGTGTTTCCCGCTCCGTGTTTTATTTTTCTGCACGAAAACGTAATAAAAGCGCACCGGTGGTTCGTGCGGTGCGGTCTGCGTGTCACTTTTCATTTTGTTTCCTTTGCCTTGTGTATGTGCACAGTGTAGTGTGTGTGTGTGTGTGTGTGTGTTTTGCTGAAATCCTCGACGGCTCTCACGCCTCGTGGGCCGTGTAAAGCGTTACGCTAGATTTCCTCCCATCCATCCAATATTGGCTACAGTTCGGTGCGTTCCCCTGCTGCCCGAAGAGGTTTTTCTTCTGCACCAACACGTGCGCTTTTTACACGCCCTGCCGGCTCGGCTCGGTAACTCCCCGCGCCGAATGATGGCTGCCATGTTCTTGGCCCGTCTTGTAGCACCTTCCACCGTCTCGCAACTCCTCGCGCACATCTTCCCACACACCAGGAGGTTCCATCTGTACCGCTCTGATTGAGGCGGCTGGTGAAGATCGAACCGCCTCACGCTGCGTGGCAAATTAGGTGTGCTCTAAAATCCTTGTTAATGCGATAAGTAGCTTTTTCCCCGGGCAAAGACAACGACCGGAGCGTCGTGGGTGAACCGTGCCCTCGGAACTGCTTCGTTGACGTTGAGCTACCTGCTCGACGGTGTATTGTTTGCTCAATGTTGCTGCCCGTAAGATGTGTGCTCTGCCGGGTGCGTGTTGAAAGATGCTTTCAGCTATCACGGATTTACAGTAATGGGAATGGAGGAGGGAGGGGGGGGAAGGGGCGCTTACTAAGCAACATTAGTGCAATGGGGGTGTGCCTGGTTATCGTGTCCACTTGGGACACGCTCGTAGGTTTGAAAGAAATCCTGATCACGGAGTAGCTGTTGAGTAGGTGAACAAACACGTTACTTTTGCGGGAATGTTCAGGTTTTGTTTACTTTAATCAAACAAGAAAAATCTACATGATGTACAACCAAAGCTTGTTATTTGTCTTATTTTGACCAATTTAAACTATGTTTTGAACAACAGTCAACAGAGTGTATAATTACGTTTGCAGCTTTTAAAGCATATCATGTATAATGATGTTAGCCTTTCAACACTTTGTCAATGAGCATTTTTAATAAGCTTCAGCATTTAGTTAGATAATACAGCATTTTGAACATTTGAGGCTAACTATGAGGATTGATCTTGTTATAAATTATGAGTTATGTTATAAGAGCGCATTATTTGCGTGTATCGAATCATCCAACGCATCTATTACATTTTTTAATACAGTTGGATATTGCAAAATTGAATATTCGAATAATTTTGTTGTATCGTCGTACAATCTATTTAAAATACTTTCAAACTATAACTGTGCTGTCTATCAATTTTAAATGGTTTCATAAGTTTTGTTGCAGTATGAAAAGCTGTTCTTAGTAATCTTTAATGCTTGTGCATTCTAAAATTCCAATCTTTTTTCCGAATAGGTAGCTTCAAATTGCTTCTACACAAACGATATAAAAGAACGATAAGTAGTATCTACCTCACCTCGCTCACACCATTTTTCTCAGTTGAGAAAATGACAAGCTTATACGGAAAGCAATCATACTAATATTTGAAACTTTTTCGAATAATTCAAACATTATCACAGCATTTCTTACGTTGCACAGTATATGGGCCTTTTGATGAAAATTCATGATTTGTCTGGTAGCAGCATTCGTTTGTAGAAAGATCTCAGCAACAGTTTTGCAAGCTCCTTTCTACAGTTCATTTACGCATAGCCACATCGAAAATAATCATAGCAATAGTTACACATCATGGATTAATGCAGAAAACTGGAATAAAGATTGCCACTGTGTTCGAACGAACCCTTCCTGTTGACCCTTCAATTGAGGCGCACAAACTTGTTAAATCTACTGTTAAATTGCAAATCACAAGCTCCAGATGTACGCACCACCGGTCGGAAGTCCTCTTGAAGCAGTAATTATTAAATCGTTTCATTACAGACAGATCACCGACCAAACAATCTGCTCTGTCCCATCGTTGCCTCACAAGAGATATGTTTTCTACCGTAAAACACATCGATTAGAAGACACACAGTGGACGGGCAACAATCAACAACTAATCATCCGGAAAGCGTTACCCTTTTCAGCAGCTCGACATCGAGCTCCAGCCCTTGCTGTCATTGTGTTTTCCCCTTTCACTGCTGTTAACATTCCTGAGCTCTGTGCACGATCGAAGGGATTCATATCTATCACTGCAACAATAACATCCTTACTAACCGGAAAAGGGCTGTTGCTTATGTTTGACAGTCCCAATGCTGCGCTCACTGTCCCGGGTGTAAATGTTCCACTAGCAGGCAGCATCATAGCAGGGGCTTTACGCTTACACCCACCAACGAAGAAGTCACCCTTCGAATGGGTTCACTGAAGGGAACGTTTTCGTTAGAAATTATTCAAACCATTCCAAGTACCGCTTCCCCTAATACGTATCACCATCACCTTTACCGCACCCGGGTACGGAGCGGAGGTGTGGTGTGCAAAGGGTCGTTTGACTGGATGTTGCTTTTCCCAGGAATGAAACTCGCTCCCACCCTGTCCAGCGCACCTGTCACCCGGCGTTCGAGATTGAGCTGCCAATTGGTGGAACAAAATAAATAAAATGAAATCTCAACGTGTGCTTACGGCAACCGGTAGCTTCAGCGAACAACAGCGCGAAAACGAAGCCAACCGGATGACACCGGGCTATCTTACGCAAACGCGTCCTGACAGAGCGCCACCAGTGTGTGTGTGTGTGTGTGTCTGCCAACACTTGATAGCCTTGGTGCCACAGCACTAGGAAACGTGGAAACGTTCCCATCAGCCACCGCTGGTGAACCGAATGACAATGCTCCGACCCCTGGTATAATCTCGTCCGCCCAGCCACAGACCGGGTGACGAGTCGCGCGTCATAAATAATTCAACGCAAAGAAGTGGCCATATCGCTTGTTCGCACCGTGTATGCTCTCCCCAGTAGCGCACCAGACCCGGCTGCCTTACCATCCTTTTTTTGCGCTCAACTCGAATGTATTTTTCAACGCCCATTTGCAAAAAATGGGAAAGAACACCTGGCTGATTTAGCTGCTCGCTGCGGTACTGCCTTTGCTGCCTTCCCTTACCCTTCAACTTCATCAAATCAAACGGTAATAGTGTTTTGCTCGGTTCGCTTTATGGAAAAGTGATTGCTGTATGATTGCCGCTTATTGGTTATCCTTCGCAGCCAACACTGTACCGCCGCAAGCGACGCGAAAGAAAAAAGGCAACGCTAGATCGAAAACCTTTCCCCGCGGTGAAAAAAAAAACGCAGAAGAAAAACAAAAACGAAAGAAACGAAAAGGAACGGTAACACGAGCAGCAAAACAAACACAACACATTTATTGCTATATTATCGATTGAGCGGGCTGCCATCATCGCCGCAACCGGAACGACTTTGCGCGCCGTCTAACCGACGCCCGAGAGTTAGGCAACCCGCCTAGCGCGGGCCCTGTCACGTTCGGCTGGGCGTTTCGTTCTTTGCTGGTCCCAAGGAAAAGCAACGATAAAAGTGGCCGGCTCGCAAAGCGGGTGGCCTGAGAAAGTTCAATTATGCAAAGGCATCCCCACTCTGCAGGAAAGCTAAGCAGAGTAGGGTAGGGCCCCTTAGGTGATGGCGGGGTCAGCAGTTTCAGTTGGGTTCAGTTATGGTTTGACCGCGATTTAGGTCACATTCCTCTCTGAGAGGCGGGCAGAATGGATGGATGGGAAAGGTTCCCATCACATTGCACCCAGCCCTTGTTTGTGGGGCGTACGGTCTATGCTGCCCTTCAAACCAGCCCTCATAAATCGCAACCGAAGTGGCCTTCACGCACGAGCGAACGAGTCCGGAATGGCTAATCCATAGTTTGCGGTGTGTAACCCGGACCCGGCGTGTTCGGTTCGGTGATGTTCTGCAGCCTGTTCCGTTGCGCTCAATCATTCTCCATCAAATGGATAATGGAGGGGTTTTGATTTGCCTGCTTCTGCCTTTTTCCCTATTAATTTTCCACTTCTATTTATCGTTTGATCCTTTCCAGCGAGCGGTAAAGCTTGTTTCGCCTGTCGCTCTCCGTCCGCATAAATCAATGTCGAAACGCAACAAAAAAAAAAATCAGGCAGACACTAAATTTTCCCATGGCAAATTCATTGCCCTTCTAAATGATGCGCCCGCACGCACCGTCCACCACCGACGGGCTGCATGCATTTTCAATCTCCCCCACCCTACGACCAGCACCAAAGTGAATACGTACTTTTGGGGAGCGAGTGAGCTGGCAACTCTTCCACTTGCGCCGTTGGAAACACCTCCTAATGCAAGCGACGCTACGGAACCGGCGCTGAATAACTTTTCATAAAACATGAAAATTATGATATTTTGATCCAAGGTAGAGTCTTCTGGTCGACTCACTCCCAGCACACAAACCCAACCCAACACACACAGACGCGGACACATCTCTCGAATGTAGCTTCTAGATGGGTTTTGGCGTAAGCATAAGCTCATAAATTCATAAACTTGTGCACTTCAACCGTTATGGATTACCGCCGGGAAAAGGGGAAAACACCTTGCATACCTTTTCTAGCTGCTTCGCGCTTGTCTCCTGACTTGTCTTTTCATATTTTTTGGACTGCACACGAAATTGGACGGATTTTACGGATTGCTGAAGGAGTTTTGATCCCCCTCTCCCCTCCTCCCCCCTCCCCCTTGACATGGAAGATGGATGAGCTTACCATTCCCGCCCGCCTGTACCGTGCTTGCCACCGTCACACCTGGCGTCACAGCCCCACACCGTACCAAAGCGTGCGAGCAACATAAAATGATAAATTTTACGCCCCATCCCGAAAAAGCAGTCACTGGCCCGTGTACACAAACGTACCTGATGGCGTTTCGGGTTAGAGAGATAAAGTGAGAGAGAGAGAGAGTATGGTCGCAAAACGTAAACACGCAGCACCGAGCGGTGGGAAAGCAAATTAAAAACAAATTAATTTCAATCATCGCAATGCGAAATATTGCTTGCCGCCCGGCCACGCGCCCCTTTTTCCGCGCCCCATGGTGGAGAATGATGAACCGCTCGTAATTGTGGTGTTTTGGAGTGCGAGAGCGCCAAACCGGGTGGGGGATGTTTTGAAAGATTGACGACCGGAAATTGTGGTGAATCACCGCAACACTAAAGGGCGGAAGCGCTTCGCACGGCAAGAGCGAAACACACGTATCCTCGTGTTCTGTTTTTCATTGTGGCATTTTCTTTCGCTCCGTTCTGTTTCCCTAATGTGGAGCGTCGGTACGGTGTTCGGGCCGGTTGGTGAAACGTGAGCTGCGAACGATGGCAGCTTGCATGTCAGCAATTAGGAAACAATTGAAGGAAAAGGATTAGAGAAGACGGGCTTTGTGTGTGTGTGTTCGGTGGGTAGCGTTGTTTGGTTTGCGGTGACCAGCAGGTGGTAAGGTGCTAATGATGGCAATGCTTGCACCACCCATTTCGGATGGTTACGGAGATTCAATTATCTGTATACTTCCTGCGTGGTCCTGCGCTGCGCACCGACGCGAATGACACAGCATCGGCCAAGCACGGCTTAACGCATCAATCATTCGAGGGTGCTTTCTTTTATTTTTCTCAACACACACACACACACAATTGAGGCATTTTGCACGTTTCTAGAGAGGAGAATTATTTTCTAATTTTCATCGCAATAAAAACAAAAAAGTGCGAAAATGGGAAAACGAGGTATAATATTTCAACGAAACCTTTGTTCGCCTCTGGCTGCGCGTGAGGAAAATCGAAAGCTTTTGGTGCTGGAAAATGCTGCAGATGTTTATTTATTAGTGTTAATAAATCATGCGCTCGTGTCATTAAACACACGGGGCCGGACGGAGAACATGAGTTTTAAAATTTGACGAAAAACACCAGGCGTCTCCATTCGAGCAGGGTGAAAATCTTTCATTTAATTTATCGTGCCATTCGATACATTGTTTGCATGCATTGCGTAGCATTACAAACATATTTATAATCTGATGAATAAATGTTTTATTTTTTTAAAATCTGTAAATAAAATAGATATTTTGCTCAGTAAGAAAAATACTTTTTACACGCTTATACCGAGCACCATGCAAACGTTCAGTGTTGCCTTCGCTTAAGCTATGCTAATCCTAAGCAGATTTCCAACTACCATACGGTCACGAACACACGGACGGCAAGCAATGCCACCACCGTGCAGCAGACAGCAACAATCGGTCTGACAAACGGATTATCGACACGCTACAGAAAATTCGGTTTCGTGCCGTAATGGTCCCATCCCTGCCCCAGAACGGATAGAGCCATTTCTGGAGTGAATTCGAGCCCCGGGGGAACGAGGGGACTAAGTTTGTGAGCGTGTGGGAGGTGACAATCGTACCGTAATAGGCAAACGCGTGGAAATGACCGAATCGTGTAGAAGTGAAAGCAAACAAAACATAATTGCAATGCATAATCCACTAATAGGATTTTGGCTGGATTTGGCCAAAAACAGAAAGAATGCTCACAGTTTCGCCACGGAAACGCTCGACAAAAATAACTAAATGGAAGAAAAAGAACAACGGCTTCGAAAGGAAACAGAACAATTGTGCGAAAAGTTTTACGAATTTTCCACACTTGCTCCACTGGCTCCCCGGCACCAGGGTGCACGCTTTGTTAGTAACAGCCGACAGCTTTCCGCTTCTCTGTCAGCCAATCAATACAAAGCAATCGAACAAACACATTTGCCAAACGTGGCGAACGAATGTGGACAGCGGGTTCCGATTTTCTACCACATTTTTATACTTTTGGGGGCGGGGGGGCGGTGGAGACAAAATAAAACCACAAACGTCTTTGATGTGTTACTTTCCGTTGGGCTCCCTGCCCATGCACCCCCGCCTCCAGTGTGATATTAACGCAAAGTGAGGAGGAGTGCTTGTTTTCCTACCATCCCACGTAGCGCGTTCGCTCCGCTAGACAGAGCACTTTAGCAAGGGCTCACCCGAAACTTGTCGACATTTGCTAAAGATTAATTATTTTTTCACCATCCTTACCATTCGATACGGTCGACCTTAGTGGTCTTGTGTTTTTTTTTTTTGCTGTTCCCTCCTTAACAGCGAGCTAACTACTTTTGCAGAAAGCTGGAACACAAACAACAACGACAGAAGCAAAACAGAAACGTGATAAGATTCCGTGATGACGTAGCACTTACACTTGGTTTGCTTCTTCCTGCGCTATCGCTCGTGTGCCGATGGATAGACCAAAAAAGTTTTCACTTTGCACCATGCTTACCCGAGCGACGACCATTCATTAGTCGCCGGCGTAAGCTTTGTTGTTTGTGGAAATGCTGGCTGGCTTGGAGGTTTCTCTTCGATCGTGTGGCTGCACAGCTGAACAGCCAGCAACACCTGGGCGCAGTGAAGCTTTTGCAGAAGTTAAGAGCAACATTTTTCAAAGTAGATTTTAATGCTACCAGTGAAGTTGTGCAATTTCATCAACGTTCAACGGAACGGAAGGTCAAAGGTGGAAAGAAGGAAGGAAGGCAACAAACACTCCTAATTGCGACACTCATGAGAATGAAGGCAGCAAACCAGGGTGAACGTTGGGTTTGTTCTCAATTATGCTGTGACATTTTAACACCTTGCGTGCCTCGGTGGAAGCGTTTTAAATGCTTAATACAATCATTTCATACTGCACCTTCTCTGTAACGTTTTCTTTGACGTTTACGATTCTGTTTAATTGTTTTCAACGTATTAGCTGAATATAACAGCTTGCTGTTAAATTTGTGGCTACGAAATGGCTACGCACGTTCAATGTCACAGTATATGTTGATTAAAATTAAGCAAATGTACTGATTAATAATCGCGAACTCTAAAGGTATGCGTGTGGGAAATATTAAGCAAATTTCGGGGTGAAGTTACAATGCGTTTTTCATTGAAGTCGCTTTGAATAGAATGTTTCTTTTGCCATGATTTCTGAAAACATCTGAAACTCTGAATAGATAGATTAGTTCATTAATGCAGCTTCATCGCAACAATCTGAGCAATTGTAAAATGAAACCATCTACATGATAAAAACAGAACAGCATTTTTTTTCCATGAATTGGAGATCGTAAGTCGACGATTTTGTTCGATAGTTTTTTATATATTTTTGCTTAAAGTTTAGCTGCACTAAGGTGCTTTTTTACCATATTTTTTTATATTTAACTAGCAGAAGGCATATTTTTTATACTAAACTAGATATCTTCGAAAGTGTAATGAACTGATTAGCTCATTTCGTTTGTAGTGAATTAGAACGAATCAATTATTTTTTTTCTAGCACAAGCATCATAAAATTCATATAAAACAACCAAAACGAATGGAAATTTGGTACATCAATATGATACACGAATTGAAACAGCTCTAAAATGTTGATCAAGTCTGCCATGGTTGCAGCACTCTACACACTCATCAATCTCGTAATGCCAGTTTGAATTAATGGGCAAATCTCTCCAAAGCAGATAACAAATCCCCTAGCATGAATCATTATCCAGCAACGTCGTGCTTCCTTGTTTCCATACAAAAAAAAAATCCGTCACCATGCTTCGGTTTTTGCTGCTCCGGTTCAATTTTGCTATCAGCCATTCTCTGTGCTTCGCTCCTCTGCTAGCGAAAAAAGTGACTTCGTTTTTGAACGTGATCGGTTGGAGTTATTTTTGAATGTATGGAATTATGGAACAGTTTTTGCTCCAGCAAATATGTTGATCTCCCCCGGCAGAACTCTTAAACAAGGTTGAAGCTAACAAGCACGTTGAACGGAATCTTGAAAATGAATAATCTTCCTCGTCATGTTTCTGTTCTGTTTTATTTTTCACTCATCGCATACCGTTCTCCGGTTTTAAAAGTCTCCCGCCATCAAACTCATAGTTCAAATGCCAAACCAGCGGCACAACAAGGGAGAACAACAGCAGCAAAAACGCCCAAACCCGCCATCGAAAGGTATTCCCTTCTCCCGGCGAGCTCTTTGCCCGATCGGCGCCCAGCGATCGTTCCGTCTTTCACTGTCTGCGCCCTACCGGTGCACCGTGGAAGCCGCTTAGGTATCGAAAGCTGCCAGCTTAATTTCCGCAAGCTCTAGCCGTAGACCCATAATCAAGTGACTTCTTTTTGCTTTTTTCGGCTGTTTCATTTATTTCACGAAAAAACTTCTAACTTTCAAAACCGAAACGCTGCGCATGGTGATGGCGGTGGTATGGTGGTTAGCTTGGAAGGACGCAACGGCAGCCCATTTCCTGACACTGGCCTTTCGTTCAGGCATTTGCATAGGAATCTTGAGTGACATTTACGAGCGGCATGGAATGAAATGAAAGCAGAAGAAAACGCAGCCACCACGAAAAAGTACAGCCGCCAAAGAGGAAGATATACAGCCCGTGGTCACGCAATCTGTCGATTCGGTGCTGAAATATGCTGCCGCATCCGGTCGAACCTTCCAACCATCACGGGCGCTTTGATGTTGGCAAGCATGTCAAAAGAGATCACCCCGGTGACCGGATGCCCGGGAAAAACGAAACTGTCAACGCCAGCGCTGGGAAGTTTCGTTTCGATATCGAGCGGTCCCGGGCTTTGCTTGGTTGCGTTCGTGGCTCGGGCTGTAACAGAACCGAACCGCTTTGATACATTTTTGATGAATCCTCCGATTATCTGCCTGTTGTACGGGAGATTTTTCGGCTGCAGGCAAAAAGGCAAAGAAGTAATTTGCCTGTGCTTTAATTTTCCTGCCCGCCAGGCCAGGATCCTTACCACCACCGGGCTTTTCGTTGCGACTCGTCCGTCTGTCGAGCAGTCCAATCACGCCACCTTTCGCCCGCAGATAAAGTCATCTGTCACAGCACGTTCGTGTTATTGCGATATTTCATTCCCACCCTTCACTGTACACCTATCCCTTGGTGTGCTTAAGAGGATACCGGATTTCCAGCCGAAAGCAGGCACCGCTTAAGCTTTCTCTGGTCTGGTTTATTTTTTGAGGTGGAATGTTTTGCTGCGTAAGCAACCGGTTTGACAACAAACAAGCGCTTGCAAGCGATATCAGTCCCAGGCAGAAGAATCAAAGCTTGCCCACCATCAATCATGCGACGCCGCTGTCAAGATACGCATCGGAACCGCTTCAGCGGGGTACCAAGGGAACGATATCCGTTTGTCACGCGGCACCAAGTTTGCACGATGATTGCGGGTGGGAGGGGCAAAAACACAACCTCGTACTCGATTCTATCACGGCTGGCGTCGGTTTCACAAAGTAAACAGTTTTCTGCAGCGATTATGTCGTGCTTACGGTAAACGGCCAGCCAACGAGCAAGATTACCAACCGTGGGGGCGTGAGCGAACCGTGTAGACTAAACACAACAGGCGCTGCCGTGTGTGCGGAGTAGGTAAACAAACACGGTTGGCCACTCCAGTTAGACAACGAGCACGCAGCGCATACATGGGTTAGGTCGGCTTATTGAAATGTGCAAGTGTGTTTTGTTATTGGTTTCGGTGAAAGCAAATGAAATTTGAGACAACACTGTTAACTAAATTGTTAAGTTAAACCTTTCTTAAAGCTGCTATGTAAATAAAACACCAAAGGTGTGGGATGAATATCATATGCATTCAAGTTTTCTCTTAAGTTTTTGTGAACAGTCGTTACTACTTTGATTGTTACTTCATCAACATGACTTTATACAATATGGCAAAATTCAATTTCTGCCTAGTTCCATCCCACTTGGTTTTTAAGTAAAGCAATTTTAAGATCATTTTAATCTGCTCATTCCTTTTTACGTTGTCTGATTTGCCACTGACGAGTTCCTTTAAACATAGGCTTATTCCTTGAGTATTGTTTATTGATTATTTATTCCTTAATCATGCATGTGATATTGCAAACAAGAAATTATAGAACTGTAATTTCAAATAATATACAAAGCATTATAAATCATCAAGCATGAGATAACTGTCCAAACACAACTCGTACGAATAAAATTATCCATTCACGAACTAGAAAACAATGTCATGAACTCTTTTAACTCTTTTGATAGATGATCTTTAAGTTCGTTGCTTATATTACTCTAGCTAGTCGAAGTCTTAAATAGAGAAAGTAAGCCTCTGAATATGTGAATTTGGTTAGGAGACTAAATATACATAGGAGGATACATCCTTTCTCGTCGAAAAGAAGAAGAAGAAATTCGTTCCCGGCTTAGCGACCATTCGTGCCAACTATTTCTTGCCACATATTTTTATTCATTCCTTCATCTGAAATTCATTTTTCGAATCAGAACACAACGTAAGACACAAAGTAAGGAATCACTGCCTGAAAATTGGCTGTAATTTTTAAGCATAGGACCACTCATTCCGATGGTAATATTTATTTTTGAATTGCGCTGTCCCTTTTTGTATCGGTGTCTTTTTTAACATCAAGTTTTGCTGCAGCTGTCGTCACACTAGCTTTTCACGGCAAAACATATTAAAAATAAACTCTTAATCATTTTAAATGCATTATTTCCCACCAAACTAATTTTTAGCGGTAAAAGATATTAGAGCAATTTGGCATGCTTTTATTTTAATGGCATCGTTTCCCATCATGGCTACATATTACGGTATATACAAACTTAACGATTGCAGTTCATAACATTATGTTTGAATTAATTGAATGAAATGTTTATATTTTCCGCTCTATTGATGACTCTTGATGATTCTTCTCCGATGCTGTTTAAACATCATTTATATAGGTACTTTATTGTTTGCTCCAAACGGATTCAATTTCATTGAATTATACTTATTGTATAACATATTGAGCTATTATCAAGTAATTTCTTTTAAAACCACACTAAAGTGTTCAACAAACATTAAATGCCTGCTCATTGCTCCCTGCTTTATCATACCACTAGCATTAGGATGTTATATGTGAATTATTTGTCCCTGAGTGAACAAAATGACTTCATTTAGGTGATGGGTCCTTGCGCCCTTTCTTGTCACACAGTCACTCCATCTCTTGTGGCTCCATTCACGAGCAGCCACATCAAACAGAGTGTTCAGCATACACCACAGGCATCGCGATGGATGCGGTAGTCCCGGTTGGGCAGTTAATTAAATTTAAAAAGAACTTAAATTGGATTATCTTTTAATTATTATCCTTTGTGTTTGTTCGCCGGCTCGATGCTGCCCATACCGATCGGTGGTGGCTTTGTTCCTTTTGTTTCACTTTGCCCTTTCCGTTGCCTCGGTGCAAAGATGCTGCTACTGCTGGCACGTACCGAGCGGGGCGAGACCGCGTACCTTAAATCATTCCCTTGCCTCCTCGGTCAGCATCGTTTCCTTTTCTGGGCGGCGGCACAAAAACAGGCGTCGTAGGGATTGGAAGCCTTTCTTGCGCACCGTCGAGCACTGAGCGGTGCGGAGAGTCGCGAACGTGCTCATCCCGAACAATTGCGGCTAAATGTGTCCCTTTTCCCGGTCTGCTGTGTGCTCCATGCTCATCCCGTAACCCACTAATCCAGTCCGGTGATTCGGAGTGAAAGCCTTTAAGATTTCATTAATTTGCCATGGTTGTCACGTATGATTCATTAGACGTCACAGACGCTGAAGTACGTCGTGGGACGGCTAATCCCATGACGGGCTGTCTCTTTGGCGAATGAGAACGACCTGTCAGTGCGGTGGAATGAGCTGTCAGCAATTGGTGTGGTGGAACGAACTGTTACAGTGATGAATCACTCGTTGCTAGGCCCGAAGTTTGGTGAGTATTCAGACCGGTGCATTTTGAAGCTCATTACAGTGATCAAAACCATAAGCTGTGAAATTAACATATTTCAGAATATATAATTGGACAAGCGAGAACAAATGATATGGAGACGCCCAGTACTTTTCAAGAAAGAAACACCTGGCGCCTCCATGGCACAAGATGTGTTGTAATGTACTTGCAAAGAAATGGTTAAAGCAGTAGGAAATTAAATAGGTATAGAAAAATTAGTAAAATGTGGAAAAAAGTAAAAAAAATCATTTTTTTCTCTAACAAGCAACATATTACAAAACCTTGTTTTTTTTTAACATTCATATCGAATATTCAATTTAATCACTGTACTGCACAAAACTAGGTAGATAAAATTCCTTTAACAAATTATTCAAACAAATTTCCGGCATCATGGAGAGCGTAATGAAAATTACGCACAGCTAATTTAATAACTTTATGCACACAAAAACCATTGTCCAGGCTCCCAGGGGTCACCAAAGTGAGAAAAGCAACGCGTCTTGGTTCCTCTTCGCAACAAATAACAGCCAGCAAACTGTACGCCAACCTTCATCATACCTTCATCATATCGAGCTGTAGGATTAGACTAAAAGCAAGGCAGCAAAAGTAAAAAAAAAAAAAAAGAACACCAACTCACCTTCTTTTAGCCCTTTTCAAACCCCTCTGAAACGGACCGTTGTTTAACCCTTGTTAACTAAAGCCTAAAGGCTTTGCTGTCTGCCCATGTATAGGCACCGTGCAGCAACGGATTTGTCCACGCCTTGTTGTTAGCGTGTGTATGTGTGTGTGTGTTTGTGGAAAAGTAACGCAAAAGTTAAAAAACAAAACCCATCAAAACATGATGCATCCAGCGTGTCGGACGACGCCCCGAAGGCGTATCTCGTGCAAGTGTTGATGCGTGGGACGTGTAGACACCGATCAACTCTCCGCCTTCCAGCGGTCATCGGATAGGGAAGGAGAATCCCGCAGCGATGCTGACAGCGACCATTTGGATGACTTTTCTTTATGCAAATTTGCGTCCTACAATAACTTTCAGAGCGCGGCAACGATCCATCCGGTTCGGTTGCCGCTAGCAGGCGTGAAAAGATGCCAAAGAATGAAACGATACGCCACGCTAAAAAGAGTGTATAGGGTATAAACAAAATATACACACATACACACTTAATCTGAGCGGGTCACGAGAAAGTGGGTAGAGGGAAAAACAAATTTAATATAAATTCATTTGCCACGGCGAACGGCGTGGCGAATATGATGGTGGGATAATTTACGACCACTTCCCAGAAGGGCAAGGGCTTTTGTCGATTTCGACGACCGTTTTGGACCCGTCCCACGCACCACGTCCCAAACAGTGTAATTCACGTTGGTGTTACTTGTTTGCTGAAAATAGCTCGCTCTTGAACGCGCCGACAAGAGGAAACAGAGCAATCATTATCTTCCACTGGCGTGGTTAGAAGACACGCATAAGATGCGCCCTCTCTGTACACGTTGCAACATTAAGAATTAGCGCCCGTGCCTCTGATTTTTGGAAAAAAAATATCTTTAGCTACAAAACAAGTAGCCAGTGTAGCTTCGAAACTTTGCATCTAAACTTTTTACGTTTTGCCTTGCCCGTCGCTGTTGCTGAAGAAGTTTCGTACAAAACGTTTCGACATTTTTGTCCTTCCGCTTTTACTGCGATACAATGAGGTGCCCATTTATGACGCAATTGATGAAGTTAGTGTAGAACCGGTGGACACCCACGCACTCACCAAGTCATTCTACCATCCGTTTCAACCACCTCCCAACCTTTCTAACCCAAGTTAGAAGCGTCCCTCACAGGGCAAATGAAATGATTACGATGATTTACGCCCTCGTTGACTGGTGGGTACTTTACTCTTCAAGTGCTGCACTGCGTACGGCCTTCAATCTTCCTTTTTTCCTCTGCTTTAGTGCGGGTGGCCATGCAACACAATCAGACCACCACCATTTTCCAAAACCGAGCCGACCGCTCGAGCCAAAGTGGCATTTGCTTAGCTATAGCCCTGAACCGGGGCAGGGCACACATGACGGTTTTCTGGCAAGCGGCTTGACGACACACCGCGGTGGGCGGATAACTGGGAGTTAATGAAATTACTCATAACACTCCGAGCACCGACCAAAAAGGAAGCAGTACACCCTCAGCGCTATGGCAGAGGGGTACACGTTCGGTGAGGGCCAGAAATAAAACAACTCAACCACCCCGTGGTGTCGCAACGCTGCTCCGCCGAGTGTCGTACGCCTCGTTCCGGGGCCCGTAAGACTTTACTGGCTTTATGGGGCACACTGTGACGGCAATACCGAATGAGGGAGAAAGATGGCACCGAAGGCTGAAGGTTGTAAAATTGATTGCATAATGGGAGAGAAAGTTGTAACATTTTACGATTATTTTTATATTACTCCTTAAGCTGCGTGAGCGAGTGTTTGTGTTTCCTTCTTTATTGTGCGCTTTTTCTTTTTGTTTCGACAACACGTTCTGAGACGGAACGAACGCAACAGTGTCATGCAGCAGGAGGGGAAATGGAAACCCTTCAGATGCCACCCCACGGTCGTGTGCAACTTGTGTGTGTGTGCGTTTGTACTTGTTTTATGACACTGTAACAACAGGATTTCCCCCTAGAATGCTGGGCGAACGTTCAATCTGTGCCTCAATCCGATCGGACTGCTGAGCCGGCCGGAATTGATTTTAATGGTGCCGGAAAATCCAACATCTCACAACCGATGCAGCAAAAGAGAGAAAGAGAGGGTGAGAGGAAAAGGCTTGCAAGCTTTTACGCCAACCAACCAGCTCATTCAAATGAGATGCACACGGAAACCCTTCCGGGGTTGAGATTGAAATCGAATTGATGTGTGAAGTGAAGAACGTTTTTGGCGATGAAAGCGTTACGTTGCGTTACGAATTTCTCTCGTTCAAACGAACCGCACATCCTCCACCACAGAGCGTGGCAGCTCACCCGTAAGTTGTGCAAATATTTAACCCTCCACACTACAGTTGTGAGACATTTTTGGTGAGTGGTTCGCCTCATCCCGCATCGTGCGTTGGGTAAACGTTCTTCATCCGAACGCGAAGGCATTCGAAGTCGTTTGACACGATCCACTCTTTACCATTGCCCCGTTGGCATCGTTCCCTTAAGGAAGCGTACCGACGGCGGGAGAGTATCCTTTTGCGAAACGTGACAAAGACAGACAAATGGGACACTTATCCTTAGTGATAGACGTGAGAGGAAAAAAAAGGAGAGACAAAAGTACAAAGCACACAAGCGAGCTTCCCGCCAGCAGCAGTTTCATCACTGGCCGGTGAGGAAATTCTTCTGCTGCGGGCCAACCACCAGCAGCCCGGCTACCAAAGTCAAACAATAATCTGTGCTGCAATGGAAACGAATTCAACCACAAAGCTCGCTCCGTTGCACCGTGTAGGGTTGTTGCTTTAGAGGGGGCGCTTCGAGACACCTCCGTACGGGGTGAACAAAGCTGACGGATCCCTCCTTTGGAAGTTTGCTCCTGCAATGTGGTGTGAAAATTATTAAATGCATGAGTAAAATTCACTCAAGCATCTGCGTCACAGGTACGAGTGCACACGGCATCTTCCGTTTCATCTACGTACGATCCATCACCACGGTGGGAACGTGTCTTTTAATAAACATCACACAAAACACGCTTGATCACGTTCGCTCTCATACCAGCTTGTTTCGTTCCGGCTCTGCTTTCGACAAGCTTACCGTAACCTGAAATAACGGGTGAAACAATATTGCATAACCAGCAGGCGCAGCAGGCCGCTACCGTGACCGGCGTGATGCTATTGCGTTGCGATTGCATAAGTGATTTTTACGTTCCCGCGTGGTTGCCCCGTGTCGTCACGACGATCGTGTGCGTGATTCAACAGATCAACACCGGTGAATATGAATAATGTACAAAAAATTTATTGCATCCGAAACAGGCGCGTAACAGCAAGCAGCGCTTTGCAAACGGACTGGCATACTTCCCGGCGCAATGGCGCAACAAGAATGTGATGCAAGGCCGTCGACAGGGAGATAAAGATAGCGAGCAGCAGCGTCTTGAAGCATACCACAACCATGCACCAAACATTGTGCCGATCTGCCGGTACGCTTCAACCAGACACAGCACTGTACGGAACTCCTACTTTCCAGTTTTTTCACCAAAATATGTTCATACATCTTTACCTTAAACAAAGCAAAAACACTTTCAAAAACTTTATTATTTTTTTTGGAGATTATGTAATGATTTTGAATGTTGAAATATTTGAAATAACCTAAAGTAGACATTAAGAGACAAATTTGAATGCAGCTGAGCGATACAGCTACACAAGATAATCAAACAAATGTTTGCATGTTCATTCAAAGCTTTTGGACACCTTAATATATTAATTAATAGCATTTCATCTTTCATTACTTCATCCCAAAATATTACAACTATGGAATAAAGACTGTCGGTCTGACAGTTCACATTGCCAGAACAATCCAAAAGTCACGTTCATTTCAGATTCAGGATTAGCAATTTACCGCAGGCAACCAATTTTCAAACGCGATCGTTTATTTGCATTTATTTATCGTGCCAGCATCTTCAGCTCAGCTCTGTTGTGCTTTATCAAACGAAGTTTTCCCCTCTAGAAGTACCATCTATCACCCCCCCCCCCTCCACCCCCACCTCTTGCACACCATCCATTTACCAGCAGAGTGCCGCGCAAAACGTTCTTCCATTGCATTCGAGCAAACAAATTTTGCAATTCGTTTACGTCTCTTACAAACTCTTGCTGCTTCGCCGACAGCGCCGGTACGCTTCATTAGCTTCAAATTGAGATTGCTACATAAATCCATCAGCAAATGAAATCGCTACGATTGAAGCTATTATGTGCGTGGTTCTGGTCCTGTTGCGCTTCGGCCACCAATTGCCAGCGCTAATCTCCCAAAAGGCAGACAAACTGGAAGGTAAAGCGCAAAACAACCGGAATGGGGTATGCGAAACTCAATTAACGGACGGCAAAACTTTGTCCATTTCATCTGCCGCAACTTAGTTTAGCGCTGCGAAAGAAGTAAATTATACCGCGCTTCGTAGGAGGGAAAAGGACTCAGTCCGTGCTGCCCAAAACGCCCGGGTTATCGATACCATCTTATACCCGTCTTTGGGGTAAGCTCGTGTTTTGCAAAAACAAAAAACCGCTTGTCAAATAGGAAACTTTCCCAGCTTCTAATGTAGTCGTCCCCTTTCACGCGGGGAAAGATGTTTCCCGTCAAACGCCCGCCGGCCAATGTTTTCCCGCAATATACACCCTTTGCGCGTGATAATTTGCACAGAACAACGCTAAAACAACGTTCCACGCTGGAAGCTCACTCAGCACAAGAGAGTGCGACATTGAAGTGGTTTTTTTCCCCTGTTTGCCGAAGTAATTGTGCAAAGTTAGACAACAACATAAAATCGCGATTTATTGCTGCAATTGGCGCTGGAATCGTTCGTTGCTCGTAAAGCACCGCTCCCGGCCGGCCTGCAGGGTGGAACATCCATTATTTCACCCCCATCACAATTGTGCTGATAACGACACAACTGTGCTGCGCTGCTTCACCTTCACCGGGAGCAAGCAATAAACGTGCTTTGCCGTAGCTGCTCCGTTACTCGCCAACTCGCCAACCGAGCAGAATCAATCATCCGACCGGTCCCCGGGCTAGCTGGGATACGGTATCTTGATCTCGTTAAAAGTTACTTTTGCCTCATTAGCGAAAGGTCGCCCTAGCTGCCTCGTGTTACGGCGACGCTCCCTTGGCGTGCGTAATTTTCTGCGGTGGTGAGTGTGTGGTGGTACGTCACGTTCGTCGCACTCCAGTAGTACTAAAACATCGGCTTCGGCTTAGTTTCGTGTTACAAAGCGATGGGAAATGCGCTTTAAAAGTGAAAAGTTATGAAAAAGATCTAAACTTTCAATAATTATGTGAAAATTGGGCACGAATCAAAACAATACAAAAATAGATTATCTTAACGCTTCTGGAGTAGAAAAAAAATATTTCAGATTATATCCTTTGCATTTAGGGAAGAAGATAAAGCAGCAAGGGAGGGGAAATTTTCATCAAACAAGATTGAAGTAAGCAACACAGTACGTTTCCGGAACCGACACAGCGGCCAACAAGTTGAAACAGCGCTGTAATGTTTAAACAAATTCTCTCTACAACCTCTGTTATATTTTATTAAAAACTTTAAATGTGTTGCGCACACACACTGCCCCCGTATCCCTTGACGAATCATCAAACTTTAGCTCATATTTCACCCTCGGCGGGTGTCCTGCCGTTGCTTCCTTTCCTACGCCATACACTTGGTAGTCGACACAAATCATGAATCTTGATGGAAGCATCGTGCGGCAAGCAGAAAAAAGTTAATCCATCTGAAAGTTGCATCATTGCATCACAACCCTTGCATCCGACGGCTATCACACCAGCACTGATGTCTCGAGCTAGTGCCCCCCCCCCCTCCCCCTGCTCCTCCGGCAAATGAAAAGAGGTAACAGCAGCTTTCATCTCCTACCGATTATCCTTGGAAGGGACAGCCTTCTGGTAGCTGGCACTCCTTGCCAGACTTGCCCATAATACCATTAAATCAAATCCCGCCAGCTCATCGTGCCGTATCGTCCAGCGTCCATCTTGAAGTCACGCTCGATGAAGCACAACCTCTAATCCCCCCTGCTAGCGTCCCATGGCGCACTGTCCCCCACCATCACCCACGTTGCAAAAACACGGGGCGTAAGTCAACCAATTTCGTACGGCAAAGTTTTCACCTTCTTTGCGCTCACAGCTTGCGGCTAACGGCTTGTGCCCGAAACTATTCATCATCTTGGCACGCGCTCGACGCGGAACTGACTTTGTTTCCATGCGCTCTCTCTGTCTCTCTCTCTCTCCCAGCCTATCTCTACCTTTTCTCTGCAGGAAATGTTACCTTTTCACCCCCCGGGTATGCAAAAATATGGTCAACCCTGTGTAAATGGAACACTCTCAGGTGCCGTGTGCAAGTGTTGGAAAGAAAAATTGCGATCAGAGCCACTGGAAGGAAAGGAAAAAAAAACAGGAGACAATCAAACGCCGGCGCACGTTTCCTTTCCACAGTTGTGAGCGAAACGAACGAAACGAACGTCTTGCTTGGTGGTGAAAAAAATGTGCTGAATCAGAAAATTGTTACCATTATTTTCTTCTCGCTCAATCTCACTCTGTTTCTCTGTCTTTTTAGCCTTTTCTCCCCTTCTCCACGACATGCACAGAAAAGTGGCTCCATGTCGAGACGCTGAAACGTGATTTGAAACTGTTACCCACTATCGGGTGCCTTACCAACTTTGTGAAACGTGAATTGAAAGGGTTTTTCTTCTGGATTTACGGATGTTGGAAGCAACGGTAAAGATGTGTTGGGTGGCATGTAAAATCCAAATCCCTTCCCCCTCCCCGAACCAGGCCCCCAGACGAAGAACAGCGTGAGAAATGGATCCACACGGCACCAACGGAAAGCTAGAAGGGTTTTTTATTTCGTTCGTAAAACAGGTAGAAAATGAATTGCATCCTTCTCGCATCCTCTCTTACTGTTTTCTCCCCTCAAACTTCAGTGTTTTCTTCCATCGCAACTTACCTGTTAAGGGGAAACCGAACCCATAATCAAAAGATGATTGCAAATAAAAATGGAATTGTGGAACGTAAAATTTATCTCATAAAACGGTGCACTGGGGTTGCATTTTTCCGATCCATTTTTCCTTTCCTTTTTCCGTGGATGGATGTATGGGTTGCAGGGATCATTAGTTGTAAAAGGCATTCCCTGTAAATTGGGTCGTTTTTTTAGTAATCGGATCCATTTTCGTACTAAAGTACTATCCACTTTCCTCTATCACTAAGACAATCACCATCGCAGATTACAGATATGTAAGCATTATTCATTCGAAGAGCTATGAAATCTTCGTTGGTTATTCGTTTTTTCGTGAAGTTTATAAAATTCTGATTATTCCTAGAATTTGTACAATTATTAAAAAAAGATGATAAATGGCTCGTATTTAATTTTTCTTTAGTTTATTTCCTACCAAAATATGTTCGAAACATTTTCAAATACATGTATTCAAATTTTCAAAGCTTAGGTTACATTATAAAAGCATGTACGTTTTATTGCAATACACAATAAATCTTATAATTATCAATATATGTCAGCTACCTGCCCAATTTTGGCCAATCGCCATTTTTACCAACCTAATTTCATAGAAAATAAGATTCCAGAAATCAGTTACAATAATATGCAGATATTTGCAAAAAAAATTACAATATAAAATGACCTCTAATTGGAACAATTTAAAATACAAGAATATAAACCCTTAAACTTACAATAAAGTTATATGAAGTTTAAACATTCTAGACCGAAATCGTACCTATACTTTGGTATTGGTAAACTCAGAAAGCTCTTCTACAAAATAAAGATATCTCTCAACTAAGCGAGCCGTACAAAGCCTAAAGCACACAGGCGCAGAGAA
The DNA here is from genome assembly GCA_000349105.1 of Anopheles epiroticus. Lineage (NCBI taxonomy): Eukaryota > Metazoa > Arthropoda > Insecta > Diptera > Culicidae > Anopheles > Anopheles epiroticus. Next base: position 203,164 of record KB671954.1, on the reverse strand, counting down.
ACCATGAGTCCTTCGGAATGGCGCTATCACTGCACGAAACACCATCCGGAATGTTTGTTTTCCGCCCAGTTCATCACGGGCCACCCTCAAACCCTCCAGTTTTCACCCCTTCGCGAGAGCACCGGAAATGAAAATCGCTCTCACACACACCCTCACATACGGTGCGGTACAAGGAAATTTAAAATTAGTTTCTTAATTAACATCAACCATCGTTCTGGCCATCGTTATCCGTGCCGTTTCCACCCGGTGCCACGTTCCGGGGCGGCCAACGGGTTCAGCTCAACAGGCCAACGGGTTCAGCTCAACAGTCAACCATGATGTGTGCCGGGCTTAAAATACCAATCGTTTGTACGTATTGCCCTTCCGCATTTTTCCGGACGAATCGGGAATGGAAATTGAAAAATCTCACCCTCAATCTGCTTCGTACAAGGGCCACCGAAGAGCCCGTTTAGCACCAAACGCCATCGTGTGTCTGGTTCGGTGTGTATGTGTCGCTATTTGCCATTTCCCTACTGAATGATCTACTTGCGGTGTGCTGTCGGTGCAGGTTTGCGATGATTACGAATGCCGCTGGTTGACCTACATTGTACGCAGCTCCGGCGCTGAAAGCAATCATGCAAAATAACCCGCACCACACCGCAACCACCATCGTCCTCCCAACGCAGCCTATCATCGATAGGCTATCATACATCAATCATCGGTGTTGGTTTTTAGCGTTTTCCAGCGCCTCAGGTAAATGGTACGGTACGGTGAGTTCGTTAGCAAGGACGAATTTTCATCCATCGATTATCCATTAACCTACACAGCTGCACATGTGGAGCAGTACTTCGTGTCGTAGATGGTTCGGTTTATGACTTTATCATTTTGCTAACCGAATATTTTTGGCTCTTCCCACTGTACCGACTCTCGCCCTTGCTCGGCCCATCTAATCCGATCATTATTTTTCTTTTCTCTTTCTTCCCACGCTTGCTGGCCGATGGCCGAATCCTCGATCGTTGATGCTGCAGCCGGCTCCATGCCCTCCATAGCAAGCATAACGGAAGCTAAGCTCAATCCCAAGGTAAGTCTCTTTTCATGATGGTTCCAAACTTTGTTTTTCTTTTACTGGCAGATTTTTTATGGCACGATAGCAGACGAAAAAAAGAACCAGTTTAGTGAAACAAGAACACGTTGGATTCTGGAGAGCTGGTTTTTTGACAAAAAAAAAAGGTGAAAAGATGCCGGGTATTGCCGGTGCAACGGTCGTCCCGGTATGTGGGCTAGCAAATCCGATTACAGCTTGCCCAGTTTGTCTTCCTGGAACGCTCGCTTTGGGGAGGGTCATTAATCGAAAGTGCTTCTAGTGGCTGGACGAGACAGGACGATATTTTCTTCGTTCATTTGCCGGTGTTTTATTTTCTAAAAAGCAATGTTTGCTTTTGCGTTTCAGGAATTTTTGTGCGGTACAAGTTGAACAAGATGAAGCAGACAATCACACATACGCATGCACAAGTGCTTAAATCTTTCATTTATTTTCTCTCTACTTTGAAACTTAAAATAATATAATAGACTTTTGCAACTTCCAAACATAATCAATCAACTAAGAATATTTTGATTTCTTTTCGTTATTTTGGATAAGCATTTGAATGAATGCATTTTTGTTCGGATAAATGTCATCTTATAGGGTTTAGCACGGGGTTTGGCATTATTTGCATCTTCTGAGGAATATGAAATAATACATTACAATAAGCAAAATAATGTGTAGCAATCGAATTGGCTGTCCTACATAAAGCTGTCCTAAATTCATGCGCTACACTCAGCGTAAAGTGGTCCGGTAACCCTGTATTTGGGCATCACTGTGCGAAAGGCTGTTTATTTTAAACATTATGACAGCATAAGCGTAGATTGCCAACCAGGAAACAACAGCAAATTTAGCCTCAAACAACCTCATTTGATTATCATTTCCCTTCCCCTTTCCTGCCATTTCCTGCCAATGCCTCTCTACCTCTATCCTCCTCCACAGCTCCTAACAAAGTGAGTTATTTATACTCGTTCCACTTGACCTATCCTCATTCGCCGTTTAAAGTGGCTTACCGCATCAAAACCGCCTGCCTTACCCTCACCGGAGCTTGGCTGACAAAGTGCGTTAAATGCAGCCATCCAGCGAACCCGAATCATGCTGCGCTCACCTCACCTCACTGTCAGCAACAACAACAAGAAAGCGTAAAAAGCTGACCAGCCACGCGAAGCGAAACAGAAACCGATAAAGATTTTTGATCTCACCCGTAAGCGCTCAACCGTCCTGCATTCTGGGCCCGAGTCGATTGATTGAATTTGGAGGAAAAAGCAACTTTCACAAAGCCCGTAGCCGCAGGGCAGCGAGAATATTGAGTTTCGCTCTGCTCGGCTCCGTCCCAGGAAAGCAGCGGGGCAGATACGTTTTTCTACGAATGTTTTTATCTTCATCCCTCCCCAAAACAGCCCCGAAAGTGTGCCGGGCGGGTCGGATGAAGCGGGCGTCCGAAAATTGGAAAAGCGGCATAAAAGTGCTGTAATCAATGATTACAGTGAAGCATTTCAGATTTCAAGACCCGAAAGAAATGGGGGAAGGATGAAAGGAAGCTTGCTGTGGCGAGAGGGATACCATTTTGGGCCCCGGGTTCTTATCGGTCCACGGCAATCGATCCAATTTGTTCGATTAGGCCTTCATTAGGTGGATTGTGTGTTCTTTCAAACGTTCCACAGAATGAAAACAGGTTTATGGAAGCGGGCATGCAACAGGCCTTGCTTACGGTTTGCAGTTGTACTTTATAGGTAGGAATGATTGCATTGTAACTGAAGAACAAAGTGTTTTGGGTGGGAAAATACGATTGTTCTGTGATGGTAGAAGGTATTAAAAATGAAGAAAAAAACATATATGATACATATAATATTGTCAACCCTTTCCTCAATACAACGAACACTAATTAACTTTTCATATAACTTTATAAAAAAAAACACAATCAAACCGTCTTCGGCGCAGTGAACGGTTGTTGTGAAATGGGCACATAATAATTAGCTTCACATCAATCAATTTCAGTCATCAATCTTGATCCGCATAAACGGCACGTAATGCACTTTGGCTGCACTAATTACCGTTCAGCAGTGTCACTCATTCAATCGCCGTTGATTGGCACGAGTGCAAAACGACTGTTGGCATAGCCTGGCCTGTATTTTTGAGCTTTTCCTACGACTCGCAAACTGTCCTCAATTGATCGGTCACGTGTTTGATTGTCCTCATAGATGCCAACACAGCGAATGAGCTTGAAAGTGGTTTCATTCGTCCGTGTTCGTGACAGCTCTATTGCACGAATCTACATTGAAGAAGAGTGGAAAATTAAATCAACACGCGAACCAGATAAAAGACAAAGTCGGCTTGCGGCGGTTTCCTATCCGAAATAATCGTTTTAAATTGTGTTCAGTCCCAGCACAGACAAATGTTTGAACGAAGCACGGAACTATTTTATTATTTCCAAATACTTACAGTTTGTTTTAACGAGAAATATAATGTACATTATACCCACGATAGCCACTATTGAAAAACACTATCTCAAAAACCTTTTATATGTCTGCACTAAGATAAACAAATTGTGTTATAACTGCAAAAATACATACAGCAATACGGTCTGACCGTTACTATGGAAAACTAATCTGAAATAGAAGTATTGTATAGCTAATCGTACTTTTCTTTAATAAGCTTGGATCATTTCTAACGAATGTTTGTGGTTTTAGCATCTTCCTAGTATAATTCCACACCTGTGTTTGTCCAATTCATGCAAAAACACAAGCGTGTAAAATAACGCTTTCTGCTAAAAAAACTTCAGAATTATAATTTCTGAAATCTGTTTCACCGGACTTCCTTTTCAGTCATTGAACAGTACGCGCAAATTTATGATTGAAAAGGTTTCCTACTGCTCAACAAAAACAAAAACAGTTGAGTCACTGTGATCTGATAAGGAACTTAGGTTAATCTTTTCCCGAAATATAATAGTGAATAACATTCACTATGCTCACCTCAAAAGGTCTGAGAAACATCATTACTGGCGTTTACATACATATAATGTTTGGTTATAGTTTAGCCGTGCTACTGAAATGATGAACCATTAAAGGAGAACATGTTCCCCAGCGAAACGAATGCAACACAGCGCAAGTTTCCACGAGCACCGTGAAAGAACCAACCAAACTAATCACGGAAACTAACCTTCTCCATATCGATCACCATCCATAACGGAAGCGCTTTGAACTAAGCCCTTTGCGACAATCGAACGGAATCACAGTAGTCCTCTACACCCACCCACCCGCCCCCGCGGTTTCTGAGGCGTGGAAAATTTCCTCACCACCCACGTGCCAGCCGCGTTACGTATGGACTTAATTTTGCCCGTTAATCTGATTACATAGCGGGAGTCAATAAAATTAACATAATGGCGACTTATCGTTGCTGGTGTCACCGGGGCAATCAGGCTGCTGGCTGCTCCAGGGGCAACGGGGAGAGTAATTATTCCCTAGCGTTCTCCTGCACCGGCTCCCATGATTGGCTCTGCCTTTGCACCGTTTCCAAGGTGCTCGTCCTACGTGTTTTCCATCAAACTGCAGGGAAGGGGCGTACTGTGGAGGCTGCGAAATCGTTCGTTCGCCGTGAAACAACATCGTACCTAATTGAATTTTCATTGAACGGTTGCGGGCAGCGTAATTGATTTACGTCCCAAATTCAGCTAACCACGCCATGCCCTCTGCTCAACTCGATGGCTGCTATTTTTCCTGGCAATTCCTGGCTATAGGAAAGGATCAGTTCCTTCTGGGAAGGTTTTATTTTTATTCTAACTTTTTTCCCGCTGCCCATGCACGTACAGGTAACAGGTAAAGCGCCAGTGTTCAGTGAGGGTTTTCAACAACCTAACGCCCGCACTTCTTCACCACAATTGAAAGCACGATTCGCTGACAACCATTCCAGTTGGTGATAAATCTTTCTCGGAACCACTCCCTTATTCCCCGTTTCCCGAACAATGGTTTGACAGCTGGGGCATGCAACAAATGTCCCAGCCGGGATTGATTGTCCCTTTACCCTTTCCCTTGGGAGCTACGAAAGTTCAACACAGCGTCCACCGCACGCACAATGTCTGAAGAAAATAAGCGTACCAAGAGGTACAACCGATGAATGGCAAACGCATATTGCTCCCATGCAATCAAAGAAACACCGGTTGCTTAACGACGGGAAAAAAACGAATTCAAGCACAATATGCCATCGATAGCTCGCTTTCCGGGGTAGTTCGGTTTGCCTAATGGCCTAATTCTTTGAGGTTTCTGTGTTGGGTTTTGTACTTTTTTTTATACCAGGTCCACTCAGGTTGGATCGTTTCACCAAGAGCTGAAAAGCATTCCTATCGGTTCGCCGATAAGGTGCTTGGGCATGAACTGAAGGGTTAGACTGGTATGAGCGAAAATTCCTGACAAGGCAACCGGGGCTAAGAACAGGTAACAGGTACGCTGAAATCGGCTGAATAGTGGTTCGGTGTGGAAATGCTTGGAATAGCTATTTCATATCTGAACTTTACCCGTTCCACCAAAAAACGAAAAGACGTGGCACGTGCAAGGGTGAGGAGGTTTGAAAATTCGAAACATTTCATGGTTTGATACGTGGATGTAAGGCAGGGGCTTGGAATATTATCGGCACAGAACGAAGCATGGTTCACGTTTTGTGAGTGCAGAGAGTTGTACGTGTCTTGACGATGGTAGAGCCATGAGGGTTGCTTTATGCTCAAACAATTTCTGATCGTAATATTACGTTACATTAATACAGAGTTCGCTATATAACTTTTTTTAACCACCGGATATATCGAGTCTGGCAACACGCGTGTCATGACAGAACTGAAAGATAATTTCTCTTGTTATTACCCTGAACGAAAATGACTGCGTACAGGTGCGTATGTTTCGATAAGTGGACTCACGATCGACCTTAAATCGATGCTTATTTTTACCAAAAAATCATCTTTTCCCATAAAGATCTTTTCCATCTTGGTGGCAATGTTAACAAGAAAAATTGTTGGATTTGAGGCACGGAAAATCTACACTTAATTGAAGAATTACCGATGCATCACGCGTGACTATTTGGTGTGGATTTTGGTCGAAAGGCATCATTGGACCATTTCCCTTAGAACATAAAGATGGATGGACGCTAATTGTCAATGGTGTCCGCTAGGGTTTAGTTAAGTGAATATTTATTCAAAACAATTGCAGATGAGGACCTTATAGACATTTGTGATCTTCAGGATGGCGCTATGTGCCACACAACCAATGTGACATTCGATTTTTGGGCGCACTTGTGTTTTGAAGACCGAATCATAATTCGAAATTCTGATGCCGTTTGGCTGTAAAAGAGATTTTGGATTATTAATTGTCGCAAGCCGTTAAAGACCAATGTTACGTCAGCAAACAATCGAAACATTCTCCAAAAAAATCGTGTTGATTTCTGTCCCTGGTGCAATCACAGTATCCATTGTCTAAAGTTTGAATAGATACAGCTCGTTTATTCGATTACTCTGATTTATTTTCTTATTTGCCGTTTTCTCGATCTTGGGTCCCAATGACTCAGTCAAGCTATCTGAGACTCAACCCTCGTTTGTGGCTGGCATACACTTCAAACACGTTAATCTTCCGGTATTGCACTCCTTGATCTTTCTCTATGTTCCTATCCATTCATTCTCACAGCAGTCAGGCGTAGGAATACTTCATGGGGTCTGCTCCATCTTCAACATATCTGCTCCCCTTTTCGATTTCCATCTCTACACGGTTCTGTGTATGTTTCTTTCTTTAATTTCTTACTCTTTCTCCATTGGAATGTTTGGTTCCAGATTGGGCCTGTAAGTAAATTATTTTTGCTGACGATGGGAACAAAGTAAATTTAAATAGTCTACATCAAGCATAAGCCGATCCAAATGATTTTAACTTATTCACTGTATTTCGAATGCTTCACGCTGTATCCCGAATGGTTCAGAGTGATTAATGATGTTTAAGGGCATGAGTTTGGTGAAAGGATTTTATTTAGTTTCTCATGAATGTATACTTACCCTCCCGATGGTTTGTTAACTTGCAGCGTGATCATGAGACTCGCACGGCAGTCGAATCAAATGAAGGCGTCGAATCGAAAGGCAGAAAATTGGTATCATGCAACATATTCGAATCGACGAATGTAACATCGAGGTATTTGAGCTTTTTTGATCCAAAATAGATTTATTTTATTTTATTGATTTTAATAATTTTTAGATTTTTTTAGATCCAGCCAAACCGGTTTCAAAACATGCTCGAACGGCACCTCGAATACAGTTATGATACCAATGAAGCTTTTTCAGCAAGCTTTCTTGCCGTTCGAGTCTCATGATCAAGCTGTTGATCTACAACACGTGGGTAACGATGAAACGGTAATATACGATACTGTGAAGGCTGTGTGGTACAGCGATCCATGCAATCTTCTGGAAGCCAACAACGTGAAACATGCGATTAATCCAGTCGATAACGTTTCCACACGATTATCCAAATCAAAACCAATCTACCTGGTCCGCGCGCCTACCCGAAGTGTTTGTCAACAAAACCTCATCAACCTGCTAAACAGTTTACTTAAACGGAAGCAATTCAATTCAATTTCGGAACGGAACGGAAGCAAGATCTAATCATTGGCACGGGTACATGTTTGCCTAACAAACACACACACACACAAGCCCCACAGCCGAAGCGCACACTTTCGCACTTCCGTAAACAGGCAACGCACTTTCACCACGCAGTAGTATACACTAATTAGAGCAACGACGCAAAACCGATGCCTGTGCTCGTCGTGTGATCTCATCGATCGTTTCACTTCGTCGCCGTGCCAGCTTCACCCGTCGAATCATTACAAATTATGTTTGGGCTCCCTGCATTCTCCTCCTCCTCCTCTCGACGCCGCACACGCACACGGTGAGAATTAATTCACTTCGGCTGCTGTCAATTTATCTCGGGTACGTCCCACGCTGATTCCATCCCGGTGTGTCTGCACCAATCCGTGGCCGCAGTCTATCGCCCAGCATGACGGGTACGGTGTGACAGCGTCAAGTCACGCGGCCTCCCGGTGCCACCCGTCGGCTGATAAATTGCCACCGCATCCCGGACGCCCGCGGCCTACCCCTCACCGCCAAAATCAATCGATAGAGCTAGCTCGTGGTGGTTGTGCAAAACAAGGATGCCAAAAAAAAACAGACACCAGTAGTCACATCCTTTTTGTACTTTTTTTTCTGCTCAGTAGCGTTCAGCTTACGCGTCGGAGTAATCTGGCACGTTTGCTGCCAGGGAGGAGGAGGTGAGGTGGAATTGGCAGCATCCGAGGGACCGTAGAGCAGGAGCCGGGCTGTCGGATCGCTCCATCGGTTCGGATTGTAAATTTATGACCTTTTGTGTCACCAGTGCCCTTGTCGCCGTCGGTGTCTAGAAGGATCTCCACTTCATTTCAATCGATCGAACGCTCAATTGTACAGTTTTGCACACCGTCCCTAAAATGAAAAAAAGAACCACGAAACAGACACAAATAGCGAGAGTGAGCTTCGAAAAGCCACTGTGTCGGATGTATATTGAACGGCTAGATGACAGAGAAACAGATAAAAGAACGGCTGCCCCATTCGCCTTTCCCTAGTCCCAGGCGTAAGAGTCAGCGGGCCCATTTTCCACGCCAGAGGCTGGCCTTATTTTTGTCCATGCATATGAGTTTGTTGTGTGGAAAAAAACTCGCCCCATCGAGAAAAAAAGTCAGGCAGCATCCTGTACCACCGTGCTGAATGCGAGGATGAATGATGGTCGACGATTTACCATGCCTTTTTGTTCTCCCGTCGCGTGTATTCTCAGCGTGGAAAAATGTGTGCAAATGCAACAAGCAAACAAATGACGACAGCCGGCAGTCGGGGAGAAAGAAAGCTTTAGCTTCCCTCTCGATTGTGCTCCCACACATCCTTCTTCTCTCATCCCTCCCGTCGTGTTCCATGTGTTGGCAGTGGCGAACTGAAAATAAAAACCATTATGCTACAACAAACACCAGGCGCCTCCATTGGGGAAATTTTTGTTTATGAGTTGGCCAAACGTATATGCTGTACAAAACGTCGATGACCGTATTGGCACGAGAATGCTATTGATTTCTGACAAATTGTTTGCTTTATGCACTGTTAGTTTTGCCATTTTGCATTAATAAGTGATGTGGCGTTTAAATTATTCAACGGTTGCAGTCAGCCGGTCAGCAGAAACCATGGACACAACGCATTTTGGTTTTGATTTAATCCATAAGTTATCAGTATTTTTTCTTTTTTATCTTTCGACGTGAGATACTCATCGAATGGGTAACAATTACTTGTTTCTATTCTATACGATTTTCTGCCTTAAGTATGTAAAAAGTACTGATGCAACCAAAAGCTGGAAATTAAAGACACATGAAAGCTGTCAACCAGATTAATTAAAATTCCCTTTCATTTTTCCCTAGTGAAGCCTAAGAAGCATTTATTCTAGCAATTGTTTTTTTTTTTTTTGATGATTAAGAACAAACTATTGAAACAGTTGTAGAGTTTTTGCTCAAACGGTCAGCAAGGCATAACTTCGATATGAAAAACACACAAATAAGGTTCAAATGGCTAAATGGAAAATTGTTCAATGATAAAGTAAAATGAAACATACATTAAAGGATTCTTTTTGTTTCCGAGCCTATGCCTAATAACTGAAACTGTTCATTTTTGTATGTTAAACAGTTTTACAAGTGAAAAGACGACTTTTTGTGTTTTTCTAAAAGTCAGAATTTTATTGAAACCAATTAATATATTTCAGTAAAATGTTTTTTTTTTCAAATATGTTTTTCCTAATGTTTCAGAAAGTTAGAATTTCGTTTAGGTAATAAATAAGATAATATTCAACAATGATGCACTCTTAAGCCGTCAAAAGCTCAGATTGACAAAGTTTCAATACACCTATCGTTGTAAACATTCCCAAATTCACACAACTCCAAAGTTAAATTATTTTTGCTTCCAAATATAAGCTCAACTCACCCTCCTAGCACCTTTTCTTGTCGTAAACTTCGTACAACATTTGCACGCACAGCAATTCATCATCGCAACAATTTAAGGGCAAACCGATTCCCCTCTGCCACTGAAAGAGTGCCAGTTAAACCGTCGGCTTCAAATTCATCATTGATTGTTCAACAATAACAAAAAAAAAATGGCTATCATGCCTCCTTGACAAAACGTGTTCATTGCAAACCGAGCGTAAAGTTTGCTTTAGCCACACGAGCCACCATATTCACGAGGGTTTACTTTTTGTCACTCGACTTATCCGCTCCCGTTCCTTATCAGGTGAACCATTGTCGCAGGGTAAAGGATGCCACTCAACAAAAAAGGAAAAACCCGAAACCCAAAACACACACTGACACACGGGAGCGCGGGCACCGTTTTATGTGGTGGGAATTGAGAAGTTAAACAGAGTTTATGAAGCCCCGTCCTATTGTATTTCCACCAACAATGGACGACACTCCAAGCCGACAGTGGCGCTTCCTCCGGTGCGTTGGCTCAGTTTATAAATTTCCTTCGGTGCTAAAGCGAGCGCAACCGGATAGGTGGAGGAAATTGAGAAGGATAAGCGAAATTTGTACGCACATAACTTGCACACTTAATCTGCAGCCAGCGATGACGATAATGATGAAGCTGCCGCTGCTGGCGATGATGGTGATAGTGATGACTGGTGGGAGGCGATCCGTGAATGTGGCACGTGGGCACGCAGCCGGTCGGAGAATAATCATCTGCAAGCGCGCTCGGAAACGGCAGGATAAACGGCAGGATAAACAGCATGATAAGGAAAATTGAAAGCAGATTTTTCATCTGCGATAAGAGCACGAATAAAAATCGATGATCGTTCGCCGCAGAATGTGTCTCAAGGAATTGGAAGAATGTGTGTGTGTGTGTGTGTGTTATACCCACGACACAGGGTAGACCGGGCGTACCGTGCGACGTGCTTCGCTCGGACGATTTCCCTCTCGAGCCTGTGTCACGCTATGCGGTCAGTGTGGGTGTTTGCGAGCGTGGACGTAATGAAAATACCGACGGAACGGTCGGTCTCGGATTTGATGACCGTGCGGTGGTCCTGGGACGGCACGGAATCGGCGGACTGGGTTCCATAATGGTGCAGTGATTTTTACTTCTCCTTCCATAAACTATGCTGCTTTATGTTTGCGTACCCATCGTCCGCAACCAAGAGCCGGAAGCGTCGGAAGGATGAAGTTGTTCTTTCTACTTTCGCGTTGCGTTACTGCAGTGAGTTGCGGGGGTTGATATTTTGCAATCAGTTCATAAAATTGACTTGCAAAGTACAGCTTTGTATTACATGCGTTGAGTACAAGTAGCAGATTAGTAATATGCTCAGTGACACCCTATTCTGACACCAAGTTTGTTTTTTTTTTTTTGAGCGAATTTTGTTGTAGTACAATAATTACAAAACCGCGCAGAAAGTTGTTTATTGCTCCACGGTTTGAGTGATGCAAGAGGGGAACATTGGCTAGAAAAGGGTATGCATCAAAAAACTGGTTAAATTCATCTTCATTAAAGTAATCAGAATATTTATTTAATTCACATTACATTTCACATTCGACTAGATGCTTGTTGGTGAGGGTTTTCCAGCCCCTCAAGCTATTCAACTGTCAGTTGAAGGTTTTCAAGCAAAATTAATTTCAATAGAGATAACACATTTATAAATACTGCACACATACCTGTAATATTACAGTTTCAAAATGACGTCTATTTCCAGTAGAACAATAGAATGGTTAGTGGACAGTTCGTTGTTGATGTATTGGATTAACGTGAAAACGACAACCGTGTGCCACAAGGCCTAGTTCAAATGACGACACAGTGGTGGTAGTATTTGCACTAACGCCAAAAAGCTCCGATAATTTGAATTTTAAATGTTACTGTTATTGTCATTCTGATTAAACAGAAACTTTGTACAGTAAAACGTCGCTTGTTTGGGTTGCTTTCTTTTATGAATCTATCACAGCAAACAATCTCAATAAGCTGAACTGCTGACGATCGATACGTAGCTATTTGTTACCTTTACATAAAAAAAAACAATCTCTCCACGAACGCAACCGTACAGTTATCATTTAGTACGTCAAGCCAGCTTACACCCATCAGCTCAATCAATCGAATTACTGCTGACTCGCGGTTCAATTTCCTCCCACTCACCTACACATTGATGCGAGACTCAATGCGCCTTCAGCGGGCCCCAACAAAAGCAACTACCCTGCCCTGGGCGTGGTAAGGTCGGCCGGTTTCGGCAAATTAAATTAATTAAAACTAACTTCAGCGGCAATAGCAATGGCGTCTGCTTGCGCTGCTAAATTAATGGCACGTTCGGAGCGGCTCAGCAGCCCAACGGGATGGGGTCGACCACCCCGACTTGCGAAAATATTTGACTAATGGGTTCTGGAACAGTCGGCCAACCCGGCAGTAAGCAACAGGGGTGCGTTTTAAAACAATGCCGTGATTGATTTCGGTGCCGTTTCACCAGCATACCGCTCCGTTCGCGGCATCCCTGCCGTCCGTTGTTCTCTGGAATCTTTTTAATTTATTTCAAACTTTCCCCCGAAACATCCGTTCCCGCTTCGAGCGAATGGAGAGGGCCTCGGGCTGTGGCAGTTGTGGCCGACCCGAATTAATTGCCGCGTGTATACATTGTATACGCCAACAGTTTCGCGATGACTTTTGTGAATAATTCCTTGCTCTTGCTGTCGCTTTCATTATCCGTTTTTACACGTCTCTCTTTCCGGCAGGATCAGCAACAGGCGAAACATCGGTACCGGCGAGAGAACAGCGAAGGCGATGGGTACGAACCGGCCGGAGCGAACGGGGACGAAGCGTCCTTGGGCGGACCTATCGGGGCGCCGAGCCTCGGTGACGACGGCGGGGAGGAGAACTTCATCGCCCTAGCGCCAGATGAAGCGGATATTTATAACTTCTCCAACATCATGAGCATGACCATGGCGAACGGGGTGCCGCGTACTGGGAGTGCCGGCACGCGCACCACCAATGTAAATGAGGCAAATCCATTTAATGAATTTCGCAATACAGCAGCCCGCCAGCGCGACCGTGGTGCGGATGGGGAGACCGTGCGGCAGCTGCCAGCCAAGGGCGAGAAGGAGCTGCCCGAACTGACGCTCGACGACGAGGACGGGTTCGGCGAGGGTGCGCTGGGTCGGCTCGGCGAAGGGCTAAGGAGTCGCCTGCAGCAGGAAGACGACGCAGCGAACGGTGAGGACGAGGACGGTGGCAATGGCGGGGAGGTCGAGTCGGAAGACGACAATGCGATCGAGCGGAGTCGCTTTCTGACGAAGAACCCGCCACCTACCGATGGGCAGGACGGACGACAGTCGCGCACCGACACCGACGCAGCCCTGCTCAGCAACAGCTTTGACTTTCTGAACTCGATCGATGGGGCGTACCTGCTGGCGAATGCGGCCGCCGGCGACCAGCAGGGAGCGAAGGGCGAAGAACTGGCGCGCAAAATTTTGGATGATAATGGTAAGTAGCTTAGGATTGAAGTGCAGTTGCATGACTGTTGTCAATTGTATTCTTCATTTACTTAAGAGATTTGAAAGATTCTTAAAGCGATAGCAAAACCAGTTTAAGACCTTTAATCGTCCAAATGTTCCTAGATATTGGAATCATTACTTTATTCCTCAAGAAAGATTGGTAACGTTGGTTAGCAGTTCACTGAAACATAATGTTTAAGAAGGTTTAGATGGTCCAGCAAAGCATGCAATATACTTACTTACTTCTTCTCCTTAACCAACTAAAAAAATCATTTCGCTTCACAACTCTCTAGACAATAATATCGCAACACGCAAACCAACCACGAGCCCGGCAGCGGGCACCGGACCGGACGAGAACGGAGAGAACGAGCTGTTCGAGCAGATGGAAAAGAAGGCCAAATCGTACCGGCTGAAGCTGTACAAGAAGCACAAGAACTTCAAGCACACGCACCACCACCGGGGCGGCCTGTACCATCAGCCGTACCATAACTTCCACCACGACTACTACCGCCGCAAGATGCTGGAGCGCGAGCGGGAGCGCTGGAAGAAGATGCAGGACCTGAAGCCGGACTACCAGGGCCAGATCAACTACTACGAAAACTCGAACAAGCTCGAAACGAACGACGACATCATGGCGCACCTGAACGGGCACAGCAGCCAGGAGAAGTGGCCCAACTTCGACAAGGTGATGACCTCGCTCAAGACGGAAGCGAAGCCGGACAACATCCCGCCGTACATCAAGAAGTACAACCGGCGCAACAAGCAGCTGATCGATCTGCTGGAGGGTACGATCGCGCCCCTGTCCGACTACAGCGTGCACAAGCACCGGGAGCGCAAGTACCATCGCAGGAAAAATCCGCACTGGATGGAGGAGGACCTGTTCGAGGAGCAGCGCCCGAACCAGGCGAAGGCGCAGGGCCTGCAGCGGAACTACATCCAGGAAACGATCCAGTCGTCGACGATACACTCGAACGCGCTGCCCGGCGAGGGCATTCACATCATCTACGACAAGAAGCACGGGGCCGACCATGACGACTTTGACGATGGCGGTGGCGGCGGAGCCGGTTCGCATTTGCTGTACGGTCGGCCAACGATTGCGAGCGGCGGCGGCGGCGGTCATCCGGGCGACGGGCACCATCCGAACTACAAGCTGTCGTCCCGGGCCGGTCAGTTTGTGTATCATCGTGTCGCGTCGCCCCAACCGGTAGGCGGCGCTGGCTACGGGCGGCTGAAGCGCCAGCGTTTGCCGTTCGTGGCGATCACGGATCGGCGACTTAGTGCACCACCGAAACGGCGTACCAACAGCCATGGCAGTACCAACAATCTACTGAATCACCAGCCGATGCCTTAAGAATCGAGACCCACAAACTCTGTCTCCCGTTCACCCAGTCTGCTTTATCTCTTTCTCCCCCACACACACACACACGCTCTCACTCACTCTTTTACTCCCATCTAGATCTTTTCACGATTTTTTTTTCTAACAAGCACTCTTTACCGACACAGTTTATAGCACAAGTCGACATAGTCAACATAGCAGTGTGTATCTCTTTATTTTCCTGTATTTTTCTTTCCCTTTTTATTGCATTCCTTTCCTCCTTCTCCCCTTTCCCTCTCTTCTTCGACCCATTCCTTTCATTCGCTTGGCTCTTCTTCGCTTGGCTGTTTCTTCTTTCTCTTCTCCAACTGGCGGCGAGATGTTCGCTGACAGGACGCTCTGGTGCGTCCTCACGTTTGATCGCACCCGGGGTCTTATCATCCGGTTTCTGGCAACTGTTTCTGTTCTCGCCAAAGACTAGGGCTGACGATGCGTTGCTATCGTTCGAGTGCGATCGCGCTGGGATAAGGGTTTCTCGGGTGGGAGTGGTCAAGGGCATCGCACAGCACCATGTGGACGGTGGCCGTCAGGTCCGTGGGGTAGGACGATGGGACCGATGGCAGATCCCGTTCCCGGTGCCGGCCGGGAAGGTGGGGCACGGTGGCACACACACTGATGTAAAACCGCAAGCAAAAACAAAACGAACGGCAAAGGACAAACCCTGAACAGAGGCTAACAAGAAAAATGCAAAGTATTGTGAACACAAGTAGAAGACGAAGACAATATATATTTACCGAAGAGAGAAGGAAGATGATGAGAACGATACACGTTAAAGGTAAACGAAAGAAAATGCTCACGCACGGAAGGTGTTTCAGAGAAAAGCAAACCAAAAAAAAATACAAATCTATAAGAAGGAAACGATATAAGAAAGCAACAAAGCAAAAAAACTTTGCGCAAGGTGAAAGTTACAAACAAAACAGCTAATGCAAAAGCAAATCAATACAAAATGTTAAATAATGGCACTATTATGCAAATTACCATCCCAAAACTATTCTACAAATTTTGGGATACACGGTGTAGCACACCAGGACGGGCAAATGGGGAAGAGCCGGGCGCGTTGCTAACTGAAGGCAAAGCAAGAGTACATAATAACATACTACACAGCAGCGCAGCGCGGTTGGCCACTGTCCGTTGCGACGTCGATGCATGCCTTCTCCATGCCCGAATGCAACTCCACACCACTTAACACAAATGGCAAATCATTCAAGCCACCTTAGCCGCACACACAAGCTAACATATCAAACTGAGTGCGAACTAGTATTCTTCTCCTCACAAAACATAATCCAGCACACACTCATAGACACGCCACGCGGTTGTCGACCTCCCCCCCCACTGCGGGGTGAGCTTGAATTTTTCCTTCCGCCGGAAACGGACACACCCTCGCACACGTACGGCGGTGTCCGGCGTGTGTCTCTTATCTCTAATGCACAAAAACAAAGCAGCAACAAAAAAAAACAAAATTATGACAATAATGATAAACATTTTAAAGACGTTTTTAATAGCGACGATAGCACACGACGCGTAGCGCACCCGCCGGAAACAGAAACGAAGGCTTGAATTTCGAGGGAGATTTTAACACAC
This sequence comes from Anopheles epiroticus, assembly GCA_000349105.1. NCBI lineage: Eukaryota > Metazoa > Arthropoda > Insecta > Diptera > Culicidae > Anopheles > Anopheles epiroticus. The sequence goes on along the minus strand of KB671954.1, from coordinate 186,617 downwards.
ACACACACACACAATACAATTGTCCCACAAAACCCTTGGACATGTTGTGCTTGTGGTCCTGTTTCGTTCCATTGCTTTCCATTTGCTTTCCATTTGGTTTCTCCCCATGCCGCCGGATGCGCCAGTACGGTAAAAATGTTAAACGTAAGTTTTCTATGAAAACATATAAGCAATAGAAAATGACAATATCTTATATACCTGGCCAACGTAGGCCACGAAAAAAGGGGGAGGGGAAAAAAAGTGAGCTAAACGGGCTGCCACCACCGAATGTTTGACGAGAGCAAAATAAATGTACCGGCGCAACCTTCATTCCCTTTGGTATGGTTTGCGTTGCATGCTTTAGTTACTTTTCACACGCTGTAGCATGGAAGAAATGTTACCGTTTTGGACTAAATTAACTGTGTAGAGTACAGTAGAAAGAAAGGAACGAGAATGGCGCACGGTCACGAGTGGGGAATGTTTCTTACCGGGTGTAGCAGAGAAGAGGTCAAATTCAAGCCGACAACCGCGGCACCGCGTGTATCGATGTCGCAAGCAAAACAAGTGCGGACACCAACCGGGCATGCTGCTGCCCCGTGTAAAGCACCACTAAGGCGTAATAAGGTAGCATATATGAGCATAATATAAATCACACCTTAGAGCCTAGCGATACTTCTTACGCAGCGAACCACCAGCTGCCAGCTGGTACAGCAAAATGCAAGTGAAATTGTATTTAACGACACACGGACACACACAAACACCTAAAGAAAAGAAAATGCATAAAGAAAAAGCAAACACATATACACAGAGATGGCAAACAAACAAATACGGCTTTGGCAAAGTACAGAGCCGTAAAACTGTGCAGGTGGAAAGCGAAAAAGGAAACAAGTTATAGTCAATTTTCTAAACGGTGTAAGATGAATAGTAGAAAGAAGGAAAGCTAATGATGAAAAAATCCTTGCGCAAAATGTTTGAATTAATCTTACCCGGAGAATGGTGCGGGAAAAGGGAAATCAAACTAAATACAACATCATGGCGGAAAAAAAACAGAAGCGATCAAATAAATGTCAAACAGAAGAAACACAAGGGTTGCTGCTCCCCTTTTACAACAACTAAAAACTGAATAAATAATGATAAAAAAAAACTTGCTCTATAAATGGGTTATAGATTAAAAGCAACAAACTCACAAAGATGTCCCACAGACGTGGTGTGTCTGCGCGCGCGCGTGTGTGTGTGTGTAAAGTAAAACAGAAAAAAATCAAACCTTAAAACATGCCGACACCCTGCAGCATAGATTTGAGAAGGAATGTGTGCAAATGTCCACTTTTCTTGTGTTTCTTTGCTGTAGTGATTTGCTCGCTTAGTATACCGTATATTTTGGCATGCTCAAACACGGCGCTTGTGTCAACTTTAGGGTAGATTCGGCCAGTTGCATCCACAGGTACACAGTAACTCTCACACACACACAAACAAAAACGCAAAGATGCAAACGGTTGCACTCGCTCTCGATTGGTTCTCAGTCTTACTCGTCCTTCTTCAAGGGGAAGGTAAGACATTTTTTACACTTTTACTCTTACCGTCCCCCAGCTCTGGGAAGACGGATGTGGAACGATCTGATGAACCACCCAAAGAATGAGTTGACCACCATGCATCCGAATGTCAGAGCTCAATTTTTAATCAGAGAGAAAAGTTGATTGCTTACGTTTGTTTTTCCAACCGATTTTTCAGCATGGTTAAGCGACCATGGATCGGCAGCTAGGTAGAACGGCCGTGTCGCGTGCACCACAGGTAGCAGGCTGCCAGGCACACACGTTCTGCCACAATGTAGTGTTGTTGTGTTGGTTAATGCTCCCCAGCATATCTATGCTTTACTAGGTGAAAGTATAAAACATTCAATTCCTCAGTGAAAGGGCACGGAAAACAACACCCAGCAAGGATCGATATAGACACAGTCAAACACACACGCATGCAAAATAACCTAAAGAAGGAGCGGATCGAATTACAAAAGGAAGAGAAGATGCAAATGAGATTGATCGATGTGACTGCCACTGGGGGAAAGGGTATCGTGAGCAATGATGTAAAGATGTTGTGACTAACCTGGAAGAAGGCATGTTGCACACACCATCCATAGCCCGTTCTGTTCGTAAATGAAAGTGAAATTGATTAAATACACACGTATCGTCTATTATGCACACACCCACACACAACTATACTTTTCCGTCAACCAATAGAGAAGAATTATTAGTTTGCACCGAAGCAACGTTTAATCTCCAAAAGCTTTCCAAGAATGTGCTGCAAAACGAATCTTCTTGCTTGGTGCAGCATTCAGTTAATGGGTATAGCAGCAGCTAATATCGTGTTTACGAACATGAAACAGATGCAGAAAGTATCGGTATGATTATACAAAACTAACAAATGACAAATGAGGCGTTGCAAAAATCAGATTTAAAAAAAAAAACAAAACAACCTAAAATGAATAAGCCCACAAAAAGACACACCTATATACGCAGCAAACACAAATCAATGAAACAACAAATGGCAAAGGAACAATAAGATAGAAATAAAGAAGTATGGAAAAAGAACCATTCGGGTGTGGCAGATTATAAGCACATATTGAGAAACTATCGAATAGTAAAAGGGCCGTCTTCCCTTTCTCAACACTTGTTTTAGATTATTTTGTATATTTTTATTAGTTTTTTTTAATTTGTTTCGTTGTTTTTTTCTTTACTCTGTTTCCTTTTCCTTTTCCCTCCCTTTGTTTTTCTTTTTTTATGTTTACTATGATGTCAAACCGATAAATTATGTTTTATTTGTCACTTTATGTTGATTTATGTGTCTTACTCTTTACCTCTTCGCAAAACAATCCAAAGTAAGATATTGTATTGAGCGTGAGACCGCTCAGATGTTTCGCTTTTCTAAGCTTCCGCCAGTTGTCGACAGATCGATTTAGAAGACCCTGCCGAATCACTTAGCTGAGTACGATGGCATTTAGAGTAAACAGTGCAAATTTAGGATCCTGTTCTAAATTCTGAAAAAAAAATGTTTAAAAGAGGTAAGTTTTGTTTCAACGTTAGGTAGGATGGTGACTTGTTTTAAAAAAATATTTTTCTTTTAATTTAATTTAAAAAAATATATTTTATACACCTGTTTAATGTAATAAGCCCCTCTAATATATTTTATAAAAGATTTTACACGCCATTTATGCTTTCAGCTCGATTTCATTCAAAGGAGGTAAATTGATCAAAGAAAGGTGATTTTGTTCTATGAAATAAGAAAGATAACCTATTGTAAAACAATACATCGCTTTTAAGCACAACATAAGTTACGGTCAGGCAGCACACCACAGCAATTCATTTCGCATTGTTCACAAATATTTCACTCATAAAGTAGTCACATAGTCGAATGGATTTATCTTTTCATTTTACCCTCATGCTCAAACCCGCACCTCTATGGTCTATGTTATATGGATTTGAAATATTTTCAACGCACCAATTAGTCATCTAATTACACGGCAATTAAGCATGAATTATGTGCAGCACCGATGCTGATTTGTAGCGGTACCCATTGTTATCATCTACCTCCACTGTCACAGGCGGTGTTTCCATCTACAAAGGGCTTGGACCAGCTGTTTAGCATTTACGTTTCAGTCGACCTGGCGAATGACGGTTGCTTATCGTCGACCCGCCAGGATCAGAATTTTCGAATACCTTCATCACGCAACACACGCGACAACCTGTTCTTCAAACATGAGGCGCATTCTGCCATTTCAAAGCTTTCGATAACCATGATCTATCATCAACTCGCCGCTGTTATCGGATCGGAAAGAAACCACTCATCGCCAAATGCTCCAAACACTGTACGCGCTTCGTTGGGCAATCACATTCCGGCGGATCTGAATCCAGTTCTGTGTTGCCCAGCATCTTCAACCCATTTCCCAGCTTCATTCGTTTCGCTTCGATGCTATTTTCAATCAACGTTTTACCCTAAACCTTCCCTTAACCTTAGACTTCTTCCATCGATAACCTTGTACGCAAGCTGTTCAACTCCCATAACCCAATCGAGCCATGCCCCTTTTGCCCTTGATTTTGACACACAAGCCACCGCACACTATCGGCAATATCTACCTTACTTCTAAGGCTTATCTGCAGGCTTCACTCGCCCACGAAACTCTTGAGAGGGCTTGTACTTGAGGGTTCTTTTCAGGTCCCGAGCCCCGAACCGTCCCTTGTCATCTCGCCCCCACGATAAAGAAGGGCACCCGAAAGCAGGAATGAAATAAACCCCGGGAAAAGCAAAAAGGGAAATATGCAATGGAGAGTGAAAAAAATCCCACAGACGGTTTCGGATGAAGGAACGCACTATAGAACGTAACGCCATCTGGAAGATAGCGGAGACAGGTAAAAAGTCGACTGCCGCAACGGGAAGAAGGTGAAATGAGATCACAAAAAGTGATCGTAGTTGGTGAAAAGTTTAATCTCACTGACAGTATTCTTAACCTGGGTCCGGATATCTCGGCATGGTCCCACCGTGTAGGCGGTAAAAAGTAAACGGTCCACTGCGGATACTTCGAAGCGTACAGAATCGCCCCGAACCAGACCGTACAGGGCCGACTGTCGAGCTGGCCTTTGGGATTACGGTGACAGTGGTTGGCTTGTGTTCGATTTTCCTTCCCATACCGTACACATAATCGATGGCGACAGTCTGTTGCTTAAGCAGATTTGTTTTTTTTTTGTCGTTCCGGGTTTGGGAAAGTCTACCGGCTTTCGAGTTTCGAGTTTTCGTAAAAGTGTCTTCGGGACTTTAAAACGTACTTTTTAAAGTGAACGGAAAAGCTACTCTTAGCTAACCACACATTTCACAGCAAACGAGGGCCGTTTCCGGTGGCCTGCTAAGGTTTGAGTGGGAAGCAGCCGGGAAATCCCGAGCTTTGAGCACGCACCGACGACCAATAAAGTTTATTCAATTCCCAGAAATACTTGACGTCCGAACGGCGAAGGGAAAGTTTCTGCAGACGCGTGGAGTTCCTCCCATGGCGATAGTAAGGCAGGGGTTTTCTCGCTTTCTTATCACATGTTTATTGTTCTACAGAATTCATTCACGTTTATGTAACCAACCCATATTTGCTGCTCTGCACAAAATGTTTGTTTTTTTTTCTTCAAAATAAAAGAAAATATAAATTTTCGAGATACACATTAAACACCTAACACCAGTTCAAAAATATCCAGTGAGAACGAAATTCTACCATTACCATTGAAAAGTTATATTGAACCCCCTTGTAAGCGAGACTTTTGTTATCTTCCTACGGTTTCGAGTAGCGAAACGAGTAACCGAATGCAACGTCTCGCAAGACGCATTCTTACCTAACTTTTCGAGCAAATTCTGCTGGTATTCTGTTGGGTTCTAGAAATTAAATTCAATGTTTCCTCACATTGAAGCAGCTTGCGAAACAAGACGAGCCAATTTTCTTTGTTCCATCACGAAAGCTTTATATTTCTTATTGAAGAAATTTTAATCCTTCCTTTGAGCGATGGTACAGCATAGTGCTAATGCATTTATTCATTGCATTAATAGGGGTTGATTTATGAAACGTGCAGGTCATAAGCCGTGGCCAGAAGCCGAGGAGCAGGATCACGACACTAAAACTGTGGCATGTCTTCTTGCATTTTAATCATCCAGTAAGCCTCCGTGCTACCGTCCAGATGCCGTCGTTTCTGCCTGGGCTAGCACAAACACTGCAACGCCTGGTGTCGTGCCTCACCTTTATCTAGGCTCGTTGCAGCAGGACTCGATGATACTTTTCCAGCACACTAGGCACACCATTACCGGACCTGGGACCGAACGGTCAAGAGTTGTTTACACACTGCCGAGGACTTGCCTTTGAAGAAAGCTAACAAGAACCGGGCGCATCGACACAGGCCAGTACCTGGTACTGGTGTGCTGAACCGGAGCTAAAGCCCTGAGAACCAGCCATAATGAGACGCTCGGTCGGCGACATTAGCTTTACCTTCTGTCCCGCCCCCTCCAAACTTTCCACGTGCCATCGGAGGGCAACAGGGAATACATTAAAAGTGTTTTTAATTTCACTGCATTTCGCTCTCTCCTTGTGGCGGAATGGCACTTTCTCGGACACTCGGGAGCATTGAAAATTGCGCCATGCTTCAAGCTGGAGGAAAGCAAAAACCAACAAAAAGCATGTAAGAAACAGAAAGCTCTCCAACCCCCAGACGGTACACCAGCTGGGATAGCGACGAAAGGCCCGGGGGCAACGCAAGATTAATAAAAATTAAAAAATTCCACCACTCGTGTTCTCGCAACCGCAGCCGGCCAAAAACCGGGCTTCCCTCGGGGTCTGGTCCGAACGGCTTCCGCTGAAAGGGATTTTATCACTCTCCAACACGCCCTCGGCACCATCCACACCACACATCCGCAGCGTGACCCCGTCCCGTCCCGAACCAACGCCAGCAGCTTGTGCAAAGTTTGTGTGCGAGTTTTTGCTTGAGCGCACGAATGAAGCAGGAAACAAGCGAATAACGACGCTCCGAAGCCAGCCCGGCACTGGTGGAATGGCGGTGCAAAGATTAAAAGCTTTGAAACTTTACCGGCGGGGAGTGGCCGGGCCGGCGGGACGAATTTGCCGCCAGCAATTGGTGTTCTGGGTTTGACTTCAAACGCTTTGGGAGCTGGTTGGCGGGAGAAAGAAAACTGTTGCAATTGCAAACTGGCCACCGTGAAGAGCTCCGTTGGGCAAATTCGTAAAGCACATGGAAATGGATCCCGTTCCCCTGACGAGCGTTTCATTTGAAAGTTAAACCAAGTTTGGTAGGTGAAGGTTCGTTGATCAATTAATGAAAAGAGGATTTGTGTGGAAATATTGTTTGCCCCTGTTCTACGCTGTCAGTTTCTTTATATCTTCGGTGAACCTAGGTCCTTAAAAATTGGGATGTAATTTCAAAAAAAAATGTCGTTTCGTTATCATTATAACTGTTTCCTGATTCAAGTTCCTAAAGCTTGACCCTGTCCCAAACTCCCATATAGTTCTTTTATCAACTCATGCTAAATATGTTTGATGTTCTTCTTAACATTGTGGGTTCATAATAATGCTTCACAAGGATCAAAACACAACAGACGCTCGGTCATTCCATATCTCGTTACTGGTCACCATCGCCAAGCGTGAATATACTTCCTCTTACGTTCTCTTACTTGTTTGGTAAAATGTACCGTGGACCCTCTCATAACGCGTTTAATCCGTTCCTGATGCTCTCGTTTTCCGATTAACTTCTTATGCGGAGACTCTTTTCCTTAGAATGTGTATGTTAAGTTAAATAATTGGTACACACTTGCAGAACGTTAATGATAATTTCCCATGTTACAAACATGCATTAAGCGAATCGTGGGATCTAGACTCTTATCTTAGTTCAAGAATACACTCAAATCCATTTCGACTCAAAATGCAATGAAATATATACGGTATTAATTTGCTCGTAATGCCAAATTTTGCTCGTCACAAGGGGTATTTGCTGAACATTTGGAATTGCTCTTCTGGTAAAACATTGGTTGAGGGGAATATCTTGCTTGAAACTACCAACACCGATATCAGGTCGAATAGCTTACGTCCCAAGTACTACTTAAGTCATGTTTATCCAGAAAGTAAGTGTTAACAAATCGCCTCGAAATGGTTAAGTTTTATTTGCAGCGAGGTACCGTTGGGATATTAAGGGGCACTGCTTTATTTGATGTTTGATTTGCAAAACAGTTTCCAGGTTCTTTGGAAGCTGCATGTTGTAAAAAGGGAAAATTCCTATCCTGTTCCAACAGCTGTTTCTAAAGCCTTTTCCTAGTCTTATGTATGTATATATCAAGCTTCACCTTTTGAGACTTTTGTGTCGAGTAGCGTCCCTTTTTGGCCGTAGCAATGTACAGTTTAAGTTTTGAAAGAAGTGAATACTAAGCGATACGACCTCGCCGTCACTACGAAAATACCAAAAAAAAAAGTGAATAAAACTAGTTTGGTGTACTATTTATTATAAGACAACATTAATCCTTAAAAACTTAAGTTAAATGAGCATTATGTATCGTTGTTACAAGTTGGATCTTGGACGCTTAACCGCAAATGGTACAAACGTTTACTGCCCCTTCAATACAAAGTCACTCTAAAGATTTAGAAGGAATCTCATATGATTCGCTACGCGTTAAAATAAATCACCTCTTAAAGCAAATCCTTCTAAGAGCTAAAACCGCTAAATGATGTTATTATCAAATTTCATTTGCCATTCCCTTCCAAACATTGCCAAATGCGAACCATTTCCACTAGAAAGAACATTTCCCCAACGCTTTCCACTCAGGCTAGTGCCACTCTTGGTAGAAGCATCATATCATTCAATTAAAAGAAGATATCACAATACGATCAATTAAGAAACCGCAAGAAAGCGTTGACCAGCCGCCCCAAAGCCCACCGGCAGACACATTGACCCGCAGCCATTCATCCGTCCATACATCAATTCCACATCGAAATCCTCTTCTGATGGTGTCAAATTTGCTCCCAAACTAATAGCCCAGCTAAATGCAACAATCAACAACGATTATCCGGCGTCGGTGTCGGTCGGGCACCGTCCCACTACCGAAAGCTTATCGGCAGTCTTACCCACCATTTGTCTCCTTTATGTGAGGCCGTCGTCGTCGTCGTCGTTTGTCCGAAGATTCCGATACAAAACTGTCCAGATAGTGAGATCCAGATGGCTGAAGGGGGAGAGCCCGGAGGTGTCCGCACTCTACGGGGTGTCTTTAATCCTTAAGCGCCATTAAAACAAACGACTGCCGTGCCGTGTTTGTCCGGCATTTGGAGTTCTTGTGCGCCGGGGCACTACGGAACGGTAGCCCCATCTTTCTTGCTTTGCATAATATGGTGTTGCAGCCGCCGTTCCCTGCGACCCGAATGCTAATGGATATTACGTGTGCTCCCGAGCTCAAGACGGGAGGGGTAGGGGGCAAACGATTTCCGCTCGAAACGGTTGCCCAGCACGCTTCCGGTCCCGACACTCATTAAGTGTAGGACACCCGGCATTCCTTACCGTCGCCTAATTTCATTCTTTTGACGCAGAAGATGCTAAACGACACCGTCCGGTGGCATATTAAAAGGTGGCGAGCCATCCTCACGGGGCACAGGTGAACGTGCAAATAATTATCTCGTGCCACACTTATCGGTTCTAATTTATAGATGGAACTCCCGCACCCACCACAAAATGACCACTGGGAGAGGTTCGTTCGGGTGGCCTTCTGTTTCTATCTCTCTCCGCTTGAAGAGGGGCTCTACCAAGCGGACAACCTTATTGGAAGCTTTCCCGGGTAGAATATGGTTTTGATTTATCTGCAAGCCCGTGCCGCTGGAATATTTCCGCTCGTTCCGAACAAACGGCCCCGACGAGCAACGTGTACCAGCGAGAACCAGCGTGTCCTTCGCAGCGAACGCCCAGCACACCCCAAAGACTAATGGCTTTCCGGGGGATAATTTCGAAATTATTTGCTCTATTTCCTGCACCGCCAGACAGCATCCACCTGTGTCCCGAATCCCGCACCATCCCGAAGCGTGCTCGAGCGGTTAATGGCTAAACAAATGGCGAAAATACTTACCAACCGAGCGGGCGCACACACGTGGTACGGCCGCTGGTACCGCACTCCCTTCCGACAACTTACATACGGTGCAGATTTATGTTTTCATATGACTAAATACCGGGCATGGCAGGTTTTGTTGTGCGCTTCAGCATTGTAAAACCTCCCCCAGCGGGGTGTACGGTACGTCCGTTGTACCCGGGTTTGCCGCCGTAAAAATAAAACGACACACTGGGTGCCTACTTTTGACGGCGGCGTACCCGCTGCTGAAAACCATAAAGATGATGATGATGGCGGCGATGGCGGAAGGAAGCCAATTTTCATAAAAATTCAAATTTGCCTCCGTTGAATTGGCGGCGGCAACCATAGGAAAGCTCGGCGCAGGTTTGTCTCGTTTCCCCAGCCCGCGCTGCTAAGGTCGTGCACGTATCTACGTCGTGGGCTTGATTCGAAGAAACCGGGCCAAAACGCGAAGCGAACGAAAAACTAAACAGCCCTAGTGGCCGGGTTAAACGCAGGAGGTACGTCCCAGCGGTTGGCAACGTTACAGCCGCTACATTACATCAGTTTGACATTTCGAGGCGCGAGACCCGAACCGTGCCCACGTGTGTACACGCGCGCTCAAGCCTATGAAGGGCGAGTCAACGGCAGCAGCAAAGAGTTGTGTCGCGCAAACGAACCTTGTACAGTGGGCCTGCGACTGTGCCACCCGGCAGCAGCCCTTTTTCATCGGGACGTTGGGCAACCCAAAAAAAAAGAAAGAATTACCAAAAAGATGAAAATAATGCTTCGAGTGCAAACAGCAACTCACCCGACACTCAATCCTCGCAGTCTTTTAGAGTGTCTCGCGGGCGGGAGAATAATGATGCGACCGGCTTTGGCCAACGCCAACGGGGGGGGTAAATTCCAGGAGGAGCGTAATTTATTTCCTGGGAAGCCCCTTTTTGGAACTTTTCGAAAGCAGCACTACTACGAAATCTGACTCCCTTGCTGCGGCGTGGTTTCGCCGTGCGTTATTGCAATCGCTTGTGTCGAGAGTCTTTCTGCACCAGGCAGCGCTAAGATATCACAAACGTTTTACGGTACGTCATAAATAACCTACAATTTAGTGAGGGAACGTACAAGCTTTCTTTGGGTGCGAAACGCGTTCCGTTGCTTTACCGAAAGGAACGAACCTGGAAGGTTCTTTGTACCTACTTTAGGGGGAATTTAAAAAGAATCTTACACAACGGTAGACATGTTGACATCCATTTAAGACAGTTTGTATTAAGTCCAGAGTAAGTGGGGCGCATTTCAACGGTGTAATCTGTAATCGACACCAGCGCTTCCTGGCGGTGGCTGACGAAACCATTTAGCCTGGTAAGTCGGTGCCGTTGTATAAAAAGACTTTTCAGTGTTGGCCTTATTTGGCAGGAATGGTATGCATAAGCGGTAGAACAGACTGCTTTTGCATGTGTTAATATCTGTATCATGTCGTAAAATCACGAAAAACTATCAACGCACGCGCATTTAGTTTAAACACTTTTCGGTTGACCTTGGATTGAAATCATTAACAAGTGTTTTCTCGTTGATAAAATTTAATTTCTGTTCCCCATTTGACAATCGGCCAACGAGTTCAAATCCGCGTTCGAAACACTGCTCAAGCTGCCGACTACATAATGTCAGTAGCACTCTCGTAGAATTTGTTGTGCACGTAATGGAACAAGTGTACTTGGTGAAATATATTCACCCAGTTACGTATTTTAAGAAGTGTTGAGTTTCGGTTCTTCAGTTAACGATTTGGTGCCGCATTACCACCGGCGTCATGCCCTTCTATTCTCTTCTATCGTTCTTCTATTCTCTTCTATCGTTGCGATGAATAAACGTTGATATAAACTAGACCTAGAACGATGCCAACTGAAAAAAGTTAACCGAAGCTGTCAAAAATAATTTGGGATGTATATAACGTCGAATTAAAGCAGGTTTTTCCTCGTTTTGTGGGGTGGACCAATACACGAAAAATGATTGAAGGTATTAATTTAGTAAGTTTTTTTTTGGTCTTTTTTCTTCTTACTATTTTTATAAGGAGCTGACCCCCCTGATCAGCCATATCTGTTACATTGCTTTGGAAGGAATTGTATCCCTGGTGCATGTTGTCTATACTTTACACTCAACACACATGCTTAAAACGAAATTCCCATCCCTACTTGCAATGCTCTCAGGTAGTTTAAGCCTAAACAATTTAACTTATATTAGCTTAACTTTAGTCACATCTCAAAACATCAATTGGTCTTCCAGTTTGGATTTCGTGAGCAACTCGAAAATTAAAGCCATTGCAAGGAAGAGCAACCATTGGAAGCTTAAAGCCAACGCTGGAAAGCTCCTTCAATTAGCACGTCCTTTGACCAGGAATCAATCATGCTGCAATTCTCCCCTTATCACAGGTGTTGACCCATCGTTTCCCACTTTGACTGGTGAGCCTCAGGCGATGAGTCAACAGGAGGCGATGAGCCGTTAAACCGGAGAGCGCTGGTTTTCTTCCCGCTTCCGCGTCTAATCCTTCCCCTGCCACAGACACGGATGCTAAACTATCGCAAACCGATGGTATAAAGGGTGTGTTAAACTTCCACCACACACCGATAACTGATGGTACCGAAGTGACAATGGTGCCCCGGGACCGAGCACAACTTTTCTCACCATTCTTTTGCATACGAACCCTCACACCCACCCACCCACACACAAACACACGTTGCCAACTGCCACATCAGGTTGCATGCGAAATTATGCAAATGTAAACATGAAACTATGTAGATTGCATTACTTCCTGGTGGGCTCCAAATGCTGGAAAGATCTTCGAGCCACACGCGCACAGCCTGCGCACCCGTCCAAAAAATGGTACAGGTAACCAGAACCTCAGAATTCCCCGAAAGAGAATGTGGAAGGACATTCGACCCGTAAGCAAATTGTTTTTGCCCCAGCGCTGGGCTGTCGATGAGTTTAGAAAAGCAGTACGACGTTCGATAAACTTTCCCAAAATTCACCTCACACACACACACACACAGGCGCTTGCCGGATGTACAGGTAGTATCCAGGGCCCTTCCTGGACACAGAGACGGTTACCGCACCCGGGAAGGATAGTTTATAAACCGGATAAAAACATGTTTGCATAATTTAGCTCGCTACTGATATCTGCCAAGCCCGGGGTTGTTGGGCCGGCCGGCGTGCTGGCGTTTGAAATGGGAGGCGATGGAAGCGACGCACCGATTTGAGAGCGGTGATAAAAGTTGCTGTTTAGGTTGTTGGTTTTTCCATTTTATATTCACATGCCGCATGCCGGCACAAATACACATCCCGGCGGTCCGTTGCATAGGGGTGCTTCCACGAAAGCTGTGGTTTGTTCAAATCTCATATGAATGATAAAAGGATGGCTAAACTTTTTTACGGCACTGTTTGCAATATGCTGGAGGAATTTGAGGAAGGGATTATACAAGCTGCTCAAAAGTGGAAAATATCCGGTTATTTGTAACAAAATTACTATTGGACTCTATTTTTTATCAAAAGAATTTTCTACCCAACGTGATGTCAAATAACTGGACCTGGAGTACACGATACAAATAAAATAATTTTTCCCTGTAACAGAGGTATCTTTTGTGTGAACAAACAGGTAGTTGGAGCAGTGCAGTGTAGAGAAATTAGACATAATCTAGGTAATATGGTCCATATCCTTGCCACTGTATGCACCGATGGAGAACTGTGTCAATTAAAACCATCACTACGTTGAGCCTGATGTACAAGGGTGCATAATGTTTTTTTGAGTATTGGAAAATTTTGTCAAACGAAATAATTCAAATGTTATTAATTTTCATTTAATACTTAACGTACATTAAACATTAATTAAAATGTTTAATGTAAATTAAAAGTAATAAAAAAATATTACATCCGTTGAGAAATGTTGAGCAAAAGTGAAAAATCAAAGCAACCCTATCAAATGAAAATGATTATTACAATTTGCTTAACTTCAGGCGCAATTAAGTCCTTTTGCAAAGATTTGTATAAGTTTTGCTAATAAAGAAATAGGAAAATCATAAATTTATGAACGAATTATCTCCGCCTGTTTTAGATTGGCTGAAAAGACAATCCAAAACATGTAGAGAAAATACACATCAAAATCGACTGTTTGGTAAAGCTAAACAATCTAAGGAAGAATGTTTGGCAAATTACATTCTTATGTTCTTAGCGTTACGCACATGGAAAAGTTCTTTTAGCTTTTCCAGTTTTTCTACTAAATTACAAAATTACATTTTCTTTTTTTGTTTTCGAAATCTTCATTATTTCAACAAAATTTTCATAAAACTTTCATACAGTATTAAACACCTTTAACAATAGAGAACGATATATTCTACAGCACCAGTTAATTCAAATAAACAAATCATATAGCAACATTCATTACCTGCGGTAGTAATATCAGGAATCAATTATCGAATCCTGATTTGGTATTTCTGTGATTGTTTTCAATGTTTTACAACACAAATTTTCTCCGAAAACGTAACTCAAGCACACTCAAAACTATAAATAATTTACAACCAACGAGTAAAACACTACGTATGAGCAGTATATTTGACTTTTTGTGCACTATACACAACAAACCCTGGCCCTTCACGGAACCTTCCCCTCCTCCAGCACCGACAAGCTGTACCCTTCGCTCACTTTAAAGCAACCGATCGGGCACCGGCAGATCACAGATCGCGTTGTGCGACGGTATGGCGGCAACGCCCGCCAGCGCTATGCCGACCGAGTCCGAGATGGACGTCACCATCATGGCGTACTCGCGCCGGGCCGCCGGCACATCGGTCTGGATGCGGTAGAACGTGTTGACGTAGCCACCGCCACCGAGCAAACCTTCCCACAGGATCAGCACGAAGATGATCCAGATCGAGGGCGTAAAATAGTAGACCGCCTCGAAGGTGAAGTACACCACGTTCAGGAACTGGAACACCGCCATTATCCACACCTGCCGGAACTGGATGAGGTTGACGGACGAGCGCGATATGAACACGCCGATCTGGTAGATCACCTGGTACCACCGGTACTGCTCCGACTGGGACAGCCAAATCCCGGGGAAGTACACCAGCTCAAACTGTGCGGGAGGGAAGAAAGCAGGTTTAGGGATTTTTTTGTTGTTGCAAAATTTTAGCTCCCTCGCTCCGGTGCCGTTCACTCACCAGACCCTGGTTGATGTAGTACTCCAGCAGGTACACCAGAATCAAGGGAATCATAAAGATAAACAGCGACGGGATGTACCGGATCCGCTGGTTCCAGTTCTCCAGCGGCCGCTCGTCCTCCGGCAGCGTGCTGTAGTCGATCTCTTCCGCCCTGTCCTTCGCCTCCTCCTCCTCCACCGCCGGCTTCTTCGATGTGTCTTTGTGGCGCAGCAGCAGCCAGAAGGCGGCCGCCTCCAGTCCCGGCACCACCAGCATTATGAGTATGGTCGTCTTTGGCGTCAGCCCGAGCCCCGTCAGACCGGTGTACGAGAGCGAGCCGGCAATACCGGCACCGCCCGTCCCGGACGACCAGGTGGAAATAACGTTCCTGTGGGAGAGATGGACCACCCGGGCGGACTCACACTCGTTACAGGCGCTCATTAAAAACTAATAAAACGCTACGCCGTGGCTACTGACTTGTTGAAGTATGTCGCGTACGCGAGAAAGGTGGCCTCGCCGAGCCCGGACGAGAACGAGGTCGCTATCACGCCGACGAACAGCACCCATTCGACGGTGGCAAAGGCCGTCAGCAGAAAGCCGGCCGCAGCTGCCGCAACGCACAGGAAAATTCGAACGCTGCGAACGGGAACGGGATGGAACAGGAAGACACGTGAGAGCTAGCCCAGCTGTACGACGCCCAGTTTTCACCCATTTTCAGCCCCGCCTCGGTACGTACTGTTTCGCTAGAGGAAGGAACGATGCAATCGATTTGACGGCCAGCGCCGGCAGTATGTCCGCCAGGAGGATGGCACCGGTCGAGAGCTTGTTGCACGGACGTGCCTCGTACCCAAACGTGACGTCCTCATTGGCCCGGGCCGTTGTGTTGGCAACGTCGTACCCGTCCTGTGGAAGAGTGCAGGAGAAAGGGGGAGAAAGAGAGATGAGATGGAAAGGGAAACACAACGTAATGAACAGGCAGCAAGAACGAGGTTACAAATAAATCGTTTCCAGCAGGTCCATCAACAGATTGAGCGAGGTTCGCAGTTATTAGAAGCCGAGCTGGCAAAACAGGGGAGAATGATATTGCATGTGTACACCGGAAATGGATGCATCCCAGCTGATACGTTCGGGCTGCTTCCAGGAACCGGAAACATCGTGCCGTGACTCATTAGGTTGGGAGGTAATAAAAAAAGGTTTACTGAGCCGTGAAAACGAATTCGGGCATTTTTTGTGAACCGTTTGTGAACCAAACCAAAAACGGAGATAGTAAAGCAGTAAAATTGCTTTCTCTGGAAATGGTGGTACGAGGTTGAAACTCTGTACACATATGAAGCTGTACATTCTACAAGTGGAATTTTTCAATGCATTTGTTCAGGCTCCAAGCGTTTGCACTCACGGATTACACCAGTTGCATACGAGCTAGCAGGATGCTGATTGAAATTGTCGGTGCATTTTATGGTTTGGTTTCTATTGGTTTTCTACACTTACCAGAAAGTAAAGGGGAGTATAATTATATTAAAGAAACTGTGAACTAACTCTTGAAAATTAGCTTTAAAATCGTGTTTTCCTATTTTATTATTCATTATATATTAAATTTATTATATAATACCAAGCAAAACGGCCTGGCCGTTAATACCGAATAAAAAAAATGTAATTCCTATACAACCTTTGGTAAATTTTAGTAAGGTATGTATTTGAGCATAATATACTAATCTATTAAAAAAAAAACAGTGCGCAAAAATTGTTCTTAAAGAACTTGCCAATATCGTTGGACTGTTGGGCTAAGAAGCTACTGTATAAATCATGTTTGTAACATAATAACATACTCCTCTAGCTAGCAATCATTTTCAAAATGTGGTGAATATTCCGATGTTCATTAAATGTCTTTTTAGCCTCTATCACACACACACAGGATTGAGTTTGTATAACTTTAAGAGTCATTTCTAATAAACTCTCATTTTCGTATTCACATTTAAGTGCTTAACTGTGTTAAACACTTTTCGTTAATTTTTCGTTTTCTTTCGAACACACGTGCCTGGCATTTCAATAAAAAATGAATGAAAAAAGTGTAAAAGTTCTTTTTCTGTTGCTCGACTTCTCGAGTGCATTTTACCTTCAAATCGACAGTTGGGTTAAAATAAACTGTTCCCACGGCCTCTTACGGCTAACAGTGTATTGTGCCCTTTTTAAAAAATATTTCTCATACGCAACTGGCTGAATGCGAACCAGTTTCGTTTGTAAAATTATCATCACGGTACTGCGCTCGGAACGAAAGCTGACAAGCCTATCTGGCCGGTCTGCCAACATTTGATAAGGCTCACGCCATAACGAACTCCGCGCCTGCTTCTCACTGTTCAGCCGGTTCGCTAAAAGCAAGCAATTTTCTAAAGCCTTTCAATCCTCAACAACGCCAAACGGATCGCCCGAAGCCTTCTTTTTCTGACGAAAAAAAATAAGGAAGCACTACCCTCGGGCGGGCGCGCATGTTGGTAACGGTTCCGTGGTTTCGAAAATCACTAAGCTCTCCACCCCCCGGGCGATGTGGCTGGATGGAACGTGTTGAGGCTCGTACAAAGAAAACAATAGACACCCGGAAGGTGCTTCGTACCGGTGTGCAGCTGAGTGCAATGCTGTTTCGTTGGCAGGTGGGCGCGAGAGCTTTCAAACGCTTACCTCGGCTACGAATCATCGCAGTGAGTGGTCAGTGGTAGGAGTTTTTTCCCGCAGGCAGGATGTAGTGCTGCTACCATCGGTCCAACAGGCTGGCCAGTTACGCACCGACTGTTTTATTTGCACGGTGCGTGAACGTAATTGACATTGCTTGGGAGTGAGAATGGAGTTAGGATAGTATGTAAAGATCCGAACACAATATATTCAATTCAATTGGCAGCAACGCGTTTGTTTTTTTCTTCTGCTGGTACAATTCAGTAGGAGTAGGCTAATGGACACGATTTACCATGAAATAACTTTGAACAAGTTGAAACTGCACATTGTTTGTACTGAAGGTGCGTTACGACCATTAATCACGGCCACAATGTTCCGCAAGGCAATATTGATAAAGTAAATATTAAGTTGTATATTTTTAAACATCCATTTGTAAATTATTCAAAGGTGTCCCATTTTTTGTTTTAACATTTTCTTATTATTTCAGTTTTAAAATTAAATAGTGAACAACCAAATAAATTTCGCCAAAATTATTGGGCTCCAAGCACGCCTGTATCGTTGTTATTTAATACTGTCTCTTGAATAAGATACAAAGGCAGCTAACAGTAAACCATTCTCCAATGGCAATGAAATGATTTTAAAGATTTTTCATTTAATTTACTCATGTTTTCAAAGGCAATTCTTGGACACTAACGATCAGTAAGCACTTACAATCGGCTGCTGGCAAATGTTTACACTTCAATCAATCCTTTTCCATCGTAGTTCTTGCTGATGTGTGTTTAGTTTCGTGTTCACACATTAATCATTTCTGCCAGACTGATTAAAGTTTTTGCACACTTTGCCACAAGTTTTATGGTCTCAAAAATGTGACAACAACTTGAGCAAATATCCGCAAGAGCTATATTCGTATTCACACCTCGGAAAGGATAGAGAAACGACCACGATAATCCAAAGTGTTTCTATCTTTGACGCTTCAGGAGTCATCGTTTTCGGAAATTTAACGAAATTTGAATTATTTCCGAACACTAGAGTGGACTTAAGTTTGACGCCGTTACACAAGCTATTGGGGAGTTTGGATGTGATTGAAACAACCACGAAATAATATTGTCTTACAGCTATATACTGCATAGCTATATAAAGGTTACAGCTGTATACATGCAATCTGTTTAACATGAATTAATAGACGCCCGTCCGTAACTATAGCTGAATTCAATTAGTTGCTACCTTGCACGTGAAGCGCTAGATAAGATTAAAGTTTTTCATCTGTCGTGTCGCACCTGTCACAATCAACGATTGATCAAGGAAGTGTGTAATTCAAACATCCCGTAGATTACCACCAATCGCGCCAGAAACATCGGCACAACGCTTCCCATTGTATCTGCTCATTGCTGTACTACCTCGTCCTCGCTTGGCACGATAATTCAATTGATCATTTTATCGTACGATTGATAACCCTATGGTTGTCCGCTTCTGGTCGTTGGCTGCAAACAAGGCTTGTCAAATGAAGCAGCGATATATCGTTCAATCGATGCCTATTGAAATTGTTTTGCAGCGCTACCCGTCACACTGGATCGGAGTTGTAAACTTTCGGCAATGTTCGGTGTACTCCGTCAGACGGGTTTTAACAACAGTCTTGTCTCGTGGAAGAGTGCCTTAATTACCCTTTATCTTTACTGCCCTTTTCGTAAAATGCTGCTGATAGACACTATCAAGCGTCCACCGTGCCCCAGCACTGGGTGTCTGTACCGGACCTTGAGCAGTATCAATTCTGCAGGCAGATCACGCCTACTCATCACATATCGGCTGGCACGCTGGAAGGTCACCATGGGCCGCACCATGGGCCGAAGGTGCGCTTATCATGACCGAGACATTCAAAGGTGGATGAATCGGCTAATCAATCATTCAACCATCGTGCGGCACTGTCTGCAAAAGGCAGGCCCAATGAGAGGTCTCTATCTTCACCACGTGACGATCGTACCCGCATGATGCTCGTATGGGGCCGACGAGCGTTTAGCATAGAGGAGAATCCCCGCGCTTTGGAGGCGCCAGCTCATCGACCTAGTAACACCCTGCACACACGCGCGTTCCACGACCGATCCAAACACCTGCACACGCCGAGGCACGTTTGTTTGCAAATAAAGCAACACGAAATGCACAAACACACTCAACTACTGCTGCAAAACTGTGTGGTGTAGTCGCGACCTCGTGCGGAACTACGACTCAACGAAGAACCGACGGACCGTTCCGTGCCCCCTGCCCCCCCCCTTCACTACTCACCAACGATGCTGCACTTTTGCTGTGACCGTCACCCTCCAGCTCCTTGAGAATGTCGTGGGCAGCGGTCAGCATCACCACGTAGCCGTAGTTGTTGCACAGCCCCAGTATCCAGTAGGCCACCAGATCGCGCCATAGCCCTTTGTCTTTCGCCGTCGCCTGCTCCGGATCGTTCTCCGTCAGCGGCACGACCGACGGCGACGTTGCCTCACCAATATCGGTCATTATTTATATCACGCTCAGGCAGAAACGCACTGTTCAAGGGTGGGGAAAGTGGGTTTACTACCCTTTTGCTGTGTCTTTCTTTGGTCCAAAGTGACTATTACCACGGCACAACAACAGCACGCACACACACACACACACAACGCAAAACACACAAACACACACTTTGTGGCCCTTGTTCCTTTGTGTTTTAGTTCACTCTAGCGGCCACGTTCACCATCGTGCGGGTATGGCTCATCAGCTGTTGGCCAATCTGGTGAACGAGCCCTCCCACCGTTCAGTCGGCCCCTGCTATGTGACCCTCAAGGTCGTGCGCGATCTCATACACACGCGGCTTTCGGATGGAGCGTTGTGCGCGCAATCCGCTCAGACCGAACGCACTCAAGCGACTGTCGTGCGCTGCCGCTGACCGCCTGCACTTTGTGCTCCGGCGGTGTGTCCCGCACACAAGCACACACGACCAAGTGAGACCCTTGGGCGGTTACGATTAGCGGGCTTGGCACGCCTGCTGGCGCTGTGTCAACCGGCGCGGCACCCGTGTTTGGCTGGAAGGGAACAACCACACATTATTGCCAATTCTCTTGCTTATCGGTGCGTTTTGGGCTTTGGTCGGACGGCTGCACGTGGTACAGCTGTCGGCCCGGGGTGAACGATCAGCAACGCGACGTGAATGTTGATAATGCGTAGCCGCTGGAACATAAAGGGAACGAAATGCTCACAGATGCGATGGCAATTGCGAGTAACAAATGTAGCGCAAAGGGACCTGCAGGTAGCTTGGTACAAGTAACTGGCTAAAAGTAAATCGGTCGGTGGACCTACCACTGTAGACCAGGGTTTAAGAGACTCGTACATAAGAGAATACTCAATATTGTGGATTGTTTGAGGAACTGTTGGCACCTCTGCAAGATAGAAGCGTAAAGCCCAAGTAATTGAAAAGTCTTTTGGAGGTAATTTGAAACAACAAAACCGAGTAAGCATTGTCTCGTTCCACTAGAATGTTGAAGGAAAAATCGTCACCTTTTACAACAACACTTGAATGATTCTTCATATACGTATTCGTTGCAAAACAGGCACTTTTTTACATCCAATCTACATCAAATGAATCATCATTATTGTTTTGTTTATATTCTACACAATATCAGCAACTTCTTATGGGAGAACCCTTAATAAGAGAGTATTTTTTTTTTGTTAGGTTCTTTTGCAGTTGTTTTGATCAGTTACAGTGAACTATGCTCATCTTCAATGTAAATGATCAAACGGAATGTAACACAATGAACCAGTGAAACTGATGCATGAACCATGAACTGAGTTGAAGAAATGTCTGATGAAACACAAAACAAGCGTTTTGAACACCGTCCATATCATTTAGATAAGGCCTGCATAGATCTTACATACAATTTTTTTATTTAAATCGTATACTCTTTCCGGTGGTGGCTCGGATGTCGAGATGTAACAGCATAGGCCTCTTTCCAAAGCAAGGCGTAGTTTTCATTCGAACCGTGTCCTAATATGCAGAACTGATTACGTCCTATTTTGTTACACAGAACGTCACAGAAAAGCCTTACGTTTTGAACTTTGGCTGTTGTGTTAAAAGAACATGCCACAGTACTGCCCGCAAGGACTGGGCACACTCACACCTTCTGGGTAGGAACCATCGTCCGCTCGCCTTACAGGTTCTTACAAACTTGATATTCTGTAGAGAATGTAGAGAAATTATTAGACAGCTCACAATAGATGCTCACCTACCTGCCACCGTCTTACCGAAACAGATCTGTTTAGCAATGTCCGCTGGGGCTGTCACGCTAAGGTAGACATTTATATAGTACCTGTGCTCATTCGTTTATAAGACTTTTGGAACGCTATATTATTTTCATGTTCTCGAATTATGCACCTTCAAAGCGTGGTTGGATGTCTTAAGGATTTTGCATTTTGCATTTTGCATAATTCATTTAGATTTTTGTTTTGAATTATTCCGTAAGCTGGGTGCATTTATTGCATTTCAAATGTTGGTTTTGGTCACCTATCTTTTCAAGGCGCCCGTACGGCCAGGGACCCTAAGCGACGTTTTAGTACGCTCTATGGATGACTCAGTATTAACTATCTTGACATGAGTACACTAAGCCACAGAAAAAGCAAAAACCACATTAGTGCCCTGGTAGCCCTTGATCCTACAAGGATTGTGTGGCATAAAAAAATATATATAAATATACTTACTAATCGAAGCCTACCAATCTAAAATCTTCACATAACGCTGTGGTCGGCCCATCCATGGTCCTTTCTATCTGAATGGGCCAAACATCTTTCTAAGAATCTTTGTGTCTGTACACAGATAAGAAAATTTCTACAAAATTAGATAGTGTCCATGTCTCAGAGGGATACTTGTGTACTGAAACCAAAAAAGTACGATATGGTCCCAGCATCACTGCGACAGGCTCTTGAAGCATACCTACTAGAAAATCTGAAAAAAAAACTGTGAAACCTGACATAAAAGAAGTTTAGGATGACTTTGAAAGCGTGTATCCTATCCGTACATAACATCTTACTTTACTTGGATAATTTGCCATTTGAGCTTCCCTACTGCCTGTTCGATCCTTTAGTAGGTAAGTCACTTCCCCATGAACTAGTATATTGAAACGCATATCTAATTCCTGCGATAACTCTCACTGCTAAGTCCCTTTCCAAGATTTCGACAATTAAAAGCACTCCACTACTGGATTAATAAACTGTTTAAATTTTTCCATGAACTACTCTTCCATTCACCATAAAAAAATCGATGAACAGTTGTTAAACTTTTTCTATAGCTCTACTTCATAAGTTCTATAACAGTTCAATAATAGTGCAATTCAAGTGAAAACAATTGCACAAGTATTTTCTCATATGCTCTTTGTGTGTTGCTTACCACCAAACAAGCTTTATACCAACACCGGATCGATTGTTGGAACTATAATTAGTAATATTTATAAACCATGTTTACACCATTGCTCTCGCTTCTCCACCTAAATCCCCTTACGCCCCTGTCATCCCTTGATGAATAGGATGAAAAGTATGATTTATCCCACCGCCTTCGCAGGTAATTAGATTCTTTTCCATTGGAATCATCCCATCACCGCGGCTTAACCGGGGAACTCGCGAAAGAGAAGTGAAGAGCTTGCGCAATCCTACCCACAAAGCAACAATGTAACAAATGGAAGCCAAAATTCCTGGCCCATTTGCCCATTAGTGCCGACCGTATCGCACCGCTTACCAGCCAGCGCATCCCGGCCGATGTATTATCAACCAGCGTCAAGCGCCGGCACCAACCAATTTGCCACTTTTGTGAAGATGGTAATTAATTAAATTCTTTCCCATCGCCCCCCCCTCGGGAGTATCCGTACCTTTTCGCTTACTGCGTGCGGGCAAATGGCCCTGATGGATCACCGTATAGGTGAAGGGGGGGGGGGGGGGGAGAGAGGGATTGGGTAGGATTCCTGTCTACTTTTCCACCGGCAAGCAGGAAAGCGCGTACAAACGCTGTGAAAGCACACTGCATGGCATCGGTGCGTTTGGCTGTCGGCCACTGCCGCGCGTACAAAAGTATGCAAAACTTGCTCCTTCCTTTGGTTGCTCACCGCGGCGTGGAATGTTGCATATCTTTTTCACGGGATTTCACTTCCTCCCCCTTTCGCCCTTTCCTAAATGCATCTTGCAAGCGCAGTGCAGAGCGGTGGTCCGTTTGTTCGTTTGCCACATTCGGCATGCCCGGCGTGCCGAAGTTGTCTGTTTGGTTACATGCTGCCTGGAGCTTCATTCTGCTCTTACTCTCTCTTTCGCTGTACTGGCAGATGCCCATGCGAACAACATACAAACCCACCAGCAGCAGTTGCAATCTTCTTAACGTTCTTAGGACCTGCTGAAGGTACGGAGGAAGACGGAGCAGGCACGGTTATGCCCACCGCTTTCAATATTCACTTCACTTCGGCACATTTACTACTACTGCCGCGCTACCGGGGCGGGCTTTCCATCCGAACTATGGCACAGGCAAAACTTTTTCCTTCCTCCCGGTGGGGACGCCCGGTAGTTGAAGAAAAAAAAAATGTCACCATGCTGCATCCATTGGAGACAGCTCAGCACGCACAGCTGGCCGGAGGGTGAGGTTAGGTGGATCGGAGATATTTTTAGCACACCCAGCCGTGGCCTTTCTGAGCAGATTTTGTTTGGCGTGGATAAATAGACCCACACAGACACACACACACTATGGGGTGGAAGTAGGAAGTGAACGAGCGGCGACTCACCGTTAGAGTGGATTTGAGCTAGAATCGATGGAGTAGAGGGAGAGAGAGAGAGAGAAAAAGGAGTGAGAGGAAAAAGTGCCACCAGTTCGGCTCATCCGTACTACGTCATAATCACCATGGCGACAAATAGTTAGTTACACCCTTGTACTTGATGTCGTTTCGTGTTGGGATTTTTTTTTCGTTGCCCTTTACCCGACAGAAAGTTCCCCGGAAGCGGTCCGAGAGTAGTTACATTCCGGTTTCCGGCCATTTATTGACCGTGTGGAGAAGGATGGCACTGGGTGGTGCGGCTTGGATCGTTTGGCAGAGGGCAGAGGGATTGTGGATGGTGTGCCAGCGGCATAGGTATGTAGCGTATTGACGTTAAGTACAATTTTAATTAACTTGACAGAGAGACAGGAAATCGTTGCATGAGCACTTAAATTGTACTTTCTGTCTTTTGTGTTGGGTCCATATTTAGGGCGTGTATTTACACAAAATACATTTCGTCTAAGAAGAGGGCTCTTGCTTGGTACTTTTAAGACACTTACCTTCTTCAACTTAAAAAGTTTTGTGGTAAACACTAAACTCTACAAACAGATTTACTAAAGGAGCGCTATCATTTGATACATTTAAGCCCAGAAATCAAGAAATCGAAATTTTAACTTTTCCTTTAGATATTTTTATAAAATGTAAAGCAACTTCAACCCCCGCCAAAAGTACTCGCATTGAAAAACAAAAGAAAACTCTTTTGCTTAGTTTTACTGTGATTTGTTCAGCTCCACTGAGTTTAAAACAATTACTGTCCTATCAATACTTACAATTCATTTTTTTGCATAAAGTTATGAAATTGGTTAACGGAGAAGTAGATGTTAGTTACACATTTTACCATGACCATGATCGGAGAAAAAATCTTTCAAACACGATGTCGCTAAAGCGAATGGCTACGTTAACTCACAGAGAGGCAAGCCAAGTGCATAGGGTGGAGCACCGTTCGTGCCTAATAAAAATAAGAAGTAACTAAATTGCATATACTAGTTTAAAAGATCTACTCATAAATTTCAGAGGATGTCGCCTTTGTAATATTTTTTCAACACAATCAAGGGTCATGGGCTCCAGGATCAAGGCAACAAGTTGTTGCAGCACGGTTGAGCTGTCAATGTTCCCTGTGAGAGGTCGATTACATGCTTTGAGACACGGATGCCTGTTATCATCCAAGGTAAACCCGTTCGTCTCGAGAGTTTAGGCACTTAGTTTTCTAGAGTGAAATCGAATGGACGGTGCATTGTAAGCACAATGGGCGAGGAGCAAAAGCAGCGAGAAAATCAATTCTTCGCGATGGCGAACGGTCACAATATGCTAGTTACAATAATGAAGAAGTTGTGAGAATAGACAAAGCTCTGAGTGAATACCGAACAGGCGTGAGTGTAGTCCTCAAAGATCGCAACGTTTAAAATAAATTCAGGTTGACGATGATATACAATATGGCAGTTCGTGTTTAGCACTAAGCATAAACTTTATAGAAAATAAGAATCTATCTCTTGTTGTCAATGTTCATTTCAGACTTTTTGAGTACATGAGAACATATTAATCACTCCTACCAGAGCAGCTGGATGGATACTTTTAGAGGTAAAAGCATCAATTCGCAACGTTCAATAGCAATTAATATGTCCCACCACGTTCGTAAAACTGAGTAGCAATTATTAAAACACTGCGATATCCTGCGAAGCGAACGTATTTGAACTCCATTTCCCAGTCAGTGTGCCGTAATTGAATCCCTAACAAAGCCCACACACACTCTTCATCATCAATATTTGGTTGCATGGCTAGTTTCACCAGTTTGTGGCTCAAATCTGGCTCAAGGTAAACAGATCCTCGGTCCAAAGTTCAGCAAAGCTCCCGATAGAGCATGCAATTGACCCTGGCCCTTTTTGCGAGAGATCTACTTCGGAGCATCCTGTGAGCCGGATGGGTGTGTAATACGACGCTTAGAATGCATTTTTAATGAAGAAATATCGTAACGCAAAGGGCTCAATCAAACGTTCCTGGTACGGTTCCTGATACCACATGGTTTGGCACGGTTCGCACAGTGCAGTGCCGCATTGCCGATGGCCCGTAGTGTATCGGGAGGTAATCCAATTAGGTAGACGTATACCATCCGAGAAAATTTTGTAATTAAGGCAACGACAGGACGAGGACGAATTTCGGACGGCAAGCCATGCTGTGCTGCTTAATCCACCGGGAGTGCCGGTGTTGGTTAATTGGTAAGTAGAATGTATGAAAACTACCGTACATTGCGTTAAATTTTGAACG
Source organism: Anopheles epiroticus (assembly GCA_000349105.1). Taxonomy (NCBI): domain Eukaryota; kingdom Metazoa; phylum Arthropoda; class Insecta; order Diptera; family Culicidae; genus Anopheles; species Anopheles epiroticus. The sequence goes on along the minus strand of KB671954.1, from coordinate 160,129 downwards.
AATTTTGTAATTGCGAAACCATGAGGGTTTTTTCATTTGTAAATTTAAAATATCTGGTAGTCTTTCCTAACATTCACTGTCCATATCACATGTTCTATGTAAAGCGCCAATTATCCAGGCTTTTTTTTAGCTTCGAATTTTACCCGGATACTCAGTAACCACTTTCGCGTCGTTAAGCATAACAACTTGATCTGTTTGCTTGTCTGCTTTGCTTTTCTCAGTTATCAAAAAATGCAATATTTCTGAATAATAACCATATCAACCGAGCTGATACTCTCCAAATTGCATAAAAAGGGGGAAACGAAGTCGCTCGGATGTACTGGCGTAGCGGATTTTGAAAAGTTTCAACTATAAATTAAAATTCGTGAAATTGAGTAGTGTGACTAGCATTCGCCAGATGGCGCTAAAATAATTCATGCGCTTGCCGTTTTGAGACGCCGGGGGCTATAACAAAAGCGGCTGCCTAAAAATGGATTAAATATCAAAAATCACACACTAAAATACATTACATTTACCCTTTCGCTCAACTTCTCCATAGTAGAAAATATAATCTCTTAATTTAAGATAATTGCAGAATTTATTCTGATTTTAGTATTTTCATTGTTTGATTTTTACCTTCGTGCTAATATCACAGTTTATGTTACTTAACATCACGTTTGTTTCGTTAAAGTTTCTTCCGTTTTCTGTTACATGGGTTTTCATAGAATAACTTCCAAACCAAACTTGCAAAGACTACTGTTTTCGACAAGCACTGTGTGCAAGAGGCCATGTTGCTAGCTTATGTCAAGCAGCAAAATGTCAAAACCACCGATGTTCCATCACCTGACGATCCTTCAAAGTCGGTCGATCCGAAAACAACAAATCATCTTAACCCCACAATTCCGTGTTTCGTCGGTCATCTATCCTGTTTGCTAAGTTTCGCGACAACTGTTGGCAGCACGAACAGCTTGAACCAATTCATTTGCCAATAGAACGGTTGGGGTAAGAAAATGTCTCGTGGAAGCAGTGCTGGTTTCGATCGCCACATTACAATCTTCTCCCCGGAAGGTCGGCTTTATCAAGTTGGTACGTACGCAAACATACCGAGCAGCGGTAGCGCCATTCTCCATAGCCCGTTCGTATCAGTGCTCATTGTGTATTCTTCTCTTTTGCAGAGTATGCCTTCAAGGCCATCAATCAGGAGGGACTTACGTCCATCGCGCTCAAAGGAAAGGATTGTGCCGTGGTAGCAACGCAGAAGAAAATCCCAGACAAGCTGATCGACCCGGCTACCGTGACGCACCTGTACCGTATCACCCGTGAAATCGGTTGTGTTATGACCGGGCGGATCGCAGACAGTCGTTCGCAGGTGCAACGGGCGCGTTATGAAGCGGCAAACTGGCGGTACAAGTACGGATACGAAATTCCGGTCGATGTGCTATGCCGCCGTATGGCCGACATTTCCCAGGTCTACACGCAGAACGCTGAGATGCGTCCGCTCGGCTGCAGCATCGTGATGATAGCGTACGATTCGGAGAACGGTCCGGCCGTGTACAAAACCGATCCGGCCGGTTACTACTGCGGCTATCACGCCATCTCGGTTGGTGTGAAGCAAACGGAAGCCAACAGCTATCTGGAGAAGAAACTCAAGCGCAAGGCCGAACTCAGTGAGGAGGAAACGATCCAGCTAGCCATCACCTGCCTGTCCACCGTGCTGGCGGTCGATTTCAAGCCGACCGAGATCGAGATCGGTATCGTGAGCAAGGAGAAGCCCGAGTTCCGTACGCTGACCGAGGATGAAATCGAGGTGCATTTGACGGCGATCGCTGAGAAGGATTAGGCGCCCAACGCGTGAACATTTTTCCCGCGGGGAAGAAAAACAAACGTACTGTTACGTACACGGTTGCTGGTTCTTTCTTTTGTATTCCCTGTCCATCGAACATTCAAAATACACATACACAAACGCGAATTGTACGAAATTACTTAAGCTAGGGATAGATTTATTTAAAGAGTCTGTTCGCGCTCTTAAAACCGCATCACTTGCCGGCCGCTGTCGCTTGCGGATTGCGCAGGACGAGAATCACCGAATCGCCCCGGAGGAACATCTTCGAGATGAAGCGGTCCTTGTTGACGGGCTTCACTTTCTTCTTGCCCTTGCCGGTGCGCGGGATTTCCGTCCACATTTCCTTCACGTTTTCTAGTACCATGTTGCAGTGGCGATCAAACGCTTTCACGCGCCCGAGCAGCTTTTTGTTGTTGCGACAGTTGATCAGCACCTGGGTGTTGTTTTTCACCGATTGCGTTAGCACCGAAAGCGGACCGGTGTTGAATTCTTCCTCCTCCTGGCGAGCCAACTCCTCGGGTGTTAGCTCGGATTTCGGTTTGGTGAGTGCCCTAAAAGATAGTGCAGTTTTGTTCCATTTTAAACAAAAAGCGTCACAGTTTTAATAGAAAAGGAACTTACATTTGAAGGGGATTGTAGGAATATTTTTCAAGCACAATGTGTGATGCGGTGCAGATGGAGTTTTTTTGTTTGTGTTTGACAGTTTATATGGCGTCCAGCCGCCCTATGATGATTGGAGTTTTGAGCCGCCGCCATATTCCTATATTTGACAGCCTGCGTTTGGTTCTTTCACCATTTGGCATGTATTCCTTGGTCGCCATTGACTGTTTTGTCCTCCACTACGATTGATTTTGCGTTTTACTAGAAAAGCAAACTAAGCTACGAGACAAAAGGAACGTACGCTAGCAAGCTACACGTTTCTTAGTGACTTTTGTTTGCCAATAACGTGGTCCTTAGGTTTCTTTCCTCAAAACAGCTTCAGTGTACCGTGATATGAAACGCCGTTTTTAAAAGAAAATAGTGTATATTTCGCAACAAAACACGCAACCCTTTGTATAGACTAGAATATGCACACCCACCCAACATGTGTGTTTCCGTTGTTGCGCCCCATTGTTCAGACACGCGTGAGATAGCCGTGCTTGTAAAATGGAAGCGATTCCATGTTAGTGAGTTGTTTAATCTTGGAACGCTCCAGCGCAACACTTGGCACCAAGTGGCAATTAGATCGTCTGAAAGAGAGTGAACAAAAAACGGTTGGTTAATTTGGGGTTACTCCAGCACAGGTTAGTGGTTATCCTACTTATGGATAGGCTTTTCCTGCTGGCTCCATGGCCAGGATTTTTGCAGCTTAATAACACGCTCCAGTTTCTCGATACGTGATCGCTCCTCTTCACTCATTTCAGGCTCCACGTGCTCCTCCTCATCGTCCGCATCCTCCTCGGCCCGTGCCGGTATCGTCTCCAGCACGTCCGACTCGTCGAACAAACTTTCGAGCGTGATCGCGTACGCTTCGTCATCCGGTTCAACCTTCTCTTTGTCGTCATCTGACGTCGCCACATTCCTGGCGGGTGAGTCCGCTCCGTTAACAAAGCCATCCATTTCCTCGGTCGCCTGAGCGGCTGTTGCCCGTAAAGCTTCCGGTAGCTGCCGCTGTACCTCGGGCGGTGCAAACTTGGACAGCGTTTGCGTGAGAAAGCTTAGTGTGGCCTGAATTTGCATCGGTATCACGCTGATCTCGTTCAGCTGCTGCTGCATCTGGCGCAACTGCTGTTCCACCGCCAGCACGCTAAGGCTGTCGCAGGAATCGCAGGACAGCGATCGGTGATCATGACCTGACGACGTCGACGTCGAATCAAAGCTGGATCGGCGACTATCACAAGGAACTAAGCAGATCGGGTAAGTGAAACCGCCAGAAAGGTTGGTACGAAAAAAGGAGAGCGATTTTATTCAACATCGGAACAAACCGTATGGTTAAGTACACTGATCCAAGCGAACAAACAAGCTTTAGCAAATCAAACGTTTGGGGTTTTTTTTTAATACAACGCTCTACGTGCGCACTCACGGCGCCTGTCCTGTGCTGGAAAATCTGAGATAGTGTCTGTTATTTACGCCTAACAACAAGCACGTGTGTGTGTGCGTGTGTTTGTATGATTGTGCCTATGGGGAAAGGGACCATATTATTCACATGCCCTTTTCCCCCCTCTAAGCCTCGGCACTAACTTCCTCCGGAATCGGTTCCTCTGCTGGTTCGCTGGCAGCGGCACCCGGACCCGTCACCTCCGAGACGGATCCGTCCTCCGACGTCTCACTGTCCAGGCGGGGCCGCGGTGCAGCCTTCGCCTTCTTTGCCTTGTTCTTCTTCTTCTTCGGTTTCGGTTTTGGGGCCGGTTGTGGCGGCTCCTCCTCGTCCTCGTCCCGCCGAGAACCGGTCGGCAGGGACAGCATCATGCGCTCGATGTGCCGCTGGCGTTCCTCCGGCTTGGCACGCGTTTCCGTCAGCAACCGGCGGATGTTCGCGATCAACTGCTGGTGCGGCGCGTCCTTACCGTATAGGTCCGGTGGAATCGGGGGAGGTGGCTGCTGCCATACGATCGGATGCCACACCTTACGCTCCGGGGGTTGCGTCCAATTTTCTGGTCGCCGTTCATTCGCACAACGACGTAGCAGGGCGATCAGCACAGGGGCGGAAAAGTATACAGCACAGAGTTAGTGGCGTCCGGTTGGCCCTTACCCCAAGGGTCGGGACCAACGAGGCCGCTTTTGTGGACAATGTTGGATAGAGTGGTGGGGTGGGATACCATTAGCACATACCACGTTCGTCGTTTTTGGGTGTAGGAGCGGGTTTGTTAGTGACATCGGCCGCCGGCTGCTGCTGCTCATTACCTGCGAACTTGATTTCGCGCGTTTCCTTCGGTTGGCCCTGCTCTTCAGCTTTTCGATTTTTCTCGTCGTCTCTGGAAGTGGGAAAAATGTGTGAAAAGAAAAGGGAAAACATCCTTCGGTAACTCAAGTTCTCTCACAGACTTGTATACATACTGCTGGGGGTGGGGGTTGGAACGGGTTAGAAATATTTTAATCGAAACACAGATGTGCAATTTCTACTGTACTTTCTACAGCGCAATTCAGCGGCATTGTTGCCGCTCCTTTCAACCTGTCCGTTCGTCGCGACTGCCGCCCTATGACGTATTGGTCCACTCAAAGACCGTGTTAATGTTTGGCACAAATCGGGATCAAAATAGACATCCCCCCATGAAGCGAAATACATTAAAATGGTTTCCGTTTGGTGAGCTGACACGCGCGGTGTTAGAGGACAAACGGGTAGTATACAGCAGCCATTACAGCACCTCTCTGCACATCGATAAGGCGTTTGCGCGATAGCCTCTGCCGCCGCACCGCCACTAACGCATGGGTCGCAAAGAGACGCAACGCAAGGCAAAAATGCTATTTCTGGTTCAACGATTCCCTTCGCCTAGAGAACGGCGATCAGAGGGATAATGATATTTTGAACTTCGTCGTTTCTATCATTGTTCGGAAGTGTGTGTTTTTTGTTGCTGTTTTGTTAATCTTCGACGACCCGTCTTTACATCGGTTCGGAAATTCTTCGACATGCATCAATTTCTTCTGTGATGGCGCAAACAGGTGACACGTGACGTCATACTGTCACGGCGTTTTGGTCTACCTGTTGATGTTTGAATCTTGTGGCCAGGTTCATTGATCGAATTCCGAACCACCACCGCAGCAGAGCACGGGTTGGCTCGGTCAAGGATTGTTGTAATAACAAATGGAGGTTGGGATTGTGTTATAGACGCTTCTCTAGCGGAAAGGTGGTAGATCGATTGATCTGAAGATTGGTATTGTGCTCAGAACATAAATTCCTACAACGCTTTCCCTTTCGCAAGGTCTCGACTCGACGATAATTGTACACTAGCCTTCAGCAAGTAGGGCACTAGGCAAGAGAATTGCGCCATCCTTAATGCACGGACGCCCGCTTTAAGAAATCACCACGAACACGTTTAATGCTCTGACGCGAACGAGATGGCCAATCGGCAGGCGGTACATGATCCCGTGAGCCGTGTGTTCCGTCTCTCATGCTCATCGAGATTTTCACGAAAAATGTCCGGTTATTTTTATCAGCAAAATAATCACTCCTCACTCGCAAGTTCACGTTAAACGACGAAACACTGCGCCTCTGATGGGTATTCTCTGTCTCTGTGATTGACGAACAGTGTTAAGTTACCAGTTCCTTCCTATCCCCCAGGGGCTAATCCGATAAGAAGCTAAGCCTTCTTTTACACAACGGGGTCAACACAAGAAAAACAGAAAACGGAAGAAATAGCTTTTGCTTACTTTGCTACGATCATTTGCAGCTGTTCGCCGGCCTGCTTGATGACGGATTGGGCCGTGGCGAGGCGCATGGCCGACGCATCGGCCCCGTTGATCTTCAGTATCTGGTCGCCGAGCTGGAGGCCCGCCTTCTGGGCTGGGCTGCCCTCGGACACCTGGTTCGGGATGAGAAAGCGTTCCCGGATTACTCGCACCGACAGGTCCTCCGTGTCGAACGGGATAATGTTTCGCTTGAACTTGGGTCGCTTGTAGTAGTCGGGAGCGTCATCACGTTTTGCGTTCGTGCCATCGCCGTCCAGTGGCTGGCGCTGCTCGTCACCTTCCGGTGCCACTTTTGGCTCATCCAGTGCCATCGTTAGTTTTGTTTCAAAGGCTGGTGCCAACAGCAGCACGCCACTCGTGAAGCGGTCCTCGTGCAGTTAATGTGCGCGGTCGAGGTCGGGGTCGGGGTGGTGTATGAAACTATCCCTCTTCGTCTAAATTCAACGGTTTCCGGAAGCCACTGGTCCTGTCGCTGGGACAATCAACGTAACACTGAGCCCGGCTGATCATCAGCATGGGTTCTTCCCGGGGTCCACAACACGGCTCGATCTTTCTCGATAGTAAAGGTGTTTCAAGTGTGCGTGATTACAGTGTTTTGTTTTAAAGGTTTTTGTGTAACGTCCCCGGGTTGTGTTTGTTTCGCTCCCTACCAGCGTATATCATTTTGAAATTATGTTTTTTTATGAGACGTAAACCCCTTATATACACCCCTGGTATGTAAAGTATTTCATTGTCTTAGTGCTGCCTCCTGGGGATATTTGTGGGGTGTAGTAAGGTGTCCCCTTGGCAGGTTTTGCAGTGTGCCGCCACTCGGGCAGTGGATCATCTTTCAAGAGGTTGTTTTGCCTCGTAATGTAAGTCCGGTGACGTAGGAAACCGTTTCGAAACGCTTCGCATGAAAACGCCAAACCAACCGTTGTCGTGTCCGCACTCTGTCGCTTTGGATACATTGTATTGTGGTTGGTCAGCTGCGCATGCTAACTATAAGCGGTTCCCCTTCAGCAAGGTTTCTTGTGCGCAAGCCGAAAGTAACGCATGCAATTGCCTCTCGTGCATACCGGCGACGACACCGAGCGCGCTCAATTCAACTGTTCGAATGCTAGGTTATGTTTATCGCCGGATGATTCCACCGCCCGGTGTCTGCTGACACCGGTGAACGAGTTCAGCGTACGATGTTGTGGTTGCGCCAGCATAGATTCAGTGGCAATTGGGATCTATTTTTGATCACGCAGTACGCACCGTACTGCGTGACCGCGCACCCTGCAATGGCCCACTGGTTTTTCCCAGCATTCCTCGCACTGAACAGCACGGGGACCGACTTTCGAAACAATGGCAGTACGATGTTTGGTTTCCAGCAACACCAGTCCACGATCGCTTCCACTTCCGATGTCGTCCCGCTCAACAACGACCACGCCAAGTTCACGCGACTGGTAACACACTCACCTGAAACACGGTGATGGGCATCTCGAAGTCAGCGCCGCCAGTAATTCGGAATCCGTGCGGATTGTCCCCGTTCTCGTTGGCTGCCGGACCACTGCCATCGCGGGACGAAACGGTCAGCACTGGAATATTGCGCTTTTCAATCACAAATTCGGGCATTTTCACGACAGGATGATGTAATGGTGTGGTGGGCGATGAGCGGAGGGATGGCTTTTCGTGCGATTGGTCAATGCCAGGTCAGACAGGGCGCGGGGGTCAATCGTCGTCCGAATGCAAAGCCTCGTCGACAGAGGATTACGTATTCGTGTGGCCTACTTTCACTCACAGACAGACACTTTAGGAGATTTTTGGCTGTATCGATAACCGATCACTAGTGAAATGCTTTTGTCACTTTTAGATAATCCAATCAGTTTTTGCTCCAACACGTTGCTCCTGTAAGTTACACGCTGTGCCGGGCGCTGGAGACTTACTCCCCCGTAATGCTGCGCACAACTGCACCACTAGTCTCAACGGCTTACGATGCACTGGCTCGCTGAATCTCAATACTCTATCACTCAATGATCGACGATCGCTGCACTCGTCGTGCGCTGGGGCACGTGTACAAGTCGCGCATCGGTAGGGCCACGAGCATCGAATCTGCAGTCTGCAGGGCGGTATAATTTTAGTGAAGCTGTACATGCGACGGCACACGGGATACACACGAATCACTGGGGATGCACTGCTCGGGTCGTTGTCGGGTGTGAGCGGAAGAATGCCTCGGGATGCGCCGTTGTGGTGCGTTTGACTCGTCTTGGGTGGAATGCACTAGAAGTCTCGGGATGTGCAACGCACGAATGCACTCGTCATAGATAACGGCATGTTGCTGGTATCTGTGATTTATTGACAATCGACACATACTGATTGAGTGCGTATTACACTTTGAAGAACCTGCACCACAGTGCAATGGGCTTATGAAACGTAATATTTGACACCTTCTCTAGTCGTTGGCTAGTAGTAGTGTCCACTGTACTCACCGATGACATATTCAAATTTAAGGAATTATCTGATAAACTAAAAAAAAATTATTGGCTATTTCTTATGGAACATTGTGGTTGATTAGCGCTTTTAATTGTTTGCTAGTCACCGATATCGTTCGAGACTTGCCCAAACTTTATTTAGAAATAACTGTAACCTTAAGTACTTACTTTAGCAGGCTAGCAACACCTGACGAGTTTAGCGATCGTTCAAAGATGGCAACACCGGGCAAAGTCGAGTCATATCGATCTGCAGCTGCAAAATTCGTTTATTAGTTCGTTCGTTCGTTCCATTCGACTTGAAGCACCTCAACCAGGGCTGTCCAACCCCCAGTGAATATTAGTCGGTCAGTCCTTGATTTCCGGGGCAATTATCTTGAAAGAAAACTATCTACACCCAGTCATTTGCCCATTGTTGGAGCACTGAATTACCTCTTTATCCAATATGTGCAACGTATTAATATATCATCGTTAGGATGTGAACTTACTTACTTATCGGGCGCTACAACAGCTCGTCGTTGTCTTGGTTCCGTCGTACAGCTCGTCGTTGCCTTGGTTCCTCAATTTTCTCTCCTCACGTATGAGACTAACAATCCTCCTGTGCATCTTCCTCTGGAATGCGGATAAGAGGGTTTCGTCAGCTTTGGACAAAGTCCGTGTCTCAGAGGTATACGTGAGCACTGGAATGTTATAGGTGCGAATGATCAGCACAGAAATTTTGATTTGATAGAATAAGACGAGTGACTGTTAAAATACACATAGCAGAAAACATTACAATCGCCTCCCATGATGGCATAGAATAAGGCGTGGGACGATAATTGTATCTGACAGTCAGACAGGTCGGAGTAATGCATTAGCCAAAGTGGCCACGCGAGCTGATCATAATAGTCTGTTGTAACATTATCCTTTTAATCATTGCAAGCCTGCAACAACAAGTAATTATTGCAGGCATTGTCTAATCAAAAACTTTTTTATTGCTTTTCTTCAGTAATGTGTTTTTTTTTTTTTTTATTATTTGTATAATTTAAAAAATATCGTTCATAAGTGTTACTTTCTAAAAATTTACCGCTGTTGCATAATTTCATTTGTACCTTACAAAATAAACCACCGCTTCTCGCAGCTTTCTCACTGCTCAAGCATCGTCTGTAGTGCTGCCGCCCTCTGGCTCGATCATATCCGTACTGACCTCACCGAGTTCCTTTTCCTGCTCCATCAGCTCATCAATGTACTGATCCGCCTCGGCGTCTCCCAGCGCCGTCGTTTCACCCTGCTCTTCCCTCGTACCATCGCCCTCGGTCTGTGACGCTGATTCCGCTTCAGCTACGCTCTGTAGCCGCTTGGCCGCTTCCTCTTCCTGTCGTTGCTTTTGTTCCGCTTCGAATTTAGCAAAAAACTGCTCCTCCTCGGCCCGGCGCTCCTCCTCCGCACGGCGCGCCTCCTCAGCAACCCGCTCGGCTTCCGCCTTCCTTTCCGCCTCCTCTCGCTCGCGCTTCAAATGCTGCTCGTACTGATCCTCGGTTGCCCGCAGCTTCAGCTCCCGTTCACGCGTTTCCTCCGCCACGCTCGGCACAAGATAGCAGTTGGACTCCCTGCAGGTAGATCACACAACAACAAGTTGCATTATGCGAAACCCTTGCCAACTTCCGCATACCCTCGCAGCGATACTTACTTGTAGACCACCTTTTTGCGGTCATTCCACGGCCACACACCGTTCCATTTGTCGGGCTGTAATGAGATACGGTCGGAGGAGCTTTGTTAGTTGTGCGGTGCAAAACAAATAGTCTCATCGCAGAAGAAGATCCTCTGCTGCACCACTTACATTACGGTTGGCACGAAGCCGTGCCTCCCAATCCAACATCGACCGGTCGGCTTCATTTACTGAGGAAAAGAAACCATCTTTATCAACGGGTGGGGTAGTGACTATCCTTGCGAGGTATGGGTGGACACGGGATGGGATAGGACATAGACGGGATGAAGTTCATGAGCGGACAGAGAATGGGTTGGGGTGGGGGCGGGGAGCTTTTGGATTGCTTCGACAATCGTACACACGTCCTGCGTCAGTTTCGCCCTGTCCAATCGGTTTCGTACAGTGTGACCATGGCTGATGCAACGATTTGTCTTGTAGCTGCTGTAGCCTTCTGGCTTGCTAGCCCCTGAGAGTGTATACTTACAAGGTTTGAACCAGTAGTCTACCGTCATCTCATCCTCACTGTCTTCGTCCACATCGCTGCAAGGAGAAGAAACAGAGCGAAACACGTCACACTTCAGCTTGCTGCCACATTTGGGCTGTATAAAGCTTGTCCCTACCCGCTGACGAATATTTTCACCGTGCGTCCCGATTCCGCGATCAGCTCCTGTGCCTGCGCGAGCGTCAGCTTCTCCGCATGGGTGTCGTTGATTTTGGTGATGATGTCGTTCACGCGAATGCCGGCCCGCCGGGCCAGCCCCTCTCGCTTCACCGATATCACTGTCAGTGGTTCAAACTGATCGATGCCGCCGGTCACCTCGAAACCCCACAGATTGTCCACAAATGACATAACGCGGCGATCGAGCTCGGTCGTTCCCGACACACGCACATGGTACTCGCAGTTCTTGAACGACTCTATCGGCGGCAGGGCCATCTCCATCGCATCCACTTGCACGTCCATTGTGGTGTTTGTGTGTGTGTGTGCTTGTGTTGCGGTTGCTGTGCAAGGAGCGGCTTCTTCCTTCTTCTGCGTTGTTTTGCTGAAACGTTGCTGCTGGATGTACACTCCAAACGGAACACTGTATGTGTGGGTGTGGGAAGGAAAAAATGAGATCTGCAAATGCTGCTTAGCGCTTTGATCGGACACTACCGTGCGAATGAGTTAGGTGCGGTTTGTGCATTCGCAATGCTTCATTAAATTATCTTCCCCTCAATGTCACCACACCAAAAGCCGAGCTGCTCTTCGCGTGCCCGAGCAATACGATGGCTAGCAACGAAGGTGTCCGACGACAAGAAAAAAAGGCAAATCGCTCGAACTGTTAGCGATCGGTCACACACAACGTTATCTAACAGTGCAGATCCTGAGGAAGCGGATCAGCTTTTCGCATACTTTCGTTTCCCGCCCGCCGACAGTAGAGACCGGGAACGCGTATCATCTGCACACCGAGGGGGCAGCCTGAAAGGGAATGGGAGGGGGGTGTCTGTCAAGTCATCAACGTATTTTTAATCCATTTCCGATTCATCAATCTCGCGGCTTGTTCACGACCAACCGCTTGTTTCGGTACGATTCACATCCTTTTTGGCTATTATTAGCGCGATGCACACGTACTTCCCATATGCCGTAGGTGAGGTTTGGATATTATATGGCCGTCTTTCCGGTACCGGGGTAAGCACCGGGGTGCTTCGGTGAGCTTTCGTGGAGCAGCATTGTGTTTATTAGGAAATTTCTTTCCTGTGCCAACGACCGCAGATATCCTTCGTCAAGGCTTCGCCAAGAGGGGGTAATTAATTGGGACAACATTGTTTATTTCACGGCGCCAGCCAATGTACCCGCGGGCCTTCAACTGCGCTTGTTGGGTCAGGCCTAAGGCTGCCCGCGCACGCTGGTTGATTCGGGGGGAGGTGTAGATTTATTGTACCATGTACTAATGTGTCATAGGTTTGTTTTTAGATCTTTAAAATACCTTAACTTTGGAGCGTTGAATAGTTTTTATTGTTTAAAATATTACAAATAAAATATTGAACCAAATGTCGTAACAAGTTTGGCCAGTTTTGCTTTAAAAAAAAAGGATCTGTATTACAATTCTTGCCAACACATGTTGCCTCTAAGTCAACCTTTTTGAAGGTGTTTTTCATTCTCGGTATTACACATATCTTTTTCACGGAGAGGCACAATTTTTCGGCGCTAATTAATTGACATTTGAAATATCAATTTTTGCACCGAGCATATAAAACTTTCTACAAAATTTTATTATGAAAAGGTCTGTGAAACAATATTGAACGAAGAAGAATTAGAAGGTGTCGACTTTACAACAACGGTAATACAATTCAATTTGATGTTCGATATTGAAATTTTCTTTGTCATCAATAATCAATCAATTATCTAAATTATTGTTTCTTCGTTATGACTAATTTACCGATAGATTTGTTAAGATTTTCAATATGTTATTTGTTATCAATTTAACTCATAATTGCACTACCGTTACGCATCAATAAGCAACGCGAACTACGTCGCCGATGATCACATCGGGGATCAAATCCCGTCTGGATAGTGTTTCCCCGTAGTGAGAACTTTGAATATCCAATTACGTGGTATAAAACAAGTTTAGTATGCCAGAAATGTCCTGCATGACCTACTACGTGGTTGTTATCCAAAAACAATCTTTATTTTGGAGCTGGTTTTAACGGCAAGGTATAGAGAAACTATAATTAACCACAAAACATTTTAACCAATATTTTTATTTTTCAATATTTATTCGATCTTCGTTTAGTCATTCAATTTCATACTATAGAAAAAGAGACAAGATGAAAACATCGTTTATTATCCTATACCTTGGTGTATGTACCAAAAGACAATCATAACTCTAATAGCAGTGTTTAAAAATTTCTTGAAGATTATCAGGACTTTCGACTACTTCCTTAATGTTTTAGCCAATGATCTTTTTATAAAAATCCTATAAACTTCATTAGCCGCTAATTAAACTATTTTCCTTTTCAACTTGTATAAACCTTCTATCAACGCCTTTCTTTGTCCGGCTTTGGCTTTGGTCAATCGCCAACCGTTCACGTGGTTATAACGTCCACTGCTGCCTTTCCCGTGCCAAGTAGAAGCTTCGACGCATTTGTTTTTCTCGCATACTTCGGATAATAATAAACGTGCGGGTACACCGTGGCCATTAATGGTGTTATTTTTATTGTACTTATTTACATAGAAATACCAGTCTCTCTAGATATATAGATTGTGATAATAATGATGTGTGCTATACAGTCACGCGAGGTAATGAAAACAAATGGTTCTGATATGCCGAAACCTAATGCTTCAACAGATGAACGTTTTGAACCTTTTTTTAGCTCAACTGCGTACCATTACCCTATACAGTTCTAATACTCCTCCTACAAGAGCGATATAGTTGAGTTCTAACGTATGGGACGGGAGCAATGAAACGAACCTCATGTATGTAAAATGATTTAAAAAGCAAAGGTAAAAATACACGAGAACATATGGTGGATTTTACGAGGATGAGGCTGATAGAAAGCTTATTGATGCACATCCAAACGGCTGGAGCTGGGGGAGGATATAAGGATAGAAGGAATCGGCAGGGACAACATTCTTCGGAGTGGGAGCTTCTTCAGCAGGGTGATGCGCACTGCAGCGGTGAAGATGTTGCGGAAGGTGGCCGCGATCGAACGAGCAGTTTGATGAGATCCGATGATGGTTGAAGATGATACGAGTGCCCAACCGTACGAACCGGGGCAGCAGATAAATTGTCGAATGGTGCGGGTGGTGGCGTTCAACGATGGTCCGGATGCGCAGCAAGAAGATGTTTTCAAAAGGTCATTAGCAATGCCGAAATCAAGCCCAACTCGGGAGATCGCAAGCCAATCGCAGAGGTTATCATCACGAGAAACGGAAAGCAACAGTGTTTCGGGGGGGAAGTTGTGGAGTTGTCGTGTGGTAGGGGGTAGTGCGTTTCAATTCTGATAGAGGAAAACCTTGGACTTGCGGGGCTGGAAAATGGTTTCGTCTTTCATTACCTTTCGCACATCTTCCTCGGCCACTACCATCTCCGGGCGCAGCTCGATGCCACTCTTCGGGGGATCCATGTCATGTACCAGCTTGTAGACATCGCTGTTCTTGATGAAGCTCAAATCCTTCTCGGGTTTCTGGTACTTGAGGAAGTTCACCCTACGAAACGGAAGAGCGGGAGAGCAGAAGAAGAAGTATGAGAAATTGTTTTCCGTTGCTGAGCTTGCTCATTCGAGAAAGGTATTGGCGAACCAATCAGAAGCAGAAGAGGGACCGTGATCATGCAGGACACGGAAATGTCACGATCAAACACATACATGTACAACACAGCGATCACACATCAAGAGGAAGAACATTTTAAGGCAAAATAATGCTACTTACTGCGCCTCCCGGAGTAAACTACTTGAAAAGCTCACTTTCGAACTTTTCCACCAACAGTTCGCAGTTGGAGAATTTCTTCGCTTTACTCGTTGTTCTTCGGAAAAAGAGAAAGAGAGAGAGAAAAACGAGTGCACAATGAAGATGATCAAACGCATGATATGAATTGTTGGATGGAATTTGGACGGCATGCAGGAAAGTTTTCTTAACGTACCTATAGACATGCGGGGACTTGTCCTTTCCGTCGGCCCAGTAGTAGTTCCAGAACTTTACCTAAAACATAGAACGATGCTGTTAGACAAGATGATAATGAGCGCAAACGGATGAGGCGACCATATTAGTTTAGTGCGTGTGTGCGTGTGTGCGTGCGGTGGATCACATTCACAAAGAGAGCGAACGCGATTAGTGACAGTTGGCGCACAAAACCCGCCAGACGATTAGTACACGCAGTACAGGCAACAGGTAAAGCAACCGGGGGAGAAAGCGCAAGGCGGCAGCACACAAATGACATTGATGGAAGGTATGGGTCACAAGGTTGGTTACCTGTCGTCGTAACCGAGATGAGGACTTTCGTAGAAGTTGCTACAAAGGAAGAAGACACTAAAATGAGCGATTGCGAAAAGACAGTACTCGACACGTGTGATGCATGCGCAAGATGGCGTTCACGGCGAGGGATAACGACGACGGCGGTGAAAAGCGCTAGTACACACGAATGTCTATCGCGGTGGCTGGTGAATGGTAAGCAGCGGCGGCTGAAAATGGGACAGTACGAGATGGTAGGTAGTATATAGAGAGTCGACATTTACCCGAGCGTTGTGCCCTGGATCAGTTCCGCCTGCGAGCTGATCACTTCCGCGATAAACTGCTCGTTGAAGGCGTCCTTTGCCGTGCGCCATTTGCGCCCGCCGGGCAGGAAGATGGGCCGCTCCTGTGGTGTCAGCGGTCCGAACGCACTAACCGTCTTCTTCTTCTTCTTTACCACTTGCAACTTGAGCTCGTCCTGTACCGCGGTACGTAGATCACCGTTGTTGGCGTTGGTCTGGCTGGAGCTATCGGAATCCTGTTGTGGGTATACAGGCATAGGTCGCACACAAGAAGCACATGGAGAGAACAACAAGGAGAGAGAGAGAACAACGCAACCGGTTGGCGGGAAAGGAAACACCAATCGGCAATGGTAATAGTATACAAAAGAGAGAGATAGAGAGAACGATTAGAACAAGACGAGCACAAGCTGGAAGGCGCTCCCGTGGAGTAGTGAAAGCTCCTCGAAAGCTACAAAACCACCACACAGTCACCACGGTTAACGATGGTTTAAATTCGAAGTACGTATTTTTATTACACTGCTATTAGAAGACACGTGTTCGAGAGCATACAGTTAATGCTTTTGGTAAAAAGAGGTACTATGTACTATCAGGTAGCTCGTGTTTGCAGGCGACGTGTTATGCTGCCCGATGTATGTTCGTGTCGTATATTTCGTTGTACGTTGAAGTTTCTGTTGGTATGTGCTAGGTTGCTAGGATGTTGTGAGGTTGGAATAGCAAGAGTGCGGTTGGTAATTACGCCAGCACAGGCTGTGGTAGTTCCGTGCCCGTCACTGCCAACGCTTCCACCGCTCCGCAGGCTTCAAAGTCGTCCTGGGAGATACGCAGCGGCAGTGTAACGTACTCGATCTCTTCCTCCTCATCGACGTATATTCGGTAGCGCTGGGACACGATGGCCCACTCGATCGTTTGGTACTTTGGCTTCTTTTGGTGTGTTGTGGAGGTGTAGTGTAGTGAGGCGCGCGTTGTTCATGTTTGATCGTGGAGCGTTAGCATTAGCAACACAGAGCGAAAGGGTGCGTGTTGATTGATTCCCATTCCAACGAGTTCGCAGTCGAGGACGTATTGCGCGGCGAAGAAGAGAAATAGTCCAAAAAGAGTAGAAAAACACTTGGATGAAATATTTTGCCCAGACAAATCTAGAAAGCTGCCAGACTTTATGTGGAATGGGAATGTCCACCAGATTAGCGACACAAAGGCACATATTATTTTGTTATGCTACAGGAGCTGTTGTAAGGTATGGTGCTGCAGAGGAGTCACCTCCTCCAAACTCCACTGTACAGTAGAGTACCCCTGTCTCGTGGTAATGCAAAGAGGGCTGGCTAGCTGGGTAACCGCAGCCACACACTCGAATAGTGTCACGCACCAACTAACCTTATCGTTCTGGTTGGTCCACTCAATGTCGTGCTCCTTCATCCTTTTCTCTAGCTGCTCGAGCTCTTCCTCCGTGTACTGGATGTGTTCGCCTTCGTCGACCGATGAGGACTGATCGCCGGTGCCACTACTGTCCGCCCGGCTAAACTCAGTCACCTCGAACGTCTCGGACACTTCGGGCACGATGGCCTCCGGTGCCGACTGTTCGGTGCCCTCACCCGCTGCTGTTTCCGCTTCTGCAAGGGAAGGTCATACAAACACTTTCAATTACGCGCTCGACCCGGTGTGTAATGTGTGTCTATCTGGCGATTAACAGTGATGGGTATGGCACGTGCATGCGCATTCCACTAAGGACACTTTCGTTTGGCATTGTCAATATTGCCACTACCCCATTGCCGAGGCATTGATTGTCTTTGTCCTTGATGGGCATCGTCATCGGGCTATCGCGTGACCCGTTACAATGTATGTGGTAGCGCGCAGTTCAGCGAAAGGAGAGATGATCCTAAAATGCAACTGCTTCACATACACACAAAGAACAAAGAAAGAGAGAAAGAGGGAGAGAGAGAGAGGGAGAGCTTATCTGAAAACGAGTATACCTTCCGGTCGGGGTGAGATACTCTTGGACTTCCGTTTCGGGGCGGCCAGCACTGCCAGCTGTTCGGTCAGGGCGGCTATGGTAGCCTGGATCGTGTTGGGCAACGCGGACAGCGCTTCCAGCTGCTTTTGCACGTTCTGCAACTGTTCGCGGAACTCCTCGGACGGTTCCTCCTCGCTCGGGCTGGTTGCCCCGGACTGTCCAGCGGTGCCCTCTCCGTCACCTGCAGTGGAAGTGTCATTAGCGGTTTCCTCCTCACAGCACGGCTCATCGGCGAAGCAAAAAGCGTAGGGACAGGGACAGGAGCAGCAGGAGTCGGGATGTTCGCGGTTACCTGCAGTCATCGGTTCGATCGGCTCCTCCACGAGCGTTTTGATCGTTTCCACCTCCACCTCCTGGCGTTCGTTCAGGTACTCGTCGTACATTGGTATCGGTTCCGGTTCCGGCTCGGGTTCCTTTCAGTCGGCGGTGCGGTTGGGTAGGTGCGGGCAATGCAATCGAGAAGCAAGCTCAAGCTCAGCTATCACAGTGTTTACCAGAGACAGTGCGTCCGATCGGGCGGCGCATGTCGCTTTTAAGCTCACTTCCGCCTGGCAGAAGGCGCCGAACACACTTACCGGGGACTTGGGTGGCTTGTAGTCGGGGGCAATTTTCGGTTTCGGTTGCTTCACAATTCGTACCTGGTAGCGCTCGGTCGGCGGATTGCGCTCGAGCTTCCGCTCCTCGGGCGTCTTCGGTGGCGGTCGGGACGGCTTCTGCAGGAAGGTGGTCCACTTCTTGTCCTCCTCCTCGCTCTGCACCAGCTCGCTGTTGAGCGTCTTGAACACCTCGCTCTGCTTGAACACGCCCGCCTTCGGGATCATCTTGTTAAAGTTCACGCTGCCGAGGTGAGACAAGGGGTCGGGTGGGGGAAGTGGTGAGAGTGGCGGTAAGACGGTTTCTTAAGATCACACTTACCCGATCACGTTGTGTTGTTTCAGCACCTCGGCCTCACCCGAAAGGATCTCGGCAATCTGCTCGTCGGTGATCGGTACCTCGGGGACCTGTTCGGCGGTCTGCTGCTGCTGCTGCTGCTGCCGCTCTTCCTTGCACAGTTGCGCCAACGGTGACGGACTGCCCACATTAGGCGTCCAGAACGGTTTCGGCGAGGTGTTGATGTACTCCACCTCGCCCGATGGCGTTTTCTCCTTGATCAACCGCTGCGATGGCGTTACCTCGCGTGCCCTACAGTGTAAAGAACATTGATCAAAAAACGGGCCGCTCGTCGTCCCGTGCGCAGGACCTTCGTGGGGCGCAGTTTCACTAACCTTAAGATACCGAGCACGAACTGGTTGCCGGCGCAGGCCAACAGCTGGTGGGCGTCGTAGTACGACATGTTGCCCGTGGGTATGTCATTGATGCGCACCACCACATCGCCAATGTGCATACCAACGTCTTCGGCGATGCTTCCGGGTAGGATCTGCAAAAGTGTGCACAAACGGGGCGTTTTTCAGTGTTACGTTCGAACCGTGGTGTGGGAAATAGAAAAAGGCATCGCATGTAGAATTTGAGTCTCGACACAGAGGCGTCGACGACACCAGCTCCTCGCTGACATTTCGATTTGCTTCAGCGCTATTTTTAATCGACCCATCGATCACTTCACCCTTCGATTGGCGAATTGAGGAGCCGCGCGGTGCGGCTGAATTGGGGTTTCATGTTATGAGGTTAATCGTAACGTCTCGAAGGCAGATTTCACTTGGCGAAAAGCGCTGGCGCACTGCATTTCAACTATTAGCTACGATATTGTCCCACTAAAGATATAATGTAAGGCTTTCACTTCTTGCTGTTGGGATTTAACGAAGGAAACTCTCGGTCCCGTTGGCAGCTAGGATCCACCTTCCGCAGTACGATTCAAACATTCAATCCATTCTATTGATTACGCAACATATGATTGTCTGTCGCCGAGTTATTCAGTGTACTAACAGTTGCTTTATGCTTATCTAAAACTAGCTTACTACACCGTACTGTGGTGAATGTGCATAACTCTCAAACAGTGTGCAAATAATTATTTGAAAAACAATAATCACATTTTAAACTCACTTTGACCACCGTCAGGGGAACATCAAAATCAGCTCCACCGACCAGCTTAAACCCGAACGGGGTCGTGTTATCGTAACGGGAGAGATTTAGATCGAGCACCATTTCGACAGAGTTGTGTGGCTTGTGACGACTTCTTTCGCAAAATAGGAAATCCCTTTACTACACTCTAGTTTGGGTTAGTCACCGTTTCGTCACTTTAGAAAATGAGAATCCTTTAATCTCAACGCTCGTTGATAAAAAAGTCCACTTTTCTTTCTTTACTCTCGAGTATCACCACACCAACCGACCGCTGCAGGTGAAATGTGACGCAAAGACGAACTGCGCTATCATCTGCCGTAGTAGTGGCTCGTGATTTCGATGATACCGAACGATCTCGTGATTTAGCGTTCGGTAAATCGATCATCTGATCGGGTGACTGCTGTGCACCACTACTGCATCCAGTCATCGCTGTTTACAATTGGCATCCCTTCGAGACACCACACGGGCATTGTTCGGACCAACAGGTAGCACGAGATGATGCACTTGGGAGCAGCCAAGTGTAATGCAAGTTTAATTTTGGAACTTAAACCTGTTGACACTTTTTTTTAGATACTGCAGCAGCATGTGGCGAAGTGTATTCATGTTTTTGTAGTTTGTGTTTTACCTTGCCTTTGCTATACACCAGGTTTGAAGCGTAATTAAGCGCAACACGTGCTTTCGGTTGGAAGATATGCAAACAACTTTGCATCTTCGTTGCTTATCATTGTACGAGCAAAGTCGAAAGTGTAGCACGCTATGATAGTTCTTCAATACGAATGATTTTTCACCGGTAGAATAAGCACAATAGAACTGTAGAACTGTAAAGAATGTACGCAAATAATAGTTCCAATACATTCGAACGACTTAACAAACTATTCTTAATAGGAACTTGCATTGGGGTCAATTTTGGTTTAATGATTTTAATGAAACAAACCGTGAATAATCCAAAATACTCTTCATAGAAACTCTCTCGTATATTGGGTCTTATATATTAAAGATATTCGTGTATCCTAATCAAAGTTTCAATTAATGATTGTATAATGTTTAATATATTTATATTTCTTATTATTCAATTTAAAGCTGTACGGCCTGGCCGTTCGTTCTCAAGAATTTTTCTTCTTCATACTGCTGCAGATTTCACATTTGAAGAAATGTTAAAATTTCTTGATAATTTACAATCTCATATTTGTATGTAACTGATAAAGTATGAAATTAATTTGTTGTGTAAATAAAACTGGTTTTCAAATAAAAAAATCTGTTTTTTTTTAATATCGCCCTCATTCTCACCACGATTCCGTTCCCAACCCTGCAGCGTACGAACGCATTTCGCATGAGAGCAAACCCTTCAGCCAAATCGTTCCCCTTTACGTGTAAACACGCACCGACGCACCCTGTACCTATGAAAAAATCTGTTTTCAAACAAAGCGCACTAGTGTGCGTGTGCGGCAGGGTACACATCTGCACGCACACCAGCCGCTCCACGTCACTTTGCGAGTGACACAATCAACTCACCGGCACGGTACGGTACGGTTCGGTTTTCCCTCGCAAATCTTTGCCCGGTCCATTCAACCTATTTTCTGCGGTTCCACCAGCCTGCTGCGAGTGTTTAGCGACAGAAGTGTCTGCACATCATCGCTTGCGAGCAATTGCAACGGTGGAATCGTGTGCACACTGTGTAAAAATCCCATTAGCCGGGTTTCGTTCGATGAGCACGGCTCGGTACTGCGGTGAGAACAAATGAACGAGCCGCGGCCATTTTGAACGGCGGCTCACTCTGCGGTTCTTTGTTCTCTCCTCGTCGGTGTGCTGCCTGGTGAGGAGCAAACGGTTACAGGTCTGTGCGAAAAAACAAAGGATTCAACCGAATGTTGCCTTCCAGCACTGTGACTTTGGTGCCTGAATAAACGGTACGCGCGTGAGTGTGTTAGTAAATTAGTGAATGTTTTGTGAAGTGACTGCAAGCCAAAACCTGTGCATATCTGGCCGTGAGCCGCCGTGTGTGATCCGTTAGTGAGAGGAAAAATTCCGCCAAAAGTCTCATCATCGAAAGCGAGAATCATCGTGACGGCACAATCGGTGCCATCAAACACACAGACACATTCAGATAGCACACTTCGATGAACGTCAGTCGTGAGCGAAAGTGTGTGCGTGAGACGATGTGGTGAGAGAGCGAGAGAGAGAGAGAGAGTGAAACAACCGTGCACACACGGGTGACGGGTCGAACCCGGCACAAACACGCAACAACGTTTATTTACTGACGAGAGCGCGCGTAGAACACATCTACGCCACACGACGGTAGCGGCAGCGCGCGTGAACGAAACACAACAAATCGAAGGAAGGAAATCCTTCTGTTGTGTGTTGTGCATCGAACAGCTCTTTTTTACCCTTCTTCAGTGTTGCAAGCTGCAAAGTAATTCGCTGTGTACTTGTGTGTGTGTCTGTGCTTCACCTTTTTTCCGTTATCCTCGTGTACACTGTGCGTGTGAGTGATTTGGAACCGCATGTTCCAGCTGCTGGCACAAGAAGAGCTTTCCGTTGTGTGCATTTTTTCTTCCTTTTTGGTGGCCACTTTCCCGGAACCCGGCCGCTTCCAATGCGTACCAGGCAGCAAACAGGCCAACCAGACGACAACATCAGCCGGCCGACGGAGCTATGGATGGAATAATTCGTTAGCTTTGTTTTTTTAAATTCTACTCGGTACCGCAATCTATCCTGATCCTCATCCTCCCCCCACCACCGCCACGTGCCGTGCAGTGTGTTTGGAATTCAGCAGAAATCAGCACAAATATCTTTCCATCGCTCCCGCACAAAGAAGAAGCGCTGTGCTGTGCTCGCCTGTTGTGTTTGTAGTGGGTTTACTGTGCAGGAAACGTGTGCTAAAAAGGCACCTCCCCACACCGCTACGAAAATGTTCGACCTAGAGGATACGAGCATCACCGGCTTCCACGACGCGATAACTAAATACACTGTAAGTAGTGCGATGAGAAATGATGGGCTGTAACATAAACTCGAGTATGATGTAAAAAACTGTGTTTGAGGAAGTTGACATTCAGCGGGCAGATGTTTCGATTTATTGGAGAGTGTGGCCAGAACATATGCCGGTGTTGCCCTTTAAAGTGTCAATTCAGCGAAAATGTACCGTGTGTGTGTGTATTGGTGTGTTTTTAAATGTTTTTAATCTTCTTTCTTATGTGAAGTTATTCTTAGAAGAGGTTAAAACAAGGATCTTTTTATTATTGATAGAATACGAGAGAAAGCGAGAGAAGGTGTCCATAACCCTAACCCTCTCGTTGTCATCGTCGTTGGCGGATGAGAAACCTTTGCAATACTGATTTGTGAATGGGGAGAGAGAGGGGGGGGGGGGTTTGTTATCGCGTGCCCGGGGACATGGCCCCATTCGCCGGAAATGAGATGCGAATGATGTCGATCATTCGTTTCATCGTGCAGAATCCCTCTCCCAAACAACCTCCTCCACCCACCTCCCACCCTCTCTTCTCATCATCTATTTGAACACACTACACCCAAATGGAAAAGGGATGAGAATGAGCAAAATGAGTACACAACTCATCGTTCTTTTTTTGTTGGTTTGTGCCCTGCTTGTGTGCTCTACTCTATCATCCGGTGCGAGAAATAGCTCTCGCGCTACGGCGGCACAGTTCAAGGCCAAAATGCCGGCAAACCGAATGAGTCCCCGAGATGGTGTGGTGAATTGGATGTTTTTTTTTTTTGTTTTTGCATGTCAGTTATGCTTCGGTGTGCAAGAATATGCCGGTGGCACAAAACACGTGGGTTTAGAAGAAGGTTAGCATTAGCCGACTGTACGCACAGGAAGTCGATCGAACGGTACACAAATTTAAATATTTTTCAGCTATATTTCCAACAAAACAAAAAAGAATCACACCACGGTAACACGCATACAAAAACCCCCATCGTTGACAGATTTAAAATGTACATTCACGATCGCGCAGAAAATTTACAACAGATGTTATTGTGGGCACCAGAGGAGCCGCATATCCTATATCCTATAAAGGCGCTCCCCGATCTTCGTTGCCAAGGGGAAATAACACAGCAGGTCCACCTCCTCCCCCCCAGCCCAGCCTGGCCACATTCTTTCCAGTCCTTCAAGTCGATTTCGCGCGAAAACGCGCTACCCAGCAGCAGGCGAACGATGGAGGCACAGCGAAATGAAAGATAATCATTGCCGATGAATGTGTGCTACCCCCAACCCACACCCCTCCTCCAAGTCTCTACCATGTTATGTCTGTTGGAGACTCATTCTTTCAATTTCTTCTTCGTTCTTCCCTTTTTAGCTCCTTTTTTTTATGCTCCACAGCACCACACGCACACATAGCACAGGGTGGCCCTGCCTGATCTGATTGTTGTTGGCGGGAGGTTTTTAAATATGCTCGCATCTCCGCCATCCACCCACCCTTGGTAGTTTCAACGTTCCCTTTGCGTTGCTACTGATCGAAACCATCTGAACATGCGTGCGAAATTGTATGTGAGCACACGACCGAGAGCGAGTGAGAGAATATGCGTTTTGCGCCAGTGATCCTGCCAGAAGAAAACGTCAAGATCACGTTTTTCAGTTGTATCCACATTGCTGCACACAGGCACACGAGTAAAGTGCGCGCCTGACAGCCACCATTGGTCGGCGATCCTGGCCATGGTTGAGGAGAACCGCCGGTGTGCTGCATTTAATCGATATTGATGATGGTTTGGTTTGCCCAGACAATCGGTGTGATTGTTGGCGCGTTCCCGCGCTTTTTTTCTGCACTGCTGTCTGTAGTGCAACCCTGAAAGTGGAGGCCCAGGGGGAGGGTGCTTCCGCTAATCGGGAGAGGCTCGGATCGCGCGCAAAACTCCCCAGACATGATTGTTCGCTCCTCCCCGGGGGGAGGTTGGGTTGAGGGGGGTTTACTACAAGGACATCGCTGGTGGCCCATTTGGAGTTGGAATTGCCGATCGAGAAGGGTACGATGAGAGTAAAAAGTGGTCTCCAAGGATGGAGGAAGATGCAATGATTACTATTCCAAGGGTGTACTTAATTTCACGTGCTCTGGAGAGGCAGTGCGACATACTTGTGTGTCTGTCGAGCGACAAAAGTCAATGTCGATTATCGTCTGGCCCTTAGCTCCTCTGGTGTCGGCATTCGATTCGGAAGACAAAATGTGCTTTGGTTGATTATCTTTAAAAAATAAATTGACCATGGTTGAGAAGTATTTATACATTTATGTATGATTCTAACTGTCTCTTAAGTCTAAATTAAGGTTAAAAAATATAGAACAATCGAGCGTTTGTGTAACACCAGAATGGTTTGGTTGCGAAAATATTTAGAAAAGCTGATTCACTTTTATATGTGTTAACAATTCGCGTTAAAAACAAGACAAGGTACCATCTTTATCCTCAGTTTTATTATTATTGAACTAACCTGATTGAAAATTTAGCGTTGCTGCTGGGCATGACGGTTCTATCAGATCAGATTGCATTTATCGACAGAATTCTATTTGGTCAAGTCAGATTCCTGGAGTCCATCTTCAACACTTTCGGAAAGGATCCCTGAAGTCGAATGAATGCCTTGGAGGTAACATTTAACGAAGTAAACAGTTAGTAGAATTAAACTGCATTCGATAATATATCATGATTTCTATAGATCGTAAATCATTCAACATATTTGGAAGAGCAAAACGACGAATTCCGAGGTTTCAGTTATTTTTTATGATTCAGAATTTGCTTATTCTTCCTTAAAACTGCTTACACTTTTTTCTCAGTGAAGAGTTCTCTGTGTGTAAATCCAAATGTTGTGATATCCAAAGGCTCTTTTTCCAAACGGTTTTTATTATGAATAATTTAACGGACGAAAAGTAGGTCAGCGGTGGTATTATCTGAAAAACTGATCGCTTGTCGCCACCCCTTTTCTCTCTGCTACCGCTCATATGTCTTGTGGTCTTTCAAGCAGGAAAACTGATACCTCCAAGTCCATTTTCCCGTAAGGGGGAGGGAAATCTGGACCGGAATGTGTGTGTGAGGTTACTTCCCATGAATGACGATCACCTCACCACAGGAATCTTCTACAGGCTTTAACTTAATGTTACGTACAACTTTTTGTACGTCCTTTCATTCGTTGTTTCCTGCAGGATTTACTTTTCGTCGCCTCTACCCACCACCAGGTAGGGTGAAGGGCATGAAGATGACACATATTCCGATAGTTTTCTCTGTGCGTCTTTCTCTACCCGTTCTCTTCGGAACCTCCGTGCTACCTCGTAAGAAGAAGAATCCACTCCCTTAGTGCCAATCGCTCGGGGTCCATTCGTTTTCCGTTGGCCTAGGCAGCGTGTGAGGCATTAACCGAGTGAGGAATGTGTTTATTTTGTTTTTAAATCTCTTTCCCAAGGCAACAACTTCTCACAGAGAAAGAACACACATACCCTCGCAGCGGTGAGACGAGTCGGGGGGAAAAGTTAGAAAATTATTGCACTAAGGTCAGTTCCCGTCGTTCTTGCGATTGGAAGGGAATGGAACGAACGACCCCGAAAACGACAAACCCTAAAATGCGTCCGGTGGCGGTCTACCTTTCTTCCCTTTCCTACATTTCTACTCCCTTTCTCGGATGGTAGTTCCCCGAGGATAGTGATGAAGGAATCAGAGGCAAAACCCGGAGAACAATGTTATTTTACTGTGTGTACGGGGTCCGGTTCTCGCCTTCTTTCGCTTGTTTTGTGGCAGGGTCGTAAATCTTTATTTCGGGTGCATTTTTTTGGGGAGGAAAAGCTTTTTGGGATGCACACAGAGATACCCTTCGGAAAAGGTAAAATGGTTTAGAGAGCTCCGATCTTTATTGCAAACCAGGTCACACAATATTGCTCTGTGTGTGAGTGTGTGTAGAGAAGGGTACTTGGGAAAACAAGGAAATAAACGGACGGGTAAACCCAGTAAAGCTATTAGGCACAATTTAGCATTTAACTAATTTATGCATATTTTAGGATATGCTGTTGTGTGTGTATGTGTCTTTCGTATCGATCACACCATGTGTGAACCACCAATGGGCCAAAGAACACGTTACTGTAACAGCCGGTGGTCGCTGCAAATGGTCTTTTTAAAGGGAAAGCGCCAGGCGCCCTTTAAATGTTGTCACATAAGTTAAAATCGTCTTTCTGGGTTTATGGCTCATCGCTCCGGGGGAAATACAAGCCCAGGACAGAGACCAGTGTTGAGTGTCACTCCGTCATTGAACATTCTGAAAATGCAAATTTGCATGCAAATTCCCTCGAAAGTGCTTAAATTTTCCATCCGTCATAAAAACCGTCATTGCTCTGGAATAGATATGCAAACCGCTCTCACAGTGTGTGCAGTCTCGGTTTGTTCGTTTGAACCTTCCTTCAAGTTCATGGTTTCGACCCAAAGGCATCTTCGGGCGCGGATCTGTTTGTGCGGCAGCTTGAAACCATTTTTTCCCATTTATTGCTGTGCTAGCCACCCACCGGCCCAACATGACTTGAAGATCGCTCATGATCACAATCTGCTAGCTTGCCTGCCCGTAGTCCAAGAGTAAAGACCGGTGCTGTTGGTGCTGAGGGCGTTTAAAGCGATCGTGGAATTGATGGTTCTAGGTCTCCCTCTTTTTCTCGTTGGTTGTCGAAGCCTTCCCTTTGTTCCGCAAGGGATCGCGTTTTTTCATCTTTTGGTGTAGCTACTAGGCTCTGAGATTCATATCTCGTAGAGTTGGAATATCGTTTTTAGACAGTTAATTATTTCCCGTTTTTTTGTGGGTTAATCAAATTTGCATATTTATTTCTATTGTTTCCCTTTCATGTTCCAAACGTTAGAAGAAAACGAATGTGTTTCGTCTTTCAATTGATGATCTTTTAGCGATGTTTTTGGCGGAATTTATTCTACTACCAACTACTACCAGCTCTACCAGTTGTCTCTCTCATTCTTACGTATTCTAAAGAAAACCTTGATCAATCTCAACGATCCCAACCGGAACATAATTCGTTCTTTGTTTTCCGGCCGTCTCTTCAGATGTCTTCTCTGTTGGCAAGTTGCGTATGGAAGGGTGAGGATCTTTACTTCAACCAACTTAGTACACACACGCTCTCCAGCCAGAGATTGCTCTGTACTGCTCCGATCACCGGATCGTCCACAATTCTCGTTAGCAGCGAATCGTGCAAAGGCGGAGGAAACCTAAGGCCAGACCAAAAAAGAGCAACATTAACTTAAAACCAACTTCTCAGCCTCGGCGACTCCGAAAAGCCAAGCCACAAGCTAGCAGCCATCAGCCATCAGCATGACGAACGCAACGAAGCGAAGCAGGAAGAGAAGCAGGCACATAAAAACACTCCTTGCCTCCATTCCTTGCGTACCCTTTGGGGTTTCCTACGATACTTCTCTCCTTCTTCTATGCTCCTGTGGTCTCGGATTGTTCTTGTGCGATCCTCGCCCCAGCCGGGACCCGACAATGGGATGAAGTGCTGAAGACGAACGATCCGTGTGGAGAAGATTGTGTGGTGTACAACAGTGCACACACACACACACACACACACACACCGGTGGTAAAGTTTTATGCTTTCCGCCATCATCACAAACCTGGAAAGGGCAAACGAAATCGCTTTAATGGGGACCAAGGAAGGGAAGGTAAAATGGGATAGAAAGACAGAGAGCGAGAGACAGACCGAAGAAATGTGGTTGGCCCCAGCATGCAAGATCGGTAACCTCTACCTTGTGGTGGACTCTCCAGGTACTGTCTTCCCTTTGAGAAGGTCTTCCAACGGGGTGGTTGCTCCTACACACCACTGCCCCTGCGCCCCACCCTGGGTAAGGGTAATCCGTGTGAAATATTTTCCCACCTTACCTTTTTCAAACCCCTCTGCCTTTCGGGATCCATCCAGTGTGTCGTTCTCCTGCGGTTGTGGCGAAGATGCTCCGCCACGATGCTCTTCGGGGCGGATTTTTGTGTGTGGGTAGAAAAAGCTGTATAATAGTAGTAGACCCGGTCATGTCTAGTAGTGCTCCGTGGTGTTGCGGGCCACCACCAGAAGAATTCTTTCTACGAACATCTTCTTCCCCACAAGAGAGTTACTGGAAGAAGGGAACCCGAGAAGAGAAGCGAGAGTCAGAACTCCCCCATTCGGTGAGGAAAAGATTTCAATGCTTAACTTTTTACTCGAAGAAAACGCAAGGCAGGAACCGGTTTCTGCTCGCTTGAGAACGATCTTTTCCTGAAGAGTGTGTGCGCGCGTGTTGTCTTTCCGCATTTGGAGGAGAGCACTCTTGAACAGGTATGGTGTTCGGTTGTGCTGTAGGGTTTGGATGTTTCTGACTTGCCTGCGTTCCCGATATGTTCTGGTTAAAATCTCTGACCGTTCTTTGTTTCTCTTTGGGACCTTTTGAATCGAAGCTATTCTATTGCGCGCTTCGCTGCCCGACAAAATGTTTGAGAAATGACCTAAAAAACCTTTGAAATTGCAATCTTCCCAAACACCACACCCAACGGAAAGGAAAACCATCTGCTTTGCTTTGGTGATATCTTCCATTTAACAATTAGTTTGACCGATGGAAGGACAACAACAAAAAACACAGCTTTTCTTTCTTTCCTTTTCTTCCTACTTTTGGTGCAACTTTCCGTATGGTCAGCGTGCACAGTCAAAAGGAACTCAACACACCACCATCACCCGGTCCCGAAGCACGTTGACTAATTGCACCTGGAAATGCAGGGAAGAGGCTTTTTTTGGAGGTTTTCTCGTTTGTGTTATGTGAAATCTTACCTCGCAGGAACTCGCCTAGCCCTAGTGCGATTATTGGCGCTTTTCCTTTCCTTTGCTGAAGTTATTTTCTACAAAGACAATTCCTCTTGACAGAACATATTGCATCGAGAGTTTTTGTTTTTGCTCGGACTCTTTTGTTACACAGCATCATCAACAATCCGCTTTCCGCATTGCCGCCAATTTGTGCCCTTTTTCAGGTTCAGGCAGATCTGTTGGTAATCCTTTCTTCACACTTTTGTGTTTCAATTTTTATGGTTTTATTGAGAGTAATTTTGGGTTTAACACTCAGAGTTATCTGCTTTAGATGTGTGAGGTGGTAGAAAAGGTCAGTTTTTTTTCATGGCAATTTAAGAATCTACTTTCCTTACAACACAAAGCATTTTCAACATGGAAAGCAAGAAATTGCATACTTTCGGGCGCTTTTCCGGATGCTGTAAACCTTACTCCCTATATTGGGATACGTTTAATCGAACATCTGTTCGAAACTTGCATGATTCCACAATGCTATGACACGGATGAGCCACCTATTTACGTGAGCGAACAGATCTCATTTTAATCTCGCAAATCTCGCAAAGAAAAGAGTTCGTCCGCTACAAACTATCAGGCTACCATAACAGCACGGACAGAGGAACACCCAAGAGGACCCATTGTGCAGCAAGCTCTTCTCCGAGCAGCTACTCTCCGTGTTTGTGGGTGTCTATCACTCCCTCTTGTTGACGATGGTTTCCCGCGCATTTTTCCCCAAAAGAAAAGGAGTCAACTGCATCCCAATACCGTAGAGAGGGTTCTCTAACTCTGTTTTGTGAGGTGAAAACTAACGATAAGTGAATCGTATACCGTAATTTATTTGTATGTCAAAGGTGTATTTCCATGCTTCTTCACACTTCACACAAGGTGGTAACATTCAAAATGCATATTCATTGAGCGGTCTTCTCCCCCCATCGACATAATCGTTTTCAGCCGCCTGTAATGCCGAGCTCACCGACACCCAGTGTACAGAAGGTTAATTTTCTTTCTCGTGTGCCGGTTGATCGAATTTTCGACAAATTCGACCCCATGCAATGCTCTCGTGCCTTTCGTGCGTGGCGAAAGTTCGTCGGGGCAGGTGAAACCATAAGTGTTTCCCTTTTTTGAGGGTTAAAACACGCCGGGTGAACAACTCTCTTGCCTGTCGGAACACCGAGCACGGAGAGGAAGAAACAGGAAATAAACAAAAAAGGAAACAAATGTCCTTTCCCGGGGTGGGTGAAGCCGCATGCGCACAACGGGAAACACACAGTGGTGTTGTTTTTTTTTCTATTCTAAAACGAGTAGACTTCTTTGCCGAAGGACTATAGACTTGTCTCGTGACCGTCGTCGTCCCCATCGTCGGCCGGTGTGGCGTGACCCCTCCCCCCCTTTCCCCACGACTCGTTCTTGATTTCAATCTCCAAGAATTCAATCATTTTTATGTGCGCCTGGTATTTTCCGGAAGTGACACACGAGCTTTCTTTCCGTTCTCGCACGGCCTCGCTACAGATACAGATTGTGACCGGAGAAGCGATGTGGCCACACTTTGGACCTCGTACGTAAATCGCCATCTCCGGAACGGAACCAACACGGTTCCAGGATTTTGTTTTTGCCCCTCAAAAATAGAGAATACCGGGAAAAGCACGAAATTTTCATTCTGCTGGTGAAAGGGAGATCGAGCGGCGGGCAGCAGCAAGAAGGGAAAATCGATCGATATAAATGGAAAAAGGTTCTGATAGGGAGGAAGATGGAAAGAGACAGCGAAAGAGGGCGCACATTGGGGGTTGTATTTGCTTCTCTTCGAGCTGCCCAGGAGTCACCGAGAGCCGTGTTCTTTCTCGGGTTATTCTAGAGTTTGCGCCTTTCGCATCGAAATGTTGGGCGCCAATTTCCCTGATCTCCGGCAAGGGTGTAGGGGAATGTGTGTGAGAGGGTAGGGTGGTGGTGAAAGGGGATGAGTATCATTTTGAGGAAAAAACCATCAATTACTTTCGCTTTTCGGAAGGCGGGAAAAGTTTCTCCGTACTTGGTTGTTCGCCGGATGCAGTGGATTGAGATCGATTTATGTTTCTGTTTCGGTGTTTTTATTATTATGGTCAATTCCTTCAATATTTAATGGATTTTATTTATGCGTTTTATCATTCACTATTTTTTAAATTAATTTAAAAACCCATGGCAAGAACAGGTTTAATATTAGAATGTATTATCTGATTTAAAATACTGCAGTACAAAATGATGGTAATTTAATACGATTTTTTAATTACATTCCAAAGTAATCTAATTCAAAACGCCTAACCATGTTTTCAAGGTGCGCTAGCCTTCACACACACACACACACACACATTTTGCCTGCACTTGATGCTAGCAAATTCGGTTGAAAATATTTTCCTGGAGCAACCGGAGATAGGCAGGACATCGGCGTACTATAGTGGAGAAGCGTGCGCATGCGTCCGGCTTTTTGGTGCACACGTTGCCGGTGTTGTGTAGTAACCGGTAAAAAGCTTTATTTCCTGCCGGTTCCGTGCTCTTTCTCTCTTTTTCTTGGTGCGCTGTACAGACGCGGTTGTTTGCGAAACAGGAAATCGGATGTGGTGCAAGGGCAGTGTAGCAGTGGTCGGCTGTACCACGGGTGTAGGATGATTCATTTGCCAGACTCGTGATGTGTACAGACTGTGAGGCGCTAAAGGTCGCTTCAATCGCATTTGTGATCCTGTCGTTCCAGAAGGAGTTTTTGTCCTTTCCCACCATCCTTTTGAGCTCCCCTTTTGCATGATAAGTAATTACTCGTCATGGTTGGAGTGTACAATATAACGTGAGATTTGGATTCAACAACACGGACGGAACTGGAAATTTACAAAAAGTAATCCCCTTTGTAGAGATATGTGATTGGGACGAGATTATTGTGTTTTTAAATGTTTAACAAACCTTTTCTGTACCGACTTTCTTAGAACTCTGTCTTAATTAAGTAATTAAATATCGTTATTTTTTAAATTCGTAAAACGTTATTATTTTTATGTACTATTGAGTCAAAAAAGAAGGAAATGTTCTTCTATCCACACCCCAAAACCAACCAAAACACCCGTCACACGCTTCAAGGATGGCGCCCCGGCCATTGTCTGCTCCTCGTGTGAACGCCTCACCACACTTGATTGATTGTGACCAAACGTTTTTCCCACCAAGAAAGCCCCACGTGATGTGCTCTAGCGCCTCCAGAACAAGCACAATTCATGGGTGGTACAGGCTGTTTAGCTGTGTTTTGTTGTTGTAGTGTTTCGTTTGGATGGCTTGTAAAACATTTTCCCACCAAGTCTCTTTCTCTCTCTCTGACGCTCTGAAGCGCGGAATTGAGTTGTGATTAGCTTTCAGTTTTTCGATCTTCATACACGCACCTATAAATACAGATATAGTGCCTTTAGTGACTCTATTCTCACGCACTCCTGTGTGCACAGAGCGCAGCATATATTTCTTGCTGGCTTCTTTAATAAAAACGCACCTTCACGTCGGGATTTGTGTGTTGCATGATTGTTGGGGAAGAAAAACAAAGAAATCGGTTTCCTCACAACACATCGTTTGCGGGGAGGATGTTGTACATGTACTTAATGTGTTTTAAATTCACCTGGAAAAGGGTTTTGAACGAAGTGGGTAACGAGCCGTGGTGTGAGAAACCAGTCAAAGGTTCAGCTCCGCGATCCCTCCACAACGTGTGAGGGTGCATGAAAATTATTGTGGTGAATAGATGGCTTTTTTATAAAATGAACTCACTGGCTTGCACGATCAGATGAACATGCTCACAAGGAATTCGCCGTCGCCTGACATACGTAACTAGGTACGCTCCTTGCTTTGTTATCAAAGCAATAAAACGAAGAAAAGTGTAGTCCCCCGATGTTTAACGTACGCAGAGCACTAATTGATGATCAGTCTTTACCCCAGTTCTTCCAGTTCCTTCGATTGTGCTGCCTTTTCCCGACAGGAGAAAGGATCATATAAGCATAACCGACGATTGAAGCAGCAGTAGCAGCAGCAGGCAGTTAACACGACGGCGACCGTGTCTTCACTTTTTACGCAGGGCCGTTGATCGTGTAGCAGCAGCAGATGGCACGCGCTCATGCCCATGTGTTTTTGACGCATCGGAGGCGGCACGTGCCGCGTTTCGTTGGCTGTGAAGGGAAAGAAACGACGCTCCGGTTGTGACAGTTTAAGAGGGATAGACGGTGCCATTGTGGTTGGAGATCGTGTAGTAACAGTGGGGAAAAAAGGGCGAGTTTTGTATTCACTTGCCGTCCATTACACCACGAAAGCATCTGTCACACATGATCTCTGCACCTTTTACCTCCCTTCATTTGTTGGTTTTTGTTTTGGCTTGGCCACATGATGGCAGGTTGCGTTTTGATCGAACTAGGGATAACAACAATGCATTCCACCGGTGTCGCGATCATGATGTCCGTTGCGTGTCTGTGTTCATGCTCTCTCGCAGGTTATGCAGAAAATCGTCCAAAACCTGACTTAGGGGTAATCGGGGCAAAATGGAGCCCCTAAAGGAAGTCGATACTTGGGATTTCATTGAAAATATATCAGTCTACACGTCTATAGCATAGTAAATTTTTAGCTTAAAATATTTTTCTTCATGTTTCATGGATTTGAATAAGGTACTAATTTGGTTTTGTTTAACACAATTTAATAAAAAAAATCCTTTTCAGTGAGTGTCTCAACTATATGGTGCAAAATGTGTCACAATGTGGGACAACAATTTATGTTTTAGGGGATTAAGACAAGTTGGTTTTGCTGAGTTCAAAGTATTTCACAACGGTTCGTAAGATCCTTTGTAGCAAATATAACATAAATGTGGCCGCGATAGACCATGTTTCTTGGGGATGGATTGGAAAACAAGGCCATGTCTTTTAGATGTGGCTGAATTGGAATTTTGGACGTGATGGAATTATACTGTATCGTCCATAATCGTCAGTCAAAATTCTAGGTTCGTGACCTAATCTAGGTTCGTGACCTAGGCTAATTGTATAGCCTCATCCAGGCATGATCCATATTGCCCCACAGAATGTAATTTTCGATAAATTGTGTACCTTATGTGCAAAATGATCAGTGATAGTTGTAGTACCGATCATGCCATTAACATGGCCTTAATAATAAGTAGAGAGTAAAAATACTCATTTTTACGGTTTGTTTATAAATCTCTCAAAACTTGTGTGATTTTTGTAATATAATTTAATTTTTCTTGAATATTTCTATTATATATACAAATGTCGATCCGGTTTTTACAGAGACTCTTATAAGCAGCATTATTTATTAGTTCATTGAGATATAGAGTGGCACCATTTTGCCCCGATCGCCTCTATACGCTCTAGTGGTCTCTTCTGCCTCAAACGTTGTTTTTGTTCAATGTAAGCAGTTTGGGTAAGCGGAAGCGGAACTTGAAGACACGATTCGCTGCTTTGAACTGCTTCTTTCTCTCTTCCTGCGGAAACCAATGTTGTGAGGAATGTGAAAACAGATTGGGGTTCTGTGAAGAGGAAATATCGTACTCAGATGCACTTTGCGCGGAACGATCTGTTCTGGAATGGAGCGGAAAATGGAGAGCAGCTAGTGTGTGTTGTTACACTTACTTTTCCTCCGTTTGTGTCCGTGTCCTCCGTTTACAGTAGGGAGAAAATTATTATTAGACATTTCCACTCCATCTCGAGGGGGTGTGTACAGTCGCTGCCGCTTGATTCCGTTGAATCTTTCGGGTGCTTGCGAGTGATGTCAGCCCTTCCGGTGATTGATGATTTAAGTGGTGGAGATTACAACTGGTAGTATCATCAACCATGTGGGTGCTCTCCAGAACGGTCTCCTTTTCCAGAACGGCCATAAGACAGCATAAACGCGCCCCCGCCATGGAACTAAAAAAACGGTACACATAATGCTCTCTCTCTTTTGCATATAATGCATAAAGTGTCGAAGAGTTGAATGATTCATGCGCCCAAACACAATCTCTAAAGTCCGGTATCGTCTCTGCTATGATGCTGTGTTGCCGGTCCTGTAGTGATGACTTCTTTGCCCTTTGGTGTGTGTGTGTGTTGTGTGGTGCTGTACCGTTACGTTAGAAAGGGCGCGAAATCGACACAAGCCTTTGTTGTGGGATCGGGTGGTGGGTGGAAATCGAAAAACAACAACCGCCCGTCAGCGACAAACACAAACAACATTTACGCCGGTGGCGACCTCCTTCCTTTTGCGTTTGGGAGTAATGACCGCGGTTCGCGTTTGGCGCGCTTTTGGTTCGAAGAGTCTCCATTCTGCTTGCTTGCTCTCCGCATATTATTATACGAGTTTTCGGACGACGGTGAGAATTGTGGTTCGCTTGAGAACACCTTCCACCACCCCTCCCTAACATCCCCCCATAGTACTGCCGCAAGGGAGGTGAAAGCACAAAAGGGAACACCCCCCTCCCCCCCCCCCCCAAAGCAGGGAGAACGATGCTGCACGATGGCTGGGGCTACGCTTTACCATATCATGGCCTCCCGGTAGCATCATCTTCCGCGAGAGAAATCGCTTTCGTGTTCTCACGCACGATTCTTAAAATAATTGGCAGAGATGAGGAGTGTGTGTGTGTGCGCAATCATCATCATCCCTTGTCATGGTGGTAACATTTGCCCCCGATTCACTTGAAAATCCAACATCATCCCCAGCTAGCTGCCCCCACTCTCTGGTTGTGTCAACCCGGTTATCGCAGGGGCGGACAGAAAGCGCGCGCAAATCGCTCTTCCAGCAGGTTTCTTTTTGCGCGGGAAGTCGGGAATTGCCACCATGTTTCGT
This sequence comes from Anopheles epiroticus, assembly GCA_000349105.1. NCBI lineage: Eukaryota > Metazoa > Arthropoda > Insecta > Diptera > Culicidae > Anopheles > Anopheles epiroticus. The sequence goes on along the minus strand of KB671954.1, from coordinate 123,909 downwards.
GTCCTGTGTTACTTTATACACTTTTCGTAATCTTACTCTCTGCTGACCTCCATTTCCCGATTCCTCCGATTCTCGTTCGTCCGAAACTCTTTATTCTGCTTGCGTAAGACGTCGCAACAGTGCTTCGAGCGACGAGATCCCGCTAAAACGATCCATGGCGTTGGGGTGCCACCATGCGAGAAGATATGTTGGTGTTTTTTGGCGCGAAACTTTCGTATTTTTGTATGCAAGCCTTTTCCCTCCCATCGCACACCAGCAACTTGGTCCCTCGGGGAAGGTCCCTCAGAAATTATGTCCGATTAAGGAGAGAAAGCTGGGGTAGTAGTAATGATACCGATCGTGTTATTTGGTTTTGTACATTGTTTTAAACAATGTGTCATAAACCAAATTTATATATTCCTCTCGTTCTCATGCGGAGGTATCATGGGACCTACAAAGAAAGATGGAGACGTTGAGGACGGGTAAAGAACAAGCCCAAAACAAGGTTCTCTCAAACCACGAATCTCCTTGGAGCGGTAAGGAACGGTTTGGATTTGGGGAAACACGTTGTCAGTTTCGTTGCGAGACATCAGGCATCAGGTAAGAAATCGGATACTTTTTGTTTTTTGAAAATGTGCAAGTTTTGCACATCTCATCATATTAGGAAATGTGTGTGTCCCTTCGTACCTGTGCTTAGTTGCCCTGTGGTTTCCAATTCAGTTTTGTGGAATGCTGTGGAGTCAAATTCAAGATCCCCTTCGCAACATCATCCAACCATAGACATCGTGTCTACAATTTGGCGGGAAATGACTCGTTGACATTGTTTGGAACATCTCCTAGTGAAATGATGATTCTGAACTGTTGTGATCGTGTCCCTTAGTTTGAAGTGTGGTATTGAGCTCGGACGTCCGTTTCCATTCATTTCTCATCGTGGGGTTAGCACAATGAATTTAATTCCGAGTCAATTCTGCATTTCCCACATCCGCTCCAACGAAAAGTCATAGTATTTTCCCGCACTTTTTCGATTATTTTCTGTTATTAAAATTTTCAACCGTCTGATTCGCAACATCTTTACCAATACAGGATGTTTTGATTTTGTTGTGAGCTTGGTATCATTATCCTGGTGGGAATAAAATAAAGTAAATAACACAGCAATATCAAAGCACAATCAAAAGTGTGCCACCAAATCTCGCCACTTCTCGGTCGTCCCCGGCAGTTTTGTTTGTTGTGGTTTTGTGTGTGTTGTCCGACAAAACGGGAATTTCGCGCCAAAACTTAGCACCGGTGCTTTCTCTCGTTTTCTCGTGTACTGTCGTCGCGCATACACTGCGTTATCATCTTCCGTCTGGGCTGTGTTCTCTGTCAACAACATTCCGGTTTCCGGGAGGAGAGGGGGGGTCTGGGTGGCTATGTTTATGTATGCTATGCTTGTCGCTTCTTTATGTGTGGTGTGTTGCATGTGATACGAACGTGCGATTCTACACCAACACTCGCGGTCCCTTCTATGTTGTGTTGTGTGCTGTCATCAAAGATTGCGCGCCTTTTTTCGTTCTTTCCCTACCAACCCTTGTTGCTCGTTATCATATGTCGGTGACGATGTGTTATGAAGATGGCCAGGGCTTGTATTTCTTTACATCAGGGACCATGTAGATTTTGGCGCGGAATTGTATACAATTTTGATTTTATCCACACTTTGCTCTCTCATGCATTCCTGGTTGGTAAAATCGTACACAGCTTCTCAAACCATTTCTCTTGCGTGAAAAATAGTCCATACTCGGGGAGGGATCGATCACCAAAGGGGCTTTTTGTTGTGGTGGTGCTCCGGAGAGGACAGCGAATTATCTTTTCAATCGTTCAACGTAAGCAACGGCGAGCTAGATGAGCCTCGCCACTTTGTTCGATGTTTTTGCTGGTGCTGTCGCATACAAGACCGATAAGTCCGAGGCCCAACCAGGCCCCCATGTAGGACGGTGGTTCAACAGGGGGGCGGGAGGTTCGAAGGTGGTGCCACAGTCTACTCCCCTTTTTCCTCTCCAGCCATCTTGTTTCCACCCCCCTGCCAGGGATGCATCAACAGCAGTTTTGCTCTCTTTCGTCTAAAAGTTCTGGCAAGATTAGTGTACGATTTTCGTTCCAACTTTTCCATCTGCTGTGCATCCTCAGCAGACCAGAAATGATGCGATGAGAAACAAAATAAAAATAAAGGATCACTTTAGTAGCAAAAAAAATAGGCCTAACAACAATTACTCACCCCTAAAGCTGAACGCGAACGAGCGAGCGAGCGCGGGCCTCGAAAACGGCTAAAAAGAGCGCACCAGTGTTCAGCGTGCTCCAGCGCAACTTTTGACGTGACTGTACTTTCGTGGTTTCTCCTTCTGCCCGAGCGCTGGATGATGTATTTTATTCCCCTCGCAGTGTTTTGCTTAGTATGCGTGCGTGTGTGTTGGTAGAGAGGGGTTTGTTTGCATCGTTGTGCAGCCGGCCGGCTTCACGAAGCTGGGTGCTGCACAAAAACCATTCGTCGTTAAGTGGGCTTCTCCCGGTCTCGCTCACTCGCTTTTCGCCCCTTAGGGCTTCTCTTTCCGCCGTCGTTCTTCTCGCTCTATGCTCGGGGAAGGGTGCGATCCCTTTTTTCCTTTTCCCTCTCCTGTACATTTCCCCTGTTCTACCTTTCGTCAGTGATATTTCCCCTTGGCCTGCTGTTTGCCTGCTGTGATGTGCCGTCTGCTCTGTCGTATCTGAGGGATTTTCGTTTCCTGGCCCTTTGCACGGAGAGTTGAATTCTTCATCTAGAATTTCCTAGCGTGTGTATGCTATGCGTGCGTCTGTGTGCGTGCGCCATGTGAAACCCTGGGCATAGAAGTTTTGGAAGGGTCGCTACAAACAAAAAAGGTCCTCAAAGCAAGCTAAACGGAGAGAAGGGTCGTATTTTTGTTGCCCTTACCTTTTCGTTCCCGCACTGGTTCTGCTGGTTCTGTGGTAAGCTTGGTGTGTGCATGGGATGGAAAATTTTATCTACCACCATCCCCTTTTTGTGTATGTGTATCCATATTCTCTGCTATGCAGCCCTTCGGGAAGGGATTTCTCTCCGTGTGTCTGCGTTCAGGCTCAGTCCTAGCTTGAACACATTTCCCTCCATTTCGCGTCAGCGCGCACATCCCCCTTCTCTGTTGTTGTTGTGTCACGCTTTTACAACGATCCCTTTTGAACGGACTGTACTTTTTCCCATGGTTATGCTGGTGTTTCCTTTGTTTGCTCTCGCTCTCACGCACAACAGCGCAAATTGTTGTAGCTCCTTGCCTACTGTTGTGTAGTACTTTTGGCTATTGCATTCAGGGTTGGATTGAAGTTCGATTGCGCGGGAAAAGCTGACGGTTTCGGTGTGTGTAGTGTTCGACGTACAACGAAATCGGCTACTAGTAGGCTACGGTTGTGTGTTGGTGGGTCGATGGTGTAAAAAAGGGCCGTTTGTGTTGATTTGAACATTCCTTCCGGAATAACGATGGTAAAGAAGAGTTGTATGAAATATGTTTGACATTTTGATGCAAGTCAACAGTATAGTAAATGTTTGAATTGTGAACTTTTATTGCAATAAATGATTTACAATACTTTTAAATACTTAAACCGCTTCCCCAGTGCCATTACTAATAGCAATCTTTTCTTCATCTTCTCATTTTAGACACCCATGTCGGATCTGTACATCACCGACTCCATGCAGGACATGCTCGACATCGACATCAAGTCGGAAGTAACGACCGTTGTGGGAGGGGTGAATGAGTTCGTGTCACTGATGAACTACGATCTGCCATCACTTGAGCTGGACTCCAACTCGCTCGATGGAAACAGTCTCTACAGCAGCGCCACGTTCGGCATTGGCAGCACCGACCTCTATCCGGAGGTGAGCGCCTGTGCCAATCCGAACTACGTTATGCCCGTCCTGTCGTCCTCGTCATCCTCATCATCCTCCTCCTGCTCCTCTTCGTCGTCCTCATTCCGCAACGGTACCATCCTATCGTCCTCGGGACTGTCTAACACATCATCGACGATGAGTTCACTGGTGGCGGCACAGTCACTGCTCAAGTCGCCGAAACAGAATATCAATCTCAACACGACCGTGCACGGGAACACCCGGCACAGTTCGACCATGCCGAGCCCGAAGGAACGCAAAAGCCATCTTACCTTTTCGCCCAACACGATCAAGGTGTCGGCGGTGCAGGAAGCAAAGAAAATCTCCAGCCTGGCACAGATCACGCGAGTGGGAGGAACGGCTGGAGCAGCGGGCACCATTTCCTGCACGACCCTCGCCTCCACAACACCGGTGGACAATGTGCGCAAAGATTTGACCGCTCAGATGACACTGAAGGAGGAGAAGATCGTCGTACGGAACGGTGGCATCGTGAAGAGCGCGAGCGATCACTACATTACCAACGGCAGCACTGGTACTGTGACGGTCGGTGAGACGATAGTGCATCGTACGTCATCTGCTGGCTCTCCGGGGCTAGGTGTTGGATTGGGCAAGGGTAACACCGTAAAGCTGGCCCACGGAATCGGAGCACTTACGTATGCTAACAGCATACAGTACAAAAATATAAAGAACGTACAAAAGGTCAGCACGATGGGGCTGAATGGTGTGATAAAACGAGAGTCCAGCCCCCATCGGCAGCTGAACGGAGGTGCCGCAAGTCCAAAAACGTTCAATCGTAACTTAGTTATGGACCAGAACGGCAAAATAACGAACGGCAGCGGTGTGGTCACCATAACCCATGGTGGCTCCCCCACGACAACGCTGGTCGCCCGACAGATGCAGCGAGCAATGACACCGACCGGAACGAAGCAGAAGCTGATTAAGGTTGGCGGTGGAAGCGCCGGGTCACAGTCCGGCGGTGGTGGTGAGAGCGAATTCCCCAAACCGGCCTACTCCTACTCGTGCCTGATAGCGATGGCGCTGAAAAACTCCCGTTCCGGCTCGCTGCCCGTGTCCGAGATCTACAGCTTCATGTGCGAACACTTCCCATACTTCAAGACGGCACCGACCGGCTGGAAGAACTCCGTCCGGCACAATCTCTCCCTGAACAAGTGTTTCGAGAAGATTGAAAAGCCGGCCACGAATGGTGGCCAGCGGAAGGGCTGTCTGTGGGCAATGAACCCGGCAAAGGTGACGAAGATGGACGAGGAGGTACAGAAGTGGTCCCGAAAGGACCCGCTGGCCATTCGCCGCGCAATGGTACATCCCGAGCATCTGGAGGCGCTAGAACGGGGCGAAATGAAGCACGGTTCAACCGGTGATGAAGATCTCGACGTGGAGGAAGACCTCGAAAGTGATGGACCACCGTCCGATGTGGATGCGGAGGAGGTGGACGAAGAGGTGGCATATCCGGAAGAGGAGGAAGAAGAAGAGGCTGAAGAACAGGAGGACGAGGAAGAGGACGATGTGGAGCTGATCGAGCCACACCGCGAAACGATCGACGTCGACGCGGAAAGTTTCATCATCAACACGCCGGAATCGTTGATCGACGGTGAGGAGGATGGTGTCGATCAGGTGGATTTCGATATAGAGGTAAGCCTCTGACAATAGTTTTCTTTATTTTTTGTTTCGTTGTGTAAAAAATATCTTATTGATAAACGATCTCGTTGTGTTTTAGGTACCCGATTTTTACGAAAACATAAACGTAGACTCCAAGGACGGTACGCTGGCGCTAGAGTTGAGCGCACAGGATCTCCTCTCGCTGGAGGATGAAGCTGAATCACTTTACATCAACCACGTTCAGCCACAGACCCGGCTCGGCACTGTCACCGTATCCCAGCAGCAACTGCAGCAAACGCAAATCCTTACCCAACACCACCGGCAGCAGCAGCAGCAGCAGCAGCACCAGCAGCAGCACCAGCAGCTACAGATCCAGCAACAACCACCAACGAAACGTGCACGGCTCGATATGAGCTATTCCATCGCATCGAACGCGAACGGTACCGCGAGCATAGTGAATGTGATTTCCTCCCGCCAACCGACGATCGTGCACGGTATGGGCAACAACTCCGTTACGGTTACGCCCGTCAACGGTAACAGTGCGATAGGGCTGAGCTTTCAGCAACACTTTCAGAATCTACAGCAGGAACAACTTCGACAACAGCAGCAGCAGCAGCAGCAGCAGCAGCAATTACAGCAAGGTAATGTCCGACGAAAGGTTCCGTTGATTACGCGATTGGCTTGAATTGTCGATCAGTAGAAGGCAGTTGGATTAAAGCGTCGTAAAAGAAGTCCTAAGAATGAGGGTATGCATTACGCTCTGCTATGATGTACCTAATATGGTCCGGTAAGTGAGGCTTTCGATTCTTGGATTCATACACAATGAAAAACACAGACACAGAAAGCTCATTGAATGAGAGAAATTGTTCTACGTTGTATTCACCTAAAAATTGAGCGTACGTGCCGTCGTGTGCTTTTCTGTACCCAAGTTTACGTTCTCTAGGAATTAGATAGAAGTGTTCGGAAGAAACGTCTGAAAAAACAAGAAAACAACCAACATAACAATCACAATTTTTGCATAGGAACTTTCATTTCCAATTTCTTAAAGGCTCGACCTAAACAAACAGTATTCACTGCCAACAATGCATTGAGAGGGATAGAAAGTGCCGGCTAAAAGGAACCAAAAACACCACAACTTTTGAAGAATCCATTTATACTTCTGAGATGCATGTACTGTTAAAGCATAAGCAATAGATATTCGGTACAAACACATACAATATATATATAGATACAGGAAAGCAATAGCAATATACTAATTTTGAAAGATAGTAACACGAAACCGACACCCAAAACACAGGTCTTGATATGGTGTTCCGTATCTTCTCCGATAGCTGTTACTCATAGCTTTGAACACGAATGTAAGCTTTAGCGCTGTGTTCTGAGCTGTTTGTACACCTATTGGTAATGGATATGGATATGAACGAGATACCTTTTCCCCTATGCGTAAAAGCGATTAACTAACAAAACACCTCGATACAAATCATATTACCTGATCAGAGATAACGGATAAGGTGTGCGTACCATATTATCTCCTATGGTACACAAATATACCTGTATCACAATTTACGAGCATTATAGTTTATTGTTGTGCTGTAATGTTCCCATTAATCTGTTGTTATATTTTTTTTTCTTTTTTCGATCTATGAAAACACATTCACATAAGAGGATACATCTTTTCTTTTTCTTTTTTGGTACAAAACAAAATGTATAGCTTCTAAGGTGCAAATTTGCCAGAACAGTATTTAGCAGACGTGGAGAAGTAATCCGCTTGTGGCGGGGGATGTGAGAATATGGAATAGTAGAAGCGACGAAATGAAATGAACAGGGATTTAAATGAATGAGTGTTTTTCATCTCAATTTTTGATTATCTATTTTACCACGCTATCTCTACACAAATGCGGTTATATTACATGTTTTGTTGACCAAGAAATTTATTTCCAGCAAAAACTGTGAAGAACAAATGCATAAAAATAATTTTTAACAAAACACATTTCTGGCACTACTAATCAAAGTAAGAATCTAAGAATTGTGTCTTTAAATTGTTTTTATTTATTTGTCGTTACTTTCTGCATTCAGTTGAGGTTTTTTTTTTGATGAGCAGTCCTTTATTTTTGTTGTCGTTGTGCTTATCCAGCTACTTCAACGAGCAAGTAATATGTGTGGAATCAAAAATTGATATGGAAAACACGATCGCGCCAAGCAGGATCTCTTTTGGACTGAAAACGCGACGGCTATAGATACACGAGGGCCCTGAAGGGCCGAAGGATGTAGTGTTTGAAGGGTGTTTTTTTGTCGGAAACGCTACTCAAACAAACACTCACTAATCAATCAGTACAAAAACAAACCTACCTGTTAAGAATGATCAGCTCGTCGCCGGTGTGGCAGTGTATGGTGCGAGAGGGCCACTATTTCCGCTAAAGCACACTGGTTAAAGCGGAGCTGCTGCTTTATCTGTTTGGTGTCCTTTAGAGGGAAACGGTGTGCTCAACTTTTCCATACCGATCAAGAGTCAGGATCATGAAATGCATTATTAAGCTTAGTTTTGTAACTTCTTTCCCTCACTGAAGGGAGACATACATTTCTAATAACAAACGGCAATGGGGGGTTGCATTCACCAGACTGGGTTTGGTGCTATCTTTGCGCCCGCGCAGCAGCAGAGCCCTTGTGTTATTATTTTATTTTATTCTGTTTTTTCATTATTTTTTACTGTTTATAAATGTATTCTTGTAATTAATGAAGTTGTTTTTTCTCGTTTAGTGCCCGAGGTTTAAGTTTAATTTTTAAGTAAGAGAGTTCTGAGAACGAGAAAGAATGACAAAAATGGCTATAAATGGTGGGGCCACCAAATGAGGACAAAAAGAGATTTTTTAAGATTTATAAAAGCAAACAACTCCCCTCCCCCTCCCCCCCTTCGATACATAACCTAGAACGATAGGAAAAGAAAGAGCACTTCGTTTCAGTACCCTTTTACATTTCAATAAACATACAACTATTTCTTTAGCACTTTAATGACCGACAATGTAAAGAAGTGTTTTTAGTGTACAAAAGCAGGCGGTGTGGGAGGTATGATGTGATGTTACGGAGAAAGGGAAAGATGAAACAAATAGAGCAGCAGAAAGTAAGAGTAATTTTAGTTTTACACCCTATACCTAATATATACTACAGTAATATAAGACGAGCCCACGACAATGAGACAAATCCGTTGATGTGTTGTAGAGAGAGAAAGGGGACAGAATGAGAGAGGATATAGTGAGTGTGAGCGAGCGAGCGAACGAACGTGTTTGATAATGAGATAGTAAAAAATGCCCGTACATATACTCTTTCTCCCTGTAAGTTAAATTTTGTACAGTATTGGGTAGCATTTCAATCGTAATTTTTTGTATCAAAAATAATTTACTTTTTTAAAGTAAGATCTGCGAAGATAGAACAGGGGAAGGGCCCGAGAAAGAGGGAGAAGTGGAGAAAGAAAAAAAAAGATTAAAAAATATGAAAGAATAAAAAAAAAACAATAAAACATATTTCTGTTGAAAAATGGAAAACTATGGTAAATTTATTTCTATGTAGTAAGTTATCTCATAATGAACTATAGTTAATAGTTAATTTGATTACCTTTAGAGATGTAGATTATAGTGAAGTGGTCTGGTTTAGAACAGTTTAGAATACAAAAAAAGAGTAATTTAGAACATAATTTAGTACAACTTGTGCACAAGTTTTACATCTTGCATAAAACAAGTTAGACCGAAGGGTTTGCCGTTCCGTCGGAAGGCCGTGTAAATATGAAGCCGTTCTTTGTTCAAACTGTTTAGTACAAGCACGATGTTCGAAAAAACGATGCACATGATGTAGGTGAACGCTTGTGCAAGTGCGATGTTGATGCATAATATTGGTCTTAATTCATTATTCAGTTTCTTAGTTTCCCAAACCAACTCGCAACACACTTCTGAAGTATTTTAAATTTCATTGGAATATTAGAGGAAACTAAAATTTCAACATTCTCTGGGTGGATCATCCACTTTCTCAAGTACTAACTCTGAAAGAAATGTTTTTGCGTTAGAAAAGAAGCTTTTCATTCACTTTTTATTTCACTCTCCACTTTCTAGCTTTGCTACAAAATCATCAAACAAACTAGATTAGAAAATTGAGGTATTATACAGCATTTTGCACAGCTACTTGCGTGGGGTTACCACTAGCGATTATTTACAACACTTTCCGCAGGGAACTTTACACTCTGTACGGGAGGGGTGTTTGCATCCCCACGTTCCCCGGCCCCCGACCCCCGCTCGCCAAGGTCATATCAATAATCTCCATCTGAGCTCTTATCATGCAGCAGACACTTCGATTGACGGCGAACGAGTAAAAGGAAGAACGGCTCCTCGTGCGCCCTACTTTTCGTCGTAATATCGTCGCTTCATTGCCCGGTACTTCCGCAAGCTGTACAGTGCTTCAATTTCCTTCACCACGTACTCGCCCAAACCGATCGCTTTCTCGATCTTTTCCGGATCGGTCTCGGTGCTCTGCCGCTTGAACGCGTTGTAGCACCGTTGGCGAAACTTTTCCGGCCCACCCGGATACTCACGGCCCATGTACTGCAGCTGAGCGGGAAGGGAGATCAAAACAACAGCGTTTAGTTAGTACAGAGTTCACCAAATCGAACCGCACACCGTGGTTCCATTACCCGCTTGTAAAGATCCAGAACGCGTCGCCGTTGTGCACTCATCCTGTTTGTCGGTTTGAGGGCGAGTAAGTTGGGCTAAACGTTGATTGCACAAAACTGAATCCACGGCAAAGCTGCAAAACAAACAGCAGCGGCAGCAGTTCTGCTCTGTTGTGTGTAGTCAGCTGTCAAAAGCTGCTGCTGTTGTTGCTGCTGCTACAGTGATGCACGATGAAACGTACACTACGGTGCGTCGTAGCACGTACCAGCTGATTCCAAGGGGGTGTTGTGTGTGGATGTGTGCGTAACGTAAAATCGTAGAAGGCCGGGTTGTTGTTAAACAAAGCCGTTGCCACAGCGAAAATGCTGCGGAGGGTGTGTGTGCAGGTGGCGGTCGCATCAAGCAAACCAACGCAAGTTGTGAAATCCACAATTACAATTACATCGCAGCTTCACACAGTTGGCTGTGGACGACTCAGTGGCAGTGCCAGTGGCTTCTTCAAAGGTTTGCATTGTGTCGAAGAAAAAATAGAGGACAAACGCGCGTATCATCTTCTAACCCTTCATCTTCATCATCATTACCATGGAGCTACTTGCAACGATGGAGGTGTAAGTATGGTGTTACAGCATTTGAATTTTAAATTTTCATTAAAAATGTCTTCAAAATTCTCGCTCTCGCCCTACCAGTCCCACCGCTGGACCGGAAACGTACTGTCGACTGTGTCTGGGCAAGGACAGTCTTCTTCGAGTGTTTGCTGCGGAAAGGTCAGAACAAAGCGATAGTGGCACCAGCACCAGCCCAAGCTGTACCAACGAGCTGGTTGAGAAGATCTACGAATGCACCAACATAAAGGTAGCGTCTATGCAACTCGCTTCACCCTGCCGAAGGGAGGCCAGTTCACCTTGACTCTCGCAGGGCACAGCGTTGTTTCGAGGCACAAACACACAGACGCACGGATTGTTTTTCGCTAACCTACACCACTTTACACTATTTTTAGCTATCCTCCACGGTGGACGCGGGTTGTGCCATCTGTTACCGGTGTCTGCAGGCGGTGCAAGATTTCTACCACTTTCGCGTGCGCAGCAACAAGGTGAATGATCTCATCCAAGTGACGACTGTCGTTGCTAATGGTGACGGCGGCAGCGGCGACTACGGCGAAGGCAACAACAACGGTGACAACGATGAGGCGTCCAAGCGCGGACCAGGCGTCACTCCAACGTCTCCATCGAAGCAAGCGACGTCCGTCACCGCCAAACCGTCGCGAAAGCTCCTGTTGCCGTCCTGTCCTGTCGTTGCTGCTGCTAGCCGTGGTGAACGGAAGTACCGGTGCCGGTACTGTCCGAAGTCTTTCCACACGGAAACGGCCCTAACGGAGCACGGCAAGAGGACGCATGTGGCGGGCCGGCAGCACCACTGCCCGAACTGTTTGGCCCAGTTTCATCACGCACCATCGCTGGCACGGCATATGCGCAGCCGCAGCTGCTTCGCGTTCAGCAAGTATCGGTGCCGTGTGTGCAGCGAAAGCTTCCCGGAGCGGGACCAGTGGGCGAACCACATTCGAATCCACGCGAAGGACTTTCCCCACCAGTGTCCGGATTGTTGGTCCCAGTTTAAGCATAAGGCGACGCTGCGACGTCACGCCAATACGGTCCATCTGCTGGTGAAGGTGTAAGTGTAAGCTAGTTGGAAAAAAGTGGGAAAAATTGCGCGCAAAGAACAACCATCGACTGATAAGAGGACTGAATGTGAGACACACTGTTGGTACTGTGGTGCCGAAGGGTGAGCTCTATAGTGTGTAAAATGAGGTTAGCTAGAAACGTTAAAGAACGCGTTCGTCCCAACGCTTGCGCCAAGAACTAGGGGAAACGGTTGAAAACGATAAGGAAAGAAACGAGCTTAACGAATCGGCCATAGGGGGAAAACAATGTGTTCAATATGTAGAAGAAAATTGTGTTTGTTTTGCGTTTTCTCTGTCCTTCGGTTGGACGAAGCAGCGTAAACGCAGATTCGTTCTAGTTAGTCAATCGTAAACGAGCTGTAGTAGTTTCGAAACATCCTCGTGCTAGAAGCGATACCCGTGCGTGTACTTGTGCGTGACTGTACTTTATTAAAAAATTAAACAAATAAATTATTAACCAATGAAGAACTGGAAAGTGAGTAACAGTGCGGAACCAATAAAAAAATTTACTTAAAAAAATAGTGGCAAATTCATACGAACATGCTCTTTCCCAATATTACCGTTAACTCACGTGATAACTAATAATTTGTGCAATATAAATAAGCCCCGGGCAGTACATCGAGCGTAATTCGCTAGCGTAATTTGGTTTCACAATAGCTCCATCTGGCGGTGCCTGACCGAACTACGTTTAGCATTTCAAATCGATACCGCCTTGTGAAGAAACTTTTTTTTTTATTAAGTTTACGCAAACTGACCATGAAAAAGATTAACATTTGATATAATAATTAATATTCGAGATTAATTCGCACCGCAAAATGATAAAAAACTATCAATTTCCGCTTGTTTCCAGAGTTTATTTAGCGTAATGCGTGCGAAATTGTTTCCAGCTCCTTCTTATCTATTCGATCGGATTTCGTGTGACAGGAGAGCATCCAAATGAGGAGGATGCTACTATCGGAACAGCTAGTACTTATTCTTTTCTCTATTGCTGATCTTAACGTACGGAAGCTGTGTTCTTCTCAAAGAAAGCCGAGAGTGCATGAGACCGATGATTTGTCAAATCAGTGGCCTTTGAAGTACCTTCCAATCTTCGTCCATGATGTTTTAATCTATATTTAAACTGATCGCTCTATAGAAGGTACTTCATTAAAACCTTTGTATCAGACTTTCAAATGCTACTTGAGAATGGTGAGCTAGAAATGAGCTATGTATCGGCCAGCACAATATAATGTCCAATGTACAGGGAAACACAAACACAGATAGCGTTTACACATCTTTGTATTTATTTATTTCACTCAAATAGTTTCGAAGGAATCATCGCGCTCCTCCACATCTTCTCATTGCGGTTTTTGTTCGAGTTGTGTGTGGTGTATGCCATGTTTTAAAACATCTTTAATGGTAATTGTTGCTGTTGTTGCTCTAGAGACGATCATCATTCGCATCCACATACGGTCGCTACAGTACGATCTTCTTTATCTCTTTCGGTTTTTATGTTTTTTTGTAAATGGTTGTTCATCATTTGTCTTTCCTCTGCGACGTGTGCCGAAAGGATTGCTAGCAATCGAAAAAATAATAATTGCACAGTACATACATATCGATCCCTGTTCGAGCTGGTAAATAATTCCCATCAAACTATCTCACATCGCCGTTTAAAACTTTCTTTTTTGTGTTTTCTTAATTTGTTTGTGTTTTTGCTTCTCGTTTTTGGTAAACTATACTTACATACCTAGGACTTTCAGCGCAAGCGAAACCAGCGTCTCCGTTGTGCTAATGATTCGTATTTGGTGACGCGACTAGATGGTAGATCGATTCCTTCCAGGGATGAAGATCCCTTAGCACATGACCCAAAATGCGACACATAGAAAAAAGCAAAACACTCTCCCTTTTCTGTCTTCTTTTCTCTTTCTCTGAACGAGTGTAATGCCGGAGATCATCCTTCCTAAGCCTCACATACATGCACCCCATACAAAAGACGATCCTTCGAACAAACGATCATCTGTAGACGGTTAGTAGGAGTGTGTGTATGTGTGTGTGTGTGTGTGTGTGTGTAATCGTTTTGCCCTATGCCTTATCGTTTGATTTTGTTAAAATTGATCTTTCGTTTATAGCTGCGTTCCATACATGTTCCTCTCTTATAAATGTGTTTTTCTTCTCTCAGCGTTTGCTGTTCAACATTAAGTCTACAAATGTGTTCGGTTTTGTCAGTTTGCTGTTTTGCTTTATCATTTCTTCCGATGATCACGAGACAGGCACATACATATTTTAATAGTCGGTACAGGTTGAAAACGATTTCCTTCCTCCTTTCCTCGCTAGTCGAACAGCGCTAATCATCTTTCTGTTTATGCATAGATAAGCCGTTCCGTTCTCTTTTTGCTGTTCGGGTTTGGTCTAAAGATCTAAAAATTGTGTGACTCAGAAGCAGCAAACACCAACCTTACAACACCGGACCGTAGGCCGATAAATATACATCTATATACGTCTCTTTCGCATACGCTTAAAACCTACTGTTTATCGGTTTCGCTTATGCGATTGAAACATATGCAGGGTAAGGTTCAAAACAGTGGACTTTCCTTTTCTATTTTTTCTCTTCCTTTATGTCGAACTATTACGTGGTATGATGGCAGAAAATAACACGCACTCGCACATGTGTATAGTAACAGTTACTAGCTTACACTCAATTCCATTCCCAACAGCCAGATCAGGCGCAGATACGTACTACTACCTAGTCGTTTCTGTTTCCCGAAGCGCCCCTCACTAATAAATATGGCCCTTCTGCTTCTAATTTGTGTTTGTGTATCCTTCTTCCTTATTTGTGCTGGGTGAAAAGGAAAGTAAAACTAACCAACAGAACGGGAAAGCTCTTGTCGCAGTTCCACTGTCGAAACTAATTTCCCACAAACCACTGCTTTCTGCTAGAAGGACTAACCTAAAGACAATCATCATAAATAAATAATAAATAGTGTTGGTATCTCTATCGGAATAAGTGAAACCCGCTAATTTAATGTCGGTTTTCAATCATGCTACGAACGCTACACACGAACGAACCCGGGACCCTATAACTCAATTCTTCACCCTCGCCCCAAACCAAGTAAACAACGGCAAAGTGCGGTCCTTGAGCAGCGAAAATGAAACATTTACAAATGTGCGATGACAGGTGGTAGGAATGGCTTAAAAGTAAACAGCGGGTCCAATAAAACGAAACAACTAAAATGTCCCCCGTTGTGTTCTTCGCGCGTGAAACCGTATGGCAGACAGCGGGGTTGGTAGGTTGTACTCTACTACAATCCAGAATAGGGTTGTGGTGCGTTGCCTAGAGGAGTGCGAATGAAACCCGCACCAATAAATGCAACTAACGCAGCAGGTTTATATGATTGGGGTTTTCAAAAGGAATGCTTTAAATCGGTACCCACCGCCGTACCCCGGATACGGACCCTGGGTGCGCGTGGTGTACTACACTAATCGGTGACGGTGGTGCCGGTGGCAACGGGCAAGATGGCGCAATTAATTGACTAACTGCGCATACGTTTTGCGCTCGGTTCTAGCTTCACGTTCACCATGCCGTACTCGCTGCTGTAGAGCATCCGGTCCAGATCGTCCTGTACGGGGCGTGAGTTGATTTTCTGAAATGAGAACAGCTCCAATTATTGAACAGTATTTTCCCATTGCTACAGATATAATAATAGCCTGATAGTATGATCAATGATTTAACTAAACAAAGAGAAAACTACGGAAACCTAAAATCCCTGTGATTGTCCAGCTAAACTGGCCAATAACCGGATCAACTGATAATTAATGTTATTGTGTTTTAATTACCAACAACTAACAAATCATTAAAATGAACCACTGTCTATCACAATGCAAATCGCACCAACTGTCTATCTCAATGAAACTCGATAGAATAAAATCCATCATGGTTAGAACATAAATACGCAGTGTGTTAAATACGTAAATTGCATACTTTAAGGCGCAAGAGACATTAACCCCAAAAAGTATGCAAACAGCGGTTCGAAAATGCTTCAGTTTCTTTTTAATCGTCCCACTCACCTCACCCATAACCGCAATCGGTGTCGTGTTGGTCGCCTTCGCCACCTTATGCTCGATGATGAAAAACATGTACTCGTCGTACAGCAGGCGTATCAGATGAAAGCTACCGAAGCTGCCGGCCGAACGGAGTGTCAGATCGCGGATCACCATCGAGCTGTAGAAGCTCCACTTGAGCAGAAACTGGCGCGCGGCGTGCACGAAGCTCGGCTTGCCACGGTACTCCTGCAGCGCATCGTCCACAACGTTCTGCAACCAGCCAGCCCACTGCTCGAGCGTGTTCTGCTGCTGCAGCGCTGCCTTAAAGTCGTTCTCGAGCCGCTGCACAACCGCCGTATCGCACTGGCAGATCCAGGACGCTTGCTCCTGAACGTTCCGAAAGTCGACCCGGTTCAGGTCACTCAGCATCTGTGCGATTTGTGTACCGTTCTGCAGGACGGCCCGTGCTGCCTGGGCCAGATGGTTGAGCGAGGTGTAGCGGCGTAACGTCTGCCCGAAAGCGGCCACTGCCGACAGCTTGATCGCGACGATCGGTTCCGGACAACCGCCCATCGCTGACGTGAGCCAGCTTTCAAGGTTCTTCGCAAAGTTCCTGATCGCCTGCGTTAGTCCGGTCGGTATCGGTCGGAGCACGTCCGGTATTAGCACGTCCACCATGCTTTGGTAAAACTGCAGATCGACGTGCTTGACAAACTCCTGCACTGGTTCGCACTGGGTCAGCAGGTAGAGCTTCTGCTTGCTCAGATACTTCTCTTCCTCGCACTCGTCCCCATTGTTGTTGTTGTTTTCCGCGCGCCAAAACTCGCGCCACAGCGACTCGATCATGTTGAAGTCCAGGTTCAAAATGGCGTCCAGGAATGCTTCGCAGTGCTCGCGGTAGATCGAGCGCAGCGTGTCCACGTCTTCCATCGTGATATCGTCTGGCAGCGGGTGGATCATGTCAATGATCGGGAACTGCGGTATGGCACCGTTTGGATCGCCGAGATACTGAAAAAAACGGTAGAAAATCAGGATCATGCAAACATGGCAACATGGTATGGCCAGCATGGCAGGATCTCCTGCGCTTACCTGCGCACAGGACTCGGGCATTTCAGCCTTGAAGCTGTTCTTCTTGCTACTTCGCCCATGATGCAATGACATACCGTGACCTCCACTACCTCCACCGTTTGCACCTCCGCCCACCCCACCACCTTGCTGGAGATGGCCACCACCACCAGCGCCGTGGCCCATCGAGCCGCCATTGCTAGTATGCATCCCGTTTGCATGGTTACCGCCACCACCTGCATGACCGTGCATCCCGTTGCTACCACCGTTACCTCCCGTTCCGCCCAGCCCGTTGCTGCCAGTGAGCTGCTGATGGTGTCCAACCATCCCGCCCAGTCCCCCACCAACGCCACCCGACCCGTGCTGTGGCTTACACTCGATCGCGTGCACCAGCGGAGACGTCGGTTTGATGCGGATGCCGTAGTAATGGTACTTGCTGTTGCCACGCGTCCCCAGCCGGCGCGTCCGCAGCCCGCTAAACACCGAGCGGATCAGCTTGCCGAAGCTGGCCGCATTCACCGCGTCCAGTTTGTTCTCGTTGCAGTGCCACATGTAGTGGTTGTACAGTGTCGACCGCGGCAAACTCACACCGTCCGCCGTTTCGTAGTTCTCCATCAGCCAGCTCACCTGTGGGATACGGAAAATGGCACGAACGCGTGTTAAGAAACTGAACTTCAACGAGGTGGTCGATATTAAGGTAGGTAAAACAACTACTACGTAGCAGCGAGTTTGCGGAGTGGTAATGCGTGTGCGTCCTTACCGTGGCGGGCAGAACGCGAGCCGCGTGGGTTAGATTGGGTGCGGAGTCAAGCGCCTGACCTGCGGACGCCGCTTGGTGCGCATGCAGGTAGGACGCTACGTCCTTGGATGTGTGTTGATGATGAAGGGGTTTGCAGATTGAAAGCGAATGGTGTGCCAAGACACAGAGTACAAGAGAGGATGAAAGCGGAATGAAGGTGGTTCAAAGATGAATAGTGAGAAAGAGAGAGAAAATGTAAATATATAGAGAGAAATAGAGAGAAAGAGAAAGAGAGAGAGAGAACGAGCTTAGTGTTAACTTTGGTAGTGGGTGCAGATTGGAAGCGATTGTTACGATGATTTTTTACAGAATTAATATTTAAACTAAGTTAATACTATTATTAAGATATTAATGTTCATAGCATCGTTTATCAGTGACCATGGACGATGCAATCAGCGAAGTGCTTAGTAAAACTAAAAATAGTTTGAAGAAGCTTTAACGCACTCTAAGGACGAGACTTATCATATAGAAAGCACTTCAACGTTTGACTATTTGAGCATGATCTATAGTTGTGTATTAAGAATTTTTAGCTGAATGTTTTATGTTGTGAAACTTTATAACTATGACACTGAACTAATGTTGGCAGATAAGAGAATCAAGAATTCTATGGAGTACTCGAGTCGTCTACACTAGTGCTAGCTGACGGTGAGTGACAGAAGCTGTCAAAAACAACTTTGATTTGTAACACCTAACCATATTAACTTAGTCTAAGCGTAGTACCTAACCCATTTTGAATTTTGTAAGTTGGGAGAAATATACAAAAAATAACGAGCTTCATCGCAGCTAGAAAAACTAAATAGAATCGCAGCTCGAACAACGGATTCAATTCAACGGTCTTGATTGCAGCTGGAAATGTGATCCGATTGAGATTCGATTGGCATTTGAATAGGACTAGATAATACATGAGATGTCACAGCACTATAACGCGCCATCTCAAGCGTTTTTTTCTCATTAAACATGTCCTCATTCGTCAGCAAAACAAAATTCGTGGGGTGTTTGTGTTCTTCCAAATACTTTTGCTCGAGTTACTACATAATATGTAATGAAACATCCTCTATATAAACTATAAATGTAGCATATTAATTGCATTTGTGGTGCCTTTGTCGGCGAGAGGTTTATATTTAATTAAAGTTTTCCCAGTTTAAAATATTATTCCCTAGCAAGCCATAATTTGTGGAAAATGAAGTACTTATCAGGATAACATATTTTTCCGATTCAATTTAAGTGATCGAACACGTAAATATTGTGTTGGTAACGAGGTGAAATGTGTTCTTTATTTTCTTCCCTTTCCATCTTCTATCATTTTCATCTCTATTACACGCTTCATAGTAACTTTAAAACATGTAAATTTCGATATTCAGCCGGATAAAGCTATGTTTTCCGAATTCAATTACGGGCCAAACTGTCGGATAACGCTATCGGCAAATAATTGCATGCAGGATAACCATTGTGCATTCGTTGCAAATCAATCAGTTCAGCGGTGTTTGTTTTTTCTGCCACTTTACCGAACGACTCAAATGGGAGGGAACAACCACACGGTAAATAAATGGTCAGGTGCGTGAGTTAATTAAATAACAACTCCACCAACGCATCTGACACCTCGTCGTACAGTTCTAGTGGAACGGAAAAACAGAAACATGGCAACAACAAAAAAAAATCCACTCAACCACATGCAGCACGCACACGGCAACCGCAACTCAACGTGTGCGATGGGGTGTGACAAACCAAATATAGCGTAAGTTGTGGAAAAACAACGCACGTTTCAAACGTGTAGAGGTGGATAATGGCCACACGAGATGAGTAACGCAACGAACACACCAAACAAAAACAAAAAAGAAAAGGATGCTAAATCTGAATCTCATTGTCCGCGCGTTCAATATGTCTGTCCGCTATCAATTACCGCAGTACCGAACGCATAACTTTTGCGATAACAATTGCCCAGCCACAACCATGGCGCTCCTCATCCTCCAGCAACATCGCCCCGCGCGGTTAACCGCAGACACTTCTGCAGATTCGCATCATCGTGTTTGTCCGCTTCGGTGGGTGTCCGTTTTCAACAGTAAGATAGAGTTGGGGTGGTCGGGTTGCGGTTGCCCGATTGCATCGATCCATGGTCATTATTTCATATTTGCCGTCCGCGACGTAGCGCGTCATACACACAGGCACCACACCTACTTACTGTCATGTTTTGTGGCGACGAGTCGGACTGCTGCTGTTGCGCACCGGAAGTATTCCCGCTGCCGGCAGTACCGAGAAGGACCGCCTCGTCCACCGGAACAATGTACTGCTGCTGTTGCTGATTAGTGTTGCTGCCAGCGGAACCGCCATTGCCGGACGACACGGGTCCGTTCGCGTTAACACCATTGGAACCGGTTCCGGTTGTGCCGGTGCCGTTTGCGGTACTGTTGCCAGTAGTGTCGGCGTGAGTGTTACCGGCCCCGGTACCCGCGGTGCCGTAATTTCCACCGGTAGTGTAGTACTGTTGTTGCTGCTGCTGCTGTTGCTGCCCATTTGTACCGTAATCGCCAACGGTGTACACCGGATAGGTCCTGGAATGTTAATTGCAACGCAAATAATTAATACGAAAATCGTTCGTTGCGCGGAGCTGGCTGCCCAGAAACGAACACCGCTTGGATAAAGCGCTAAGCGCCTAAAGTTATGCAATTTGCTTTACATTTTGCCTTTTGTACGATCATAGCTGGGTTGATTCATTAAAAGCGTTACTTTTTTATGTGCGTTACTTTGTGTTCTAGCCAACAATCTAAAACGATGGGTGATATCAAGAAAAGATGCAAAATGTAATCTTTCGCCAAACTTCAACTTACATTTGCGTCTGTCCCTGGCCGGAAGTGTTGTACATGTCCGAGTCGACATACTGCACGTAGGTGTGATGGTTCTGCACGCTCTCAGGTGATGAAACTGCAATTAAAAAAGATACAAATTCAATTAGTAAAGTTCTGGCAAAAACATTTCTTCGCTAAATTGCTGAAACGCTGCACATTTAGCATTTAAATAGTCGAATCACTGTTATAAAACTCCCGCACAAAGCGCTGGCAAAAGCAATCGCAATAGAAACAAAATCGGATTACAGATTTTTATTCGACTTAAACGTAGAAGAACATAGATTGCGATAGAAAAAAAAAAACCCTCCCGTGTGCCACAAAACGTTGTGTAGGTGGCTCTTTAGCTTAGACTCTCCTCCACTTTCATTACCATCAGCCAGACTTGACCAATGCGGTCATTTCGACAATTCCGTACAAATAACGTCCACTTTGGTCCGCTTTGGCGAGGAATTAATTTTTGTTTGAAATAGCGCGCGAATTGTTGTGTTTGAAGAATGCGCTAAGCTGGTGGTCGGTTTCGGTAAAAGAAGGCATTGTCTTTTTTCCAGTTAGTACCATCAAATGTTTGTGTAGCTCGTGGCAAGGCATACGGAGGGCGAGGGGGACACGTAAAGAACGCCACTCTGAATAGAGCCTAGTGTAAGCGGCCAGTGTGCCAGTGCGTCCACAGGTAAAGGCAGTGTCCTGCGGCCATTTTGTTTTTGGTCGTATTATTCTGCCACCGGAGGGTCGTTTTCCTTCAGCCGCTTTTCCCGTTTCCTACGTTTCCTAACGTTGTTCGCGCTTGTCTAGCAGTTATTATATTCCGCAGATGGCTGCATTCATGCTTTCGTATGGGAAAAGTGAAAGAAAAAGCAACGATCGTATCACGATAGCGCCGGACGATGGAAAAACAGCGACCCACAGTATTCGCACTTTTGTTCAAAATGTACGACAAAACCCTCCACCAACGAGGGAGAAGAAGCTAGAGCGCACGGACAGTACGGACGGCTACCGTCGGCGCTGAAGGAACAGGTCCACGCATCCCATGGAGCTATCCTTCGCTTTGCTCCGTCCATCAATCTGTTTTTATTCCCGCACACAACGAACACAGCAGCGAGCAGGAACGGATTTTTATCCTGCTCTCTTGCTGATACCGGTCGGTGTGTGTGTGTGTGTGTGTGTGGGTGGAGTGGGTTAATGTATCCGGGTGGGTGAACGTAGATATTTTTGGATTTAAAAGCGGCAAGCTGCGACTGGACAAAAGCGATATGATTCGTGCAGACAGAATCAAACGGACGAGCTCTACCATCATATCGCTGTTCTAGAGTGTGTTGCAGAGAGCGAGAGAGAGAGAGAGGAGGTGGTGGTGTTGGTGAATGGTTTTTCATTTTCTTGAAAGTATTTTTATTTTCATTTATGAATAGCAAAAGGTTGCCTGCGTACACACACAAACACATTCGCGTAAACACATTTATCGCTTAGGATGAAGCCAAAAAACCGAAAGTTTTGTTGCCCCGGGACGCTCGTGCTCCTCGGGACCGTTTCCGTCGTCCTCCACCGTTCGCTGGCAGGGAAATAAAAAGCGTTGGGAGGGTGAAGTAGAAGGAGAAGGGAAATGAAATTGAAAAATGCGAATCAAACAGAAAACGGAAATGCTTGCATTGCTGAATCAAAAGTGAATCCTCCATCTTGCCTTCGTCCTTCTGCTTATCTTCCAGCAAAATCAACATGGCCGTCCGGGCTGAGGCTTTACCGTGCCCGGGAATGGGACGGAAGTGGCGGGCACTGGCAGTGTAATGGCTTTGTGTGTTCTTTCATCGGACTGAATGTCCTTCCCGGATACTTTTGTGTGCATGGGTTTCAGCTTCGAGAAGCGCGACCGCTTTTACCGTCACCGGTGACGAGCGCTAGTATGAATGGTAGGATTTAACATCAAATGCCTAGAGATGCGACGTTTCTATAAAAAAAAACAACGATCACACGAGCGATCGAGCGCCCTCTGGATGGTAGTGAGAATGGAGAACAAGCATTCATTCTCAGGGCACTCTAGGCTTTGTCGTGCCTGTTTGTGCCATTCAGCCAAGCGTTCTGCACGGATCCCCGTTTTCTGACGCGTTTTTGTGGGTATTTTTTTTAAATCCACAAAATAATTTTCTAATATAAGTATTTTTCCTACAAAATATGTACACCAAAAGCAGACTCATAAAAGTGGTGAAATCGATTTCATAAACTTCAATTATACATTTTTTCTAAAGCAATGCATAGCATGTGAAGAATGTTTGTACTACTAGAGAACTAACATTATACAATTACAGGCTCTTGCTTTCTCTATAGCATGAGATTAAGGTCCTGCGTATGACGAAACTGTCCAGATGGGACTACATACTAATCAGAGTGGGAATTTTATATTTATTTGCACAACAAAAAATATCTTAAAGTTTAAGTTAAACATACGATGAAATGTCAATAAAAGAGAACTTACAACGGTTTCTTTCTTATACTTTTCCATACAAAAAATGTCCTAATATTTTAAGTTTTCCTAACACGTCAAAATCATCGATAAAAAATTCTAAAATAAGTTAATTTAGTTTAATTTAAGTTTCAAATTTAAAAACTAATGTCACATCCTAAATAAATAGTTTTGGAAAACACTTTTGTTACTTTATTTAAGCAATTTCAATTAAAGACCATATGGATCGAATACAAAAAAAAACATATTGATTTGTCCTTAAGGAAACTCAAACTTTTGTTTTTTTTTTTATATTTAACGTTATATGTTCAATTACAGTACTGTTTAATTGCAAGTAGAATTAACTGCAAAAAAAAACAATAGCATGCGTGTTGGCACTATTTACTGAATTCAAAATGAAGGATTAACAAAATTAAATGTTTTATCAAGAAATGGGTAGTACGAGAAAATATATTTCCACTTTAAGCATTTGTAGTTTTAAGATTGATTCATGAAACAGTGATACATGCAACGTAGATTTGTGCCCTACCCTTTGCGATTTAAAGTTTTCACAAAAGAACAAGTCTCACGTAATTGTGTTCTCTTTTTTGTTATTCTCTCTAAATACATGGTGGTCTTCGAATCTTCGAATTATACCTTAGTTTCGTTAGTCTCGTATGATACCGTCTATAAAACCCATATTCCTGAACACAAATCTTGTGTAAAAACAACTAGTAAAAATCGTTGGAACTTAGAAACATAATCGTGGCAATGCGGTTTAAAAAACAGTTTATTATCATACATTCTGAAAAAAAAAGGGAAAACAACACCTTAAAAACGTTCTCCAAAATCGGTTATCCACGCATACGTAAAAACAACAACACACCACTACTGACCATGAGACTGGCTTCAAAAACCAGGCAGCCTGGTTAGCCAAAAACAAAATATGCACCTAAAACATCGTAAACGTCCTGCGGTGCACGCACTCTCGTAGACAGGATCGATTCGACACGAGCGAACCTGTGGCCCAAACAAGAGTCCGAGCGCAAACACAGAGGTCCGAAAGCCATTCGCTTGAATCGATAAAAAAATCAGCGCGATTTAGCTATCGTAACTAACAGACAAAGCGCACAGGTCTACCCCGGCTCGGCATGGTGCAAGCACACAGTCCCGAACAAACCTAGCCCTTTCACAATTTGGAAGTTTTTAGACCGTTAGAATTAGAGGGCAAAAAAAAAGTTTCTACAAAAGAGCCAACAAACGCAGCCGGGATCCGCTGGTGAGGGTTTTATTGCACCAATTTAAGCTTGCAGCCCAACCGTGCTGTAGTCGCCGTCGATCGCTCGTTCGTCATTCCGAGAACGGGACCTCCAACCACTGGAATGTTGCACAGTTGGGCGACCGGGTGCGATATCGAAGTCAAGCAGGAAGTAAGGCTGCGCGGGCTCGGTACACCTCGGGAGGCATATCCTCGCTGCAGCAGCAGCATCTAGCCCAAAGCCATCCCAATTTGCTCTAATTCCCTGTGCTGCTGTAGCAATCTGCGTGCCTCGAACAAGCGCGGACCCACCCAGGGACGGAAACGCAAACCAAACGTCCTGCTCGTCACGAGATGCAGCGGTTGTGCAATAAAGCGATAAATCAATCGCTTCTGTAGCTACGAAGCACAAAGCCATCACATGTTATCTTTCGGAGTCCGTTGTGTTACGTGACGTGGCAGGAACCGATTTTGTCGAGGAATCCTTACCACACCGCAGCAGTACGTTTTCTACATAAAACAACGATACATTTGGGCAAAAGGGGGAACAAATTAAATATTTTACTGCCAGACAATCCAAAGCCATTCAACGAAGGATGGTGTCTTCTCTTCCCAGACGGATCGTGTTCCTGATAGTTCGACTAAATTGTGCTTGATAGGAAGGCGCCCGGAGGGCACCAATGCTTCGGGATGATTAAATCGAACGCTTCATTTGCCCAGTTTGCGCTAACTGCTTGCGACAAAGGCAAGACCAATGCCAATTCGTTGTTGGAAGTGTTGGAGTAGAGTGTTGGAAGAACCGCACGTCTCGACTCCAGCACTCGGTTTAAATGATTTATGTGAATGTTAACACAATAGCATTAGATAATTCTGATTAACATTGAAAGGCTTGCTTAATTGTGAGTGTCTGTCTGCTAGAATAAGCTGTCTGTCTGCTAGAACATTTCATTTCAACATAAATTCTATAAAAAAGTGGGACATAATGGTGTCTAACTAATTTTTAAAACCAACAAAAGAGACCACAATAATCCATCTTCACAAAACACTAATACACCAACCAATTTGTGTGAGTTGACAGAACGTTCGATGATTAGTAATAAGATAGTCGAGTTAACAACATTAGAGATTATTGTGCAAGGAAAAGTGAACTATTTTACCAATTAGAGCAATCGAGTTACAGAAATTAAAAATTTTCTTGAGTCATTTCGTCACAAGATGGATGTTTTTGCATTAGTCTTAACATTGTTGATCAACCCTTACGTGAGTCAACTTACAGGTTTTACCAAGTCAGTTTGTGGTGTGGGTAGCGTAAGTAGCGGCTTTTGATATGGAATTTGATTACTGTCCAATTGTACTCTTTGCCTTACTTAATTTTCCAGCAGTTTTATATTATACCATTTTTCATAGGGGGGATATCGTTAGCTTTCGTACAAAAGTTAAAAGATTTTTATTACAAATATGAGATTCTTTAGAAATAGATATAGTCAACACATTTTGTTTCGTTGCCTTCCTACACTTGCTCCATATACAGTGAACCGTCTCATAACGACTAGCTCTTTTAACGAGTTAATGATAAATGCTCGATAAATACTATACCATAGCAATTTCTTACATAAAGAGCAATTTAGCTTTTGTTCTTAGTCAATTGGTTAGTTTTTTATCCCAAGAATGGATTAAACCGTGTATTGAACTCGCATAACGAGTTTTTGGTGTTACGAATGATTTTCTGGAACGGATTAAATTCGTTATAAGAGGGTTTACTGAACAGTGCAAACTAAAGCAATGTTCATAAAAAAATAGGTTTTGCAAAATGCAAATAATTGAGCGGAACAATGAAATAAGCTTTTACTTGACTTTTTTAAAGTGTTTTAATGAAGGCGTACCTAAATCTTCTAGAACTCAAATTACCAAAAAGAGGTAAGGTAAACATGTTCGACAGTAAATTGTTTGTACCAATGCTTTACCAAGCAAACTGTTTATACTCTAGCACTGTTTTAGTTGAATTTACAGCAGAAACCACCACCTACCACGGTGGATCGAACCGCCAACATCCTGCAAACGAACGAACAGCAAACCCACCGGACCGTAACTTATCGATACACCTAATCAAGCCGAAACGCAAAAGCCAACCTTGCGATGCCATCCACCCTGCGAGCCAAACACAATTTCGATTAGCAATTTTTGAGTACGTTATCCCGCACGCGGCACAAGATGGTTTCCCTGTCCCGTGCCATGCGCCATTTTGAAGACACTTGTGCTGACGACGTGCTCCTCCATAAAAACGCCCCTGCCGCAAAGCGTAGCAGCCATTCGCATATCGACCGAACCGATGATGCTGTCCCTGGACGATGTTTGCTTCCCGTTTCACCGTATCAGGGAGATTTACGAGAACGAGAAACGGGACGACGGCGGCGACGGCATCGTTTTATGACCGCGCATACGGCGCATACCGAGCGTGGGGAAAGACGGAGGTGAACACGAATATTGCGACCATTTTCGAACGAGGGTGATTTCGTTTCCCCTAAACGTCTTCCCATATCGGAGACTGTTCCTGCCAGCGCGGTACAGAAATGTGTTGCGTGAAAGAGAGAGATTGGGCATGCGGGAATGGGGCAGCCAATAAAGCGCTGGATGAACTGAACAAACACAAAGGCCACACCACCACCACCACCACCACCACACGCCGTAACGCAATAAAGATTAAGGACCTCTTCTAAGCCCGGCTCGAGTCATAAACACATAAAAATACTAATGTACTTTTTTGTTTAACCCATCCCAGCGCGGACGATGCTCGTAGCAAGGTGGCTAAACCCCTCTGGCGCACACGAGGACACGAGCCTTTTTGCCACCCACACGCCAGGACAGCGTCCCCGGCACTAGCTGGATGAAGGCTGAAGAACGTCGCGCACAAGAATCATTGTTATTGCTCGACTTAAATCAAGAAGAAAAATAATAACCCCAAAGATGCAGAGTCGCCGGAGCGAGCCGGGAGTGTACTGCTTCGTGGTTTGAGTGGATGCTGCCAGTCAAACCGCAGATGTGCCCGGGGAAGGCACACTACGCCAGGAACCACTAAGCAGTGTGCTGTAAACATAAATTTGATGTTGATTGGATTTCTGCGAAATGGCGCACATTACATTACCGCTGCGTGTGCAGCGAACCGCACAGTGGGTGTGTAGTAATACCCAAACCGGGCGGACGGTGACCAACGAAGATGTGTGTACCAATAAAAAACAACAAAGAACAAAACAGAGCCCCGGTCGCACAGAAAGAATGTGTCGTAAAAGAAGCCTGTGCGAATTAAATATACCATTATCGTAAAACTGCTTATGGTTTGCCGGAAGCTTGTGAACACTTGTGCAGAAAAAGGTGGAAGACACGAAAAAATTAACTCGTGTTGGGGAAGGGGGGGGGGGCGGTTATGGGCGCAAGCAGTAAAGTTGAGCAGAGAGGCGAAGATTTTGTATCGATTTAGCATTGTTTCGCTAACACGCGACACACAAACTGCTGACAATTAATCGCAGGAAATTACAGCTTCACGTACGATGTCATCAACAATTGCTTCCATGTAAACGGAGCTGGGCGGTTTGATGCTGGGCCTCAGATTACGGAGTGCGGTTGGAAGCTGCACACCCTGCTTAACAGAATGAAAACTGTGTGTGGAGCGCAGGCAAAGAGAAGGATTGAATTGAAACGGTTTTGGAGATTAAAATAACCAGGGGACTTTTTGTTACACTTTTTATCTATAGTTGGTACTTCATGTCTTTATTTAATTTAAGGAAGACACGTGGAAAACTCCCCGAACTGCAGTACCCAACTGATACGTGCTTGTTTCGGGAAAAGAACATGTTTTAAAGAACCTTCTTAAGTTTTTTTTTAATTTTAAATGCTCATCAATATTTGCACTGCATATAACACAATTAAGACCATTATCTTCGCACAAGAGTGACAGCAAGCTTGCCCTTTATTTTGGCAAATGATTTTAAGTTGTTATTTCTTAATGATTTTATAAAGAATCCTACTAATAAAAGCCGCCTTCTCATTATACAGGCCAAGTTAGTTGCATTATCGGTTGATACAACTGATCGTATTTGTACTAAACAAGCATTAAATAAAAACACAGTTTTTTTTAATTAGAGTTTCTAAATTATCAAACATACAAACATCGTGGTCAGTTTTTTGTTATTTTTTTCCAAAACGTAAACGTAAACGTTCCTTATTTGTTGTAATAAAAAACATAGACAATTTTAAAAATTCAGATCACCATTTGTACAAGCAAAATAAAACTAAACATAGTAAATGGCTCTCAGTTAACATGAATGCAGGAAGCGCATGGTCACGCAACACCGCATAAAGAATAAGTCGGAAAAGACAGAAAACGAATTACTTTGTCGCTTTACCATTATTCATTCATACATTGAGTTTTGTTTGTTTTACCATTATTCATTCAGCTTTGTAAAAAAGTATTTGATATTTTTTACTTTCACCAATTATTCCATTTACATAGCACTTCTTCTTCTTTTTCTTCTTTTCTACGTGAAAGGATGTGTCCTCCTATGTTCATTTAATCTCCTGACTAAACTCTCATATTGAGAGGCTAACTTTCGAAATTAACATTAAAATAAACATAGCACCACTTGCATAACTATAATGCAGCTGGATAAAGCGTACTGGACTAATGACAGATTGCGAGAACAGATTAATGTAAATTTATTTGGTTGAAGAATTCTCAAAAGTCTTTGACTTCTTTGGTGGCACCCTTGTAGGGTGAAGGCCTTCCAGAGTGCTAATGTGCTTTGGGATTTTCTGTGAATATGGGCAGTTCCGAAAAACTTAAAACAAAAACTAATATTGTAATTAGCGGCCCGGTGGTCTCGTGGGTATCAGCGTAGGCCTGTTTCATACGATTAGGCCCGACGTTGCATCGAATCCTATTTGGACCGCTCCCCATCCTTTGCCGCTCCCCATACGCAGGATTGACTATCCTGCTATGGGTACACTCAGTCACAGAAAGCGCCAAAGCACATCAGTGCTCTGGTTAGGCCTTGACCCTACTGGGTTGTTGTGCCACTCAAGAAGAAGAAAAATATTGTATTAAAATATGTCTTTAGTTTAAATCAAATGATTATCTAGTTTTACATCAATAATGATGGTTATTTAAGTTTCGTTTTTGTTTCCAGCGTGTACTAACGTCATTAATTAGAGAGATCAACGTGTAAACAATTTCTTTTTAAGTAACAACAGCAAAAGAATTAATCAGCAAGGTTTAGAAAATATTATCAAAACATAAAGCGTTAAACATCTACACAAATCTCATCAACAGACGGAAGGCGTTAAACCTCAGGAAGGTAAGTCTTCCTAAGGGCATGATGATACACAGGCAATAGAGGAAAATCGAGTAAAATCCATGTGTAGGAATGATTTTATTTGTTGAAGAGCATCCTATAACGGATGATGATCATCACAGTGCATCAAACTTAGAAAAAGGACATGGTCAAATTCAAATATAGAGCCACGGAAATATAGTATGAGAAAAAAAAGAACCCCCTAATGTGTCTCATAATTATAATAATTACCAAAATATTAAGGAAGATACCAAAAATACATAATCCAAGGAATCAATTATACATTACATGAGTTGTGCAGCGTGTAGGATTTCCCGCAGTAGGACATATTGTTGCAACGCCTGTTGTACATCATTGCGGCAGGAGGTGGTGTATGCGGACGCTCGAAATTCTCTTCCTGTTTTTGCTGAATAGTGAAATCACACCCCAACCGCATCAAGCTTTAACGCATCAGATTTTTTGCATGAAATACGATGACTTCGATTGGTTTGCTTTTCAAACTCCAAAATCCATTGGCGTAGAATCACAGTTCTTGGAGTCGTTGAAATTCACACTATTCACAAACAAACACACACACACACACGTTAGGTTTTGGAAGTAAAATATGCCCCTACCGGCGATGGATTAATTATCTACCACTGATAGATCAAATGCCGGTTGACCTCAATAGCCGTCGGTTAACGTAAAGTTCATTCAACGAATTTCAACCGCACACAACACAGCGCGTGCGAAAGGGTCGGCCGGGGAGGAATGGGATGGAGGGGGACGGATGGTGGTGGAAGCAGAAGGTGTTACAGGGTACTTGTCTCAAGGACGACCATCTCGCCTACATGCCCCGACTTAAAGCGACTGCAGCGATGCATCCGGGCGCCTCCCGTCTGCTCAATGGCTCCGTACGTAATCCTAGCTGGAAGGACTCGCTAGGCGTCTCGATCGAGCCTGGCCTCTCTCTTGGGCAGCGGAAGTTACCATGGGATCCTGTCGAATGTAGGTTACACCATCACCATCACTACGGTTGTACTGTGAGCCAGCAACTCAAGACGGGTTCGATCCGAAGCGGCCTTATTTCGTATGCACAACGGGGTACGGGGCGCGCCTGGGAGTGTGGGCCTGATGTACGGAACGGCCAGCCAGCAGCGGGTGCGGATGGATGCTGATTGGATTGAAGATTCGGATCGGCGGAGCAGGGCAGGTTGCCGTGCGTCTTTCGGTCTCACGTGTGCAAAATCGAACAGAATCGATACTGAATGAAATCGACCCGCTCTTGGGAACCTCTCGGGGGTCCGCTGCAGTGGTGTGTGACGGTGGGACGAAATCTTCAGGACCAGCAGCTCACACTCTCGCACGCCACAACGTCTTTCTCTTTCTACTACTCGCTATTTCCCTCTCGTTATAGGACCTTTCAACCTCACTTTCACTCGCTTTGCAGCAGACGAACGGTGCAGACTTTCTCTATTGCACTCTATCAGCCATTATTGATAACTTTGGATTCCTCCGATGAGTCCTGGAACGCCACCGGCATCCGCCAGCGGATCGTCTCTTGTGCGGACGAGAGTGAAAGTGAATTTCCAGATTCGATCGGTGCTAGTATGCGGCTAGTGAATGGGATTGAATCATAAGTATATCCCAGTTCGAAGGTCACATTCAAATTTATCCACAAGATTTTTTTCTGAAAATTTGGAGAGGTTTGGTCTTGGTCAGAAGCAAGAGGTTAGAAGTTATGCTACACTGTTGGATCTTATGTTTCTAAAGAATTTTTGGAGACGCACGACAAACGTTCAACATTTCTCCAACGTGCGTTTGCTAGTTGATGTCCCTGTTTTTAGCAACTCCAGCCAAACCAGATTGAATCACTGTAACAGCCTTCAATAATTCAATTTCCACCATAAACTCACATACACTACAGCGCACCAAAAGGAAAACAAAACCAAAGTCAACAGACGAAACCCAACAAGACGACGGATTCACCGAATTTACTGAATCCACCTCACTCGGGGGGGCCGCCCGGCGATGGCAGCTGTTTTGCTGGAATCGCAGAATCCTGCCCGCTGCTGGAATGCGCCCGTTTAGCGTACGTTTTCCACGCTAGCAATAGTGGCCGACCCTTAGCAACCGGTCCACGACGACGCGACGGTGTAGAATGAACTGAATTCGATCCTGAAATCTATCCCCTGGTGCACCACGGCATGAGCAGCAGCAGCATACGCCAGGACTTTTCCGGCCCAAACTTTACCGCTTACCGCACGCACGCCCTCACGCAGCATCCGCAGCCAGTGCAAAGGGATGTTGGATCTCTTTCTCTCTCTTTCTCCCTCTCTCAGTTGCCCTGAGTGGTTTTCCCTCTCGCGATGCTGTCATCAACGTTTTCCCCTTGTACACTACCGCGTCACATGTTTGGTTGGCCTCACACTTTCCTGCTCTAGCAGCAGGGGCAGCTCTCACGGCGTCTCTTTTCATGTTTGCCATCTTTCACGTGTCCTTTTTGTTCGTTCATTGCATCCCCCGTTCCCGCCAAAGCCAATCCGAAGCAGCCTGAAACGGTTCCTTGACTGTTTGTTCCCAAAAGTACACAGTGTTACTGGCGAGGAGTGAAATTGATGTCTTATGGTGGACATTTCGAACAGCGCATTGCACCATCGAGTTCTTATCCTGCTTTTCATTGGTAGCTTTCCGGTTGCGATGCCCCTTGTGTAAACGATATTCACTTACAATCAACTGCATTTCTTTCCTGAAGATATCTTCAAGACACATTATCGCGTCCATAAGGCGACTTTTAAGATTCACCCAGACTTAAATAAACGAAAAGAGTCTGTTGGTAGGTGTGGCCATTGCATCTGCGAAGACATCGCCTGCGAAAACAGCCCGTCGGAGCCAATCTTCCAAATCAGCAATATTCAATTTTACGCCTGCTCTTCCCCGAATTCTCACGAATTTCCCAGAAACCCCATTGCCAGGATTAGTGTCGTGTTTTGACCCAATCTTCGAATGTCGGAAACCCGGAAACGGGATACAGCTAATTGACGCGTGATTGATTTCACACCTTCATGCTTCCTGTGCCAGCAGGGTGGAAGCTGGCGATGCTGTGTTGCCGAAACCCGCCGTGCCTTGGCCAAGATTTCAATTTTTAACGACCTTGAGAGAGTGATCATTTCCTACGGGTATCCAACACGGCACGGATACTTATTTTTTTGTTTCACAGTAAACTTTACACCACAGCGCTTGGTGGTGTAAAAATATGGGCGTATCACACACTTTGTTGGGCAGCTGAAGGTTCTTGAAGCATCCTCACCAACGCACACAGACGCCAGAAACAGCATGCAATTACGATCCTGACTGGATAGGCTCCGCCCCGTTACAAACCCGCGGACGGGAAGGGACGAGATGGAGTGTTGATGCACGGATGGTTGGGTGGAAAACGCACAGGCAAGAGCGAGCGAGATGGATGTGTTTTCGCAGCGCATGCTCGCTCTGCATCCGGGTGAGAAGAGAGCAACCACATCCGGGGTAAGGGATGATGGCCGTCATCTCGCTGTGTCGGGTTTGGCTCCTGGCCTAGTACGAGATATTTCGCGCACAGCCATCGGTTGCTTCACCATAAGGAGATGTACATTACTCTCCAGACACCGGCATACACAAGGATACGAGGATTGGGAGGCAAAACGATCCGTATCGTGTGGGACAGAAAAAGCGAAAAAAAAAACAAGACAAACTGTTTGTTCTTCGCTCCTCGGCAGTGCAATTTTAAAGTTTCCCAACCGACCTGCCCGGATTGTTCCACACCGTTATTGTTGACTTGCTTTTGCCGCTCAACGGAACAGCAGGAATGCAACCAGCGCACATCAAAACAAACCTCACCTGTCTGCTGATGCGAACATTTTCTTTGGAAAAAAGGGGGAAAATGCCGGAATTTGCACCACAAACGGACACATCCTTCTTACACCGTACATAGTTTTTCCGCCTTGCCGGGTCTGGGGAGGTTACTACGAGTTGCATGTCGGAGAATTGGTCAAATACCCTAGCAGAGGAAGGTGCAGGTGGGAAGCGGCAAACAGGTGAAATGTTTCATATTAATAGAGGAATGCAATTATGAAACCAGTTTTGCTTCCACGTACACACGCATACGCATACGGAAGCGATGGATGTTTCAGTTTTACGAAGCTAATTGTCTTTCCACTTGGAAGTGGCCGAATGGAAAGGTTTCCTAGATTCTTTACGGAATACGGTCTAAAAAGCGATAACCAATCATCAGGATGGTGATGCCGTTGTGAGAGATGGGAAAGGATAAAAGGGGTTACTAGGGGCCGTGAATCGTTTAGTGCACTGGACGATTAAAAATTTCCCTTTCATCAAGTACATCTTTCCGAAAAACAATCCCGCTATTACATTGACATCCCGCTTGATTTCAACTATGATTGAGTAGAGCTCGTTGGGACTCTAATCTGATACGATGGGATATGATTTGAGACATGTGGTAAGATGTAATAGGCAATAGGAAATAGAAATCAAACAATGAAAGTTTAACTCCATCTCACCAGAGAGTTCCAGATGTGCGCCAGATCTTCTGGCGTGCGTTATACTTATTGTTAGCAACTGCTTTGAACATAACTTTGAAGCTGTGCACCAACATACAGAGATAAACAAGACAATGGCTGAACCGTGTGGCTGTGTCCTGTGAACTTCATCAGGTGCGCACCATAACAATTGAGACAGGTTGTATGCTGCAAAACGGTTACCATTCAACAGCCCAAACGATTGAAAATCGTTCTAAATCGATCCTAGTCAATGGTGCGCTTTAAAACTTCAAGATAACAATCAGCGCAAACGGAACACGAACCCCGATCGGTTCCGATATCGATTCCAAAGTTTAACGTTGGGAAATGGTGCACCTGTTGCACGCCGACCAAAGATAGCATCCGAAAGCGAGTCTAGTAGCGTCGAAAGGATGCAAACAAAAACTCGTCAAGATGAACAAGACAACGTGAGGCAGGAAGGCATCACACACATCTGCCGACAAAGCAGGAACGGGAGTGGTTATCAGCTTCAGCTACCGAAATAGGCCAACAAATTAAATCAATAATTGTATGCGTCCGGCTCTAGGTGACGACGGAACATGCGATAATCATCTTCGCAACACACGGTCGGATACACGG
The DNA here is from genome assembly GCA_000349105.1 of Anopheles epiroticus. Taxonomy (NCBI): domain Eukaryota; kingdom Metazoa; phylum Arthropoda; class Insecta; order Diptera; family Culicidae; genus Anopheles; species Anopheles epiroticus. The sequence continues at coordinate 89,162 of KB671954.1, read as the reverse complement.
TGAGCCACCTGAGAGGGTGGTATCAATTACCCGTACGATGCACGTGCCAGCATCAGCGAGTGGGCCCTCTCGACTGGCACGTGTTGCATAACCTGAGCCGTAAAGCCGTCGACGAGCACGCCCGTCCTAATCGTACAGGTGGCGGACAATGACTCCCTCGCTTAACATTTCCACCAGCAAGAGACACTCCTTTCTATGCGTACCACACACTGATCCTTTCCCCTTGCCATCCACTGTGCTTATTGTTATTATTTTTATCTGTTTATTTGTACCATTCCCAATCACCCCTTTTTTTTCGCGTACGACACCACCGCCGGAAAGGGAACGCGGGCTTTCCCGCTGCGTAATCCTAATTAATTGATGCGCAAATGTTGTCCAACAACTTCAGCACCCAGCATATGTTACGGGGCTAGATGGGCTCAGCTCTTGTTCGGCTTCCGTACCCGTACACCAGCCACAACACCGGTGGCTGCACCACCGTTGACTAGACCCACCCAAAGAGAGAGAGAGAGAGAGAGCGTGGTAGGTGCGTGGCAAACAGATATCAAAGGTAAAAAATCAATTCAGCTATGGCACAGTCAAGAGGCACAGATCCTGGCGCGATGCGAGACGTACCGATATAATTTTCGAGTTCCTGTTAATCCTCCCATTATTAAGTGTGTGAGCGCGCGCGCGCGCGAGCGAGCCGAGCCTAGTTGATGACCCGGGCCCTTGCGTACCCGCGTCCTGCCCTTCGCCTAGGGGCCCATTGTGTTGCGCGGGCTGGCACTGGGTCTGTGCAGTGCCGGGACCCCATGCACACAGAGTTTTATCTTTTTTTGCGAGCGATCCAGCAACGGCCATCGTCCCGATGCACCGATGTACGATCCGCACGAAGGACTTTGTGAGGCGAAGTATCCCACCGTGCGCGCGCGGAGGGATAATTCTTCCAATCAAGACTAATTATTTCGGGATTACATTCGCTTCGCTACACCTCGCATGCAGTGCGCCCCGGTAGTTCGGGAATGAGAAGCGGGCGCACATATCCCTACCAGGGTGCAGCTTTCTCTTGTCCTTTAAGGGTTTTTTTTTATAGATCACAACTCTTGTATCTAGTTCCATCCATTCACGGCTGCCGCTCAAAGGCTTTACTATATGTTGTTTAGCGTTTTTGTTGTCGATTTTACCGGTGTGCAAAATGGGAGAAAAGGGATGATAGACTTATTGAAGGATTCGTGTATCGGGTGATTGGGTTTCAGGCAGTCAGAATGTGGTTAGACAAATTGCTGTGTATGAAGCAAAAAACAAAACACATTCTGAATAGTATTGCGCATTTCGACTGAAAAGAGTGAATGAGTTGAATTAAAATTATTTTCTTCAACTCATCTGCTCACTCTCTGTAGTTAAACTCACTGGCGAGATTAATAACTCTTCGAGATTTAATCACTCTGGATGACTTTCTTGAAGAGTTTTTAAACATACGAGTGAGTTTATTTATTTTATAATCTTAATACTGTTGAAGAAAGGGGTTAAAGAATAATTCACTTTTTTAACTCATCAACGCTGCGATAAATCACGCTAACAGGTGGTTATTTCCATTACAAATTCTGTATGATTTTTACATCAACTCTTTCGTAATTATAATGGTTTACCTCTGAAGACATCGTCATTAGAACTGTAACTAGCTTTCAGAATCCAATTTCAGCATGAATAAACTTCATATCTATACTGATCAGGCACACTGGGGCGCAAAATGTCTTTCCACATAACCAAAAGGAGTTTTTAAACTAAACGCGTATTCCACATAACCCAACCATCACCAACATAGAAATGATAACGCCAAACTTTTGATTCAGTGGTTGGTTTTACAACTGGTCGACAAGATTCTAAAGCTAATTTGAAATTTCTCGCTACTTTCCTCGCATGAACAACTTGCAGGAACGGTTAAAGAAACCAAACCCACAGCGAGTGTAAGTTGCGGTCGCTCTGAAAAGCGTGAAACACACCACGACCACTACGGACTGGGTGTGTGTGTGTGTGTGTGGGTTGGCTGAAAATCAGTATTCGATAATTTCATGCAAACTTATTTCCACCACCAGGACACACGCGTGCCGATGTATAAGACCACAATCTTTCTCTTGGCTACAAAAAGTATATAAAAAAACCATCAAACTTGTGTTCCTGTGTTCCTACTTGTGCTGTTGCTGCTGCCGGAAATGTTCTACTTTGCCCTTTCTTCTCAAGCACAACTGCTGCTCGCCCGCCCGCCAGCCTCATCAAATCGGACAAATAAATTTAGATCAAGCAGATAAAACTTTACACCGGATCCCTGCCGTTAGGTGGGAATGTCGCTTCCACGCGTTCGGGATACATCTCGGGTAGTTAAGAGTTTTAATTAGTTCGAGATTCATTCTCTTCCAATGCTCACGGTTGCTGGTGAAAGCGTTACGGCAGTTACCCTTATCGCATCTCGATATCTCGCTATCTCGCTATCTCGCTGATCATCTTCATCAGGACGGCAATAGGCACAGTGGAAGGTAGGAAGTCGTGCGGGATAATGTTTTCTGCCAGCACACAGTACCGTCTGGCCGTGCGATGACAGCTAAGCACGATCTCCTTGCGTACGAAGGGAAAGGATAAAAGCACGGTATCTGCTCGCACTGTGGTTGCGAGTGGTTCTTTGTAGTGAAGATGAAGAAAACTCGTCCTTGTCGCTCAACCGATGCACGGTGCAATGGTTTAAGGCCCTATTTAACGGCTGCCGTACTCACTTCGAGCTACTCGAAGCGAATGTCAGAGAGTCACAAAAGGAACACCGGAGGTGCAGCAGCCCGCCCCGGGGAAGGTGAAACCGTATCAATTTCACCCCAATTACCACACCAACCAACTGGGTGGGCCGCCCTATAATCAGACGACCGCGCGCAAAAACACCCAGCGCACACGGTTTTGATGATAATCTTGGCGCGGAAGTGGCGGCTCTGACTCACTCACGCTGCAAAGGGAGAGTACATGCTGGTGGCTGCTGTTAATTTGTGATCCTTACATTTCTTCAAGCGCATTCTTAGAGGGCTTCCCCCACACCACGCCTGTGACCTGTGCCCTTCCCCTTCAGGCGGCGACCAAAACCCACTTGACGAGATAATGAGTGATGAAGAGCAGAAGGTGGGATTATGCTTGATACATCACCCTCACCCGAAAACACCGCATCTCAATCGGGCAGGTTCTAAAAGTGATACCCATTTAATTGTACCTTTGCTTCAAGTTCCCATCCACCGGGGCGGGACGGGCGGTGAATTCGAGCGGGGCGCGGCAAACGGTAACTGGCCCAGTTCAAGGTTACAACAACCGGGAGGGAAAAGAGGGATCCTAGAATCGGTCGGGTGCGTCTCGCCGTACGGGCTTTCGCAGTTGCAGTGAGCGTGTCTGATTACACGTATTTTGGACGTGTGTTTTGACAAGTTTGTCTGACACGGCAAAAGGGATGGAAAGCGGAAACACCGGCCACAGCAGCGAATGCTTGCGCTGTTACAAAAAAGGGATACGTTTAATTAAGCTACCTTTTCGCGCTGTGACCCCTCTCGAAGAGCGTGGCGTACACCGGGAGGGGGAAATGAAATCGAGATAATAATAGATCAAAAAGATGAGTTGTTTATCGACAGTGATTTGACGTGAATGCTGTGATGAAAAGGAAAAGTGGGCAAGTTTGGCGTGACAGTTTCTGGTGCGAGGGTTCATATCATGACGACGACAACAACAAAAAACAACAACACACGATAATAGCACCGTTGTACGGAATGTACGGAAGCTTATTAAGGGAGAGTAAAGCCAGCAAGCCCAAGACGGTCAAACGCGAAGAAAAAAGAAAAAAATAACAAATAAACCAAAATTTACAATTTTCTACATCCCCGCAGCAGGAATCAACTTTACATGAAGCGTGTTTCCTTCGTAATTGACGTGAATATCCCCTGGTGCAGGAAATGCGCCAACATGGCTAATGGTGCAATGACTCAAAACAAGCAAATTTGTAATACGATTGTAAGCAAATCATATGTCAAAAAATGTCAATACGTTCCCGTTGAGTGAAATTGGATCATTGAACCAAAGCAAAGGAACGGTATCCGCTAGATACTTTAGGTACCAACACACCCACACCCAGGGCACTCGGGACCACCGCCCACCCTAGATGGGGGAGGACGTAGTTTATTTGTCAATTTTGTCTGCAATTTCCTTACGCCATGCAGCCTTGCACGCACTCATGCTTCCGAGAATAATTTACGCACCGATGCTGCCAGAATTCCTCACGTGTGCCATCCGCATCCACTTACCGGACCACCAGCAGGTGTGTGTATGTGTATACGGGCAATGCTCTTTTCGGGACTCAGATAGGTGCCGATGATCAATGGCCTCTGATTCTCGGAACGCAAATAAGCCTACATCATGTAGCGCGTTGCGAAACATCCAAAAAGCGCACGTGTCGTCACGCAGTGTGGCAATTGACGAAGGCAAAGGTAGCGATTTTTCCGAGCGTTGGATTTTCGCCAACGTACGTACGTACTCCGGATTCGTGGATCCTTTTATCCCTTCTGGGCCAGTGACCTTAAAGCTACCGTACATACATACGTTTAGCTCTCTAACCAACTTCCTTCACGACTCTAGCCCCATTCGGCTCCAACAAAACACTTCACACGAATATGTGTCCCGTGCGCATTACAAAGCGGTGCTGGGCGTGGTATTATTATGCTTGGCGTCTCACGATAAAGATTCAGGTGTGAAAATTTGATACCTTTGCGAGGCACTTTTCAAGTGCCGATGAACTGATCAAATCGTCAATAATGGATTTGCTCGAGTGCATTTGTAACGTTTTATATGAGCTGTTGTCTAGCGTGGCAGAAAGAATTTGATGCTATGGTGGTTACACTTGCATTGAAAGCGTTTTGTCTGTTTGACTCCTTTCATATCGTGATAGGATACAAGCGATTAAAACATGAACTATATAATATTTCATATGATATAGTGCATCATCAAAGAATGTATTGTATAAAAATGAGCAGAATTAGTTAGCAAAATGAAACCAACTAAAATGCGAATGCAAAACAATAAAATAAAAATTGTTCCTAAACGGTATAAACCAACGAAACGAGCTTTCTCTTGGATAAACGTAATTTGAGAAAAAAAGAAATCTGAATTATTTACAGAATCCAACAACATCAAGTAAAATTAAATCTAGTATCTAGTAAATCTAGTAAAAATAAAAATAAATTGTACAAAACCTCTTACCTGTTACGGTTATGTACTGTGGTGTGCCACTGCCAGGGCTTTGACTCTGCACGACAGCAACCTGTGCCGTTACCTGCGGTGTCTCATCGGCGGCGGTTTCCGAACCAGAGCTACCACTTTCCACACTTTCGTTGGCGGTCGACCCATCCAGCAGCTTCTCATTTTCAGGTTTAGACGCTTCCACACTTTCGCTATCGTCGTTCAAGTGTACGAGGTCGATCAACGTACCGTTCGAGTTTATCACAATTTTCTTCTAAAAAGTTACACAAAAAGTGTGAGTCAGTACTTTTTACAGAAAATTAAATTTGGCAAAATCTGGTGTACTAACCTGCTGGATGATTTGTTGCAATGACAGTCCATTTGCATTGCTCAGGATGTTCATGATGTTGGAGTTGTTAGCCAACAGGGCAGTCGGGACGAGCGCTCCTTTCGAGTTTCCATTTTTCAACCCGCCACCACCACCCCCAGCACTGGTAATCGCGATCGTCGGTATTTGTGACGTATTCGCACTCGGGCGTGATGCCATGACGGTGGTCGTTGGGCTTTCCACACTGACCGTCACCACCTCTGGTGTGCCGCCCTGACTAGAACTGTTGGCTGTGCTCCCGGTATCGACGGATTCGGTGACGGTTTTTTGCACCGCTACAACAGCTTCGTCGGCAGGTTCTATTGTGACGGCGGCTGGGCTACCATTCGTTGCCGGAATGACGGTAATAAAGTTGCGCTGTGTTGCAAGACGCGTCGCCATGCTTTTTAACTGGGCTCTTCTTCTAAATATTAAGCGCGTTCTGTGTGTTCAGCATAAATAGTACTCTTCGAATGCTACCCGTGGCCAGCTACTGGCTAAATAGTTTATCTGATAATCTTCCCTGTAAAGTGTGTCAGGACCTGCCTGGTCGCTCTCTTTTTCTTCCCTCTCGCTCGCACGCGCTGTAACATGCAACAGTTTAGCCTTTGTCGCTGGTGACTAAATGGGATAAGCGTTGATATGAAATGTTGTTTAAGAATGACTGGGCGGCACAGTTATCACTAAAGTTTTTTTTTGTAGTTGTAGTTGACAATGATTTGTTGTCCGATGCAATGGTAGTTGGGTACGGCGCTTCGTTTGACGAGCGTATCCGTTGCTTCTTTTGTTTAAATGGTAGGATGTGGTAAGTAAGTTTGTTTCGTTGTTGTTTGCTCCTCGCAAAACCGACCAGGAAAGTAGTTTCCTCTAGCTGATGGAAAAGAAAATCTGAAATGGAACGAACATTATGTATTAGTTATTTAGTTTCTGTAAGACTTCCTATATGCGGCAACAGTAATATTGGCATTTGGTTGAAGCTGCTGCAATCACTAACGTAACGTGTACGCCATCTATTGAGAGCTTTGTACATCAATTTCAGCATGAAACTATACGAATTATGCGACTGACCCTATCATGCTTATCGGCCAACAATTTCATAGCATTGTAAGGATCCCCAAAAGAGTTGTTTAAAATTTAACAAAGATACTTTTTGTCACTTTTTGAATTGCACAGTTGTTTGGATTTTAATAAATAAAATTTGCTGCTACTTTACCTCCTAGAACCATTCATTAACGAATGTTATATTTTTACAGTCGTATCTACCAATCAATGGCATTTTTTCCACACGGCAAAAGCGTAACAATCCTCGGAAAAGAAACACAACCCTAAAGATGGAACAATTTAAATCTTCCAAGAGATTACACTTCACGGGGTACAGTCCTTTGCGCAACGTAGAAAGAAACACACACTCACTCGCATATTTCCCAGCAAAGGAAAAAGCGTTTATGCTACGATCGTGTGTATTGTTTGCAAGCACAATTAGCGAAAACCAAAACAGCAAACGCCGGTCGGTCGGTCGTCAAGAAACAGAAACGAATGCACCAAGCACAGGACGGGTACTGACGCCTAGTGATCAAACGTCGTGGCTACTAAGGACTGCAATATGCTGCTAAGGACGACCGGTGCATGGCGCTGGCAACGGACTTTGTTAAAAAGGTAGACAGGAAAACGGAGAAAAGGCAATACAGGCAAACTCACAACCAGAGACTGTCGAACGACCACCGTATCGATCAAACAGACTCCCACCGACGCTTGCCTGTCGTGGCCCTGTATCCCTTTTTTTTTGTTTTTCGTTTCCTTTGGGTGCTCCATCCTACCAGGGGTCCCACTGGCTCACGGAAGCACGGTATGGCACGCGTAGGGCAGCTGCAACCCGACCAGAAGGAAAGGATACATGAACGATGCTGAGAGAGAGTCGTTGCGGTGCTGGACACGCTTCGCTAAACAACTTCGCGGTCCGTTGTTAGGGGTCGCGCTTTAAAGGGCACTTCCCAGAGGGCGTTAGGCGGACACCATATGGGGACACGACGATCGTTTCATCGCACGGTAAGGAACGCGCAATGCATATATTGTTAAACAACGGAAAAAAGGAAGCTATCGTTCCCCCTGGATACGCAGGATCATGAGGGTAAAAGCAAAAAAAAACCACTCGGTCGCAACCGAGCGTAGTATCCTTTGCTTTTCGTATTGCATCAAGTGCCATAGCTGAGTGAAACTGACCACGCACAGCAAGCAATAAAAGGTACAATTTAGACTTTACATTATATTAATTATATATTATAATTTCTAACAAATTCAACTGAGGAGAAAATATTTTTCTAATGTCTCAAATTTGGACCATAATGTGCAGAGAACAGCAAAAAAGAATCACAAGGAAATAAAACTATCAAACTACCCACGAACAACTAGTATGGTAAATTCCTTGCCCAATGATGCGTTAAACTTGGCAACCCTTGGCAACGCGTGCCGCGTACACCTGGAAACCGTCATGCCCGACATCGTTCCCTGGGCGCGCACAGGTACGGCGCGTCCCCCAGTGTCCTGGTAAACAAACGGGCTAGGCTGCAGACGGCTTTAGAGCCTCGGAAGGAAGCGATAAGGACAGTAACGCATCAGCATTTCGGGGGACCAACAAAATAAGGGGCAGCCACATTTTTCAAATTGTTAGCTTGTTTGGCCCCGCGTTTGTGCACCTTCCACACTAGTACATATCCTTCTCGCTCCTGCGTCACACCAGTACACACGCGCATCCACGTCCTCCACAAAGAGCATTTGCGGACAGTGGCATTCATGCGTTATTAATTTACCCACCAAATTCCCTCCCACCCCAGCTGAACTTACCTCTCTATCCTTTTCGTAGGATGTAGAGCATCTTCTCCGGGGAAAAATCATCGCACTGGTGTGTGTTTCGGTCCATCGTTGAGTTTTGTGAAGGGAAACACCAATATATAAAGGGACGCTTTAGTTGGAAGACGGATGCATTCCAGTGGTGGTTTTCTTGCCTGAAAGTTCTGTATTTCGAACGAACGACGGACGACCTGTTGTTACACAAGCACTACATCAAAAGGAAGGATGTTAGTTTTCCTACTTGTCGTACGCACACACATCCATGCACACGACACTCGAACGCCAGGCTGATTGGGCGAAGCAGTGTTGAATCCTTGATCAAAGCCACCGTCGTTTATTAACTGTTGTGTTTGCCGCAGGAATGGAATAATATTTTCCTTCCCAAGCCTTAGGAGAGCAAAAGGCTAGAACGTGTACCGGTCGCCTGCACTGGCTCAAAGTGTTTTGAGCCGTTGAGTATTCCGCTTACTACCACCGAAAGCTGTTTTGCACCGCGCCCGTCAGGTGAAAAGCGTTCAATTTTCACAATGGTTAGCACACGATGGTACCACACTCCACAAACTTTAATGCAAATGTTGGCTGCTGGCTTGCTGCGTCCGTGGGTGCTTTGGGGCGAGGACGATAATTTTTGCAGAGAAAAACAGCACACAGAATTGCTGCACTTCACCTGACGAGCTGTGGAACGCAGTTTTTCTGCCTTTTTGTTTAGCAACACATTCTGAATGCACGGGAACTGTCTGGTTGTTTTCGCACCATAATGTGTCGTACGGGGCACAACCTGTGCGAAAAAATGGGGTGGCGGAAAATCCTTTGCTTCAGTTTCGTAGCAACTACTTGGGTGAAATCTCTTTTATTTTGTTATTCGTTTTTCAGCTCGTTGCCAAGGAGACAAAATTTTGACAGCCGCTGTCATACGCTGCAGCACAAAGTGTAGACGGCGAGTAGGTGACGGTCTCGTACATTTGTTGTGGCAAACTTTTAATTGCAATTCAGCGAATCGAGTAAAAATCATGCAAAACGATGATGTACAAAAGAGCAACTGAGCCTAAAATTATTTCAGTATTTTTCTATCACAACACACAATGCGATATAGATTTAGTTTTGTTTGTTGAAATATTTCATCGAGTTTAGTAATGATTGATGAAGTAAAAATAAGCATGATTGTGAAATAATTACTTTTTTGCAGTTTGCTCCATAAACCTGCATAAGTAAATGCTGAAAAGTAATCTGAATTTTTTTAAATTGCTTTTTGAAATTCACCTGGCGTTTAGCCGCCTTGCGTATCCAGCCGCCCTAGAGGCTTTCAAAGTAGCCGCTGTCGCTTTGGAAGTAGCAGCGGCGCAGAACGCATATTTGAAACAACCGTTAGATGAAATATTTCCTGAAAAATCCAAACTTTCACAATTTTGTTTATTTTTATGAAGGTTCAGAATAATTTTATGGTTTGAAATGTATTTTATAACGAAACTACCAGAAATCCTTTGCGTTACTACATTAGTTCAAGTTGTTTGTACTGTTAATTTTATGATTATTTGTGATTAAATTGAAAATCATATACTGTTTCAAGTCCAATTAATTTGCTACAAATTAAAGAGCTTGCTCTTTAATTGCTGGAAATTATTTTGCTGGAAAGGTGTGCATTAAACGACTGAGCCTTCAACTTATATATGTGCTACTCCAAACTTGCTGTTGATTGCGATTATTATTTTTTCCTTCACAGCGTTATGCTAGTGAATGTAAATGGGTGATTGAAGAATGTGTATGGCACCATTATTCAAAGTAGGATTAAAATGGACATATTTTAATAGACACATTCCAGAGATGAACGATCTCTTTTCAAGAAATTAGAAAATTGGTTTATTTTTGGTAGTTAAAAGCAGTCGATGGTTTATTTTAATTTAAATGAAACTTGATTATTGAGAACTATAAACAATATATATGTTTGAAAGTTATATGAGTCTCAAATAACAGTCAAAGAAGTCATCAAATCAAAGTTCAATTTGCAATGAAAGTCAGTATAGTTAATCAGATCATTAATATTAAAGTTTCAAGAAAAATTTAGAATAGCAAGCAACTAATCCTCTTGAAAACAAGAAGATTTTACTGCCAGATTCTGTTTATGGCAGAGATTTTATACGACTTTGTAATTTGTTAAAGTATCTTTGTCTTTAATTATCTCCGGCACGTCCAATAGTTTTAACCAACTACTGGGCTGACTACAGAAAAGGTAGCAAAATAGAGAGAAAGAAAGCTGTAAAGAGAATGAGAGAGTGAGAAAGAAAGAGAGACACAGCGATAGTGAGAAAAGGAAGAGAGAAAAGGCAGCAAGCTTATAAACTATCGTACTAGCATTCTAACTCTTGGTAACCACCGCATTAAGCCACCGGGTGGGTCCGTTATTTGGAAAGATTATTCGAGGCTATCCAACTTGTTCAGATGGTTTCTCTCTTCTCTTCCGCTCTCTCCTTCTCACGCTCACGCTTTTCCGCAAAGGTGTACCACAGCAAATCCTTCTGCGTACGATGGGCCAACCATAAAAAAACCAACCAAGAAGTCGGCAAGACTCGCGTAGGCCCTGGTAACCACACGCAGCCGTACAGAACACGCCACAGTTCAGGGACGGGACGAAGAAAATGGTGGTAGTTTTGTTTACTTTCAAAAGAAATTATGTTTGGATCACAAGGGGAAAGGATACCCCCAAGAAGGGTTACGGGGGAAAGGAGGAAGTGGTATGTTGAACGAAAGGAATTTGAATCAAGTAGAGCCCACTCGAGGGTGATGGGTGGCGGTGGTAGAGGGCGAGAGAGGGTGGTGATGGTGACTGACAAAACAAAATCGCCAAAAACATGTTCTCAACCATCGCCACCGTTCCGGGCGGGCGGTTGAAGAGGGCCGCCGAGCGTTGTTGCCGGTCTCGTAGGGATTTATTAGATTTTTTGGTCAGCCGCTGCCACTTTGCATTTTTTGCGTCCGTCGTGTCAAGGGGCGAGTCGAGCAGAAAGCACTCAGCAAGAAGACACATCAAATAAATCCTACGCATCAGCGAGAACAGCGGACGAACGTTTGGCGGTTCCTCCGTGCGGTTCCCTCCCGGATTATGTTATGCGCGAGCTGGCAGGAGAAAAGAATGAAGGGCAAGCGTTTATGAACAAATATTACGGTTAGCCTCCTGCCGAGCTTCCGCAGACCTGTGCGAAATGGGTAAAGGCAACAGGGCGGGGAAATGTGACGCGTTAGGCAGGCAACGATCAATGTGGAGATGCTAAAATGGAATTCGAAAAAGAAGGAAAATTGTCAAACTGTAAGAAGGGCTGTGTTGCTTGGGCTTCGAAAAATTCAAAGGAACTTATTCTCAGTATTATGTTTTTTTTCGTTGGGGGGTGGTTGTGGGTGGAAAACAGTCATTCATCCACAACAAGTGTAGAAAATCCCGCTCTAGAATTGTAATCATTTATGAGCTAGGATGATCAAATAATTTTGAAGGTGGAAAACACCTTGGCAGAGGGGGGAGGGTGGAACTTGGCAGCATTGCTACACATAAAACATAACCGACCCTTCCATAAACAGTGAAAATAAGGATAAGCTCGTAAGGCAAAGCGTAGGAGAGGGTAAAAGAGACGGAACGGGGAACAACGGGGCACAAATAAGGCATAAAAGCGTTCAAGAGAGAAAAACGAAAGAAAATCCTCTCTCTCTCTTTATCTCGCTTTTCCTCTCTCTCTATCTCACTATTATTCTCTCTTTGAAGCTGCAAAAGAACGAAAAGAAAGTAAACCTCAAGTGAAAAGCTCGTCAAGAGAGAAAGAGAGGGAGAGAGAGAGAGAGCGGCTGTACGTGCGAGAGAGTAGCGAACGGGAAAATCTGTGAAAATGTGTGCATCGTTTAGCGGAGATTACCCATTCCCTACCGAAACCCCCCCCCTCCCCCCGTCCTCCTCCTCTCACTTCCCGAAATGCTCAGCAAAACCCGCCTTTTCTCCCATTTTCTTGACAGGACAGATTAACGGGAAGCGGTCGCGAAGGGGGCGGCGGCAAGAGTGGACGCTGATCCTTAACGTGAGCATGAGAGCGCGGTGCGCGAAACCAAACCTCGACGCTGGCGTTTACGGGCCGGAGTGAATTTTCACTGGCACGGTACGCGTTCCGCCATTCGGTCACCGCCGCTAGGAGCGCTCTCACGACGCTCCGGTTATATAGTTATAACCGCTCCCGGTAGTGGCGTTTTTGCTTCCACCCAGCAGCACCCGAATCTGGCTGGCCAAAGTACTAACGGTTTTGTCGGGTTCGCCCCGATTCCAAAGGTTCAAGAGGGCTCGCTTTATCCACCGGGCCCGCCGAGGTGCCCGAGGTGTATCGGGAAAAGCGTCGCAAAGATCTATCCCCACTATCTACCCCCTACCCAGGCACACAGAAACAGTGGGTGTAAAATTTGTTACTTAAGGGTGGCTTAACGGACACGGAAGCGTGTTGTGAAGGCAAAATTGGTGAATTTGGTGGAAGGGCAACCGGCGGAGTAAGCGGAGCTAGTGCCAGGTAAAGTGAAAAAAACCCATCATCCCAGTAGGCTGTGGTTGCTCGGTGCTCGGCTCGTGCTGAAAGTGACCATTTTCTGGGTGGCTGGTGGCTGCTAAGCAGCGTGATTTGGGCAAGATTTTCGGGTCAAAACTTTACACCATTGGTGCGGCCCCCGGAAGTGGAGCCCCGGAAGTGGAGCCCCGGAAGTGGAGCCCCGGAAGTGGTTGCGGTGCCACCGTCAGTTTGTTGCGCGAGAAAATGTTATGTACAAGTACAAGTTGAACCATTAAGCTTCATCGTGACCATGCGTGCGAATGTGCCTGTGCGTGTGCGTGCGTAGTGGGTGCGTATGTGTGTGCGTGTGTGGCTATTTGGTTAATTTTCGGAAGAATCCGTACAGTTTGCCGTCCGCAGCCCAGCGAATGATTAGGTTTTTTTTTTTGTGAGGAGTGATTTTAGTTTCCTTTTCCCGATCGGCTTGGCGGAACACGGGCGCAGTGAAAGGAAATCGTCTTTGCCTCGGCGTTGATCGAAGTAGGTGGCGACCCGGATTCCCACACAAACGTGTGATGCACATTGGTGCACGTTCGTATGTATGTGTGCGTAAGCGTGATTGTGTGCGTGCTTGTTTGCAGTTGACTGTGAACGGGGTGAATGGTGAAAGGCGAAGGCAAATAGCGAGTCAGCGATTTTTAAACGAAAAGAAAAAGAAAGTGTGTTTAGGAAATAGGACCTTCGTTGATTAGTTACAGTGGCGAGCGGAAAGCTCCCAATTTTCCGCGTTCCGTGCAAGCATTCCGATAAACGAACCCCCTTACGGGGCCGTGTTGAGGAAGGGACGGCAGCAGTGAAATATCGATCGCTGGTAGGGCTTTTCGTTCGCCCTCTACCACCTCGGTTTTGGTGTGTTGCTGCCTGCTCTCTCCCAGTGTAGCGAAACGGGTCGAACACATGTACGCACTCATCATCCACACACACACACACACACACACACACACACACACTCATACAATACATACCCAAGGGGAGCATATGGCTGGCAGCGAGCAGGGCACTATCTCATTCACGTAAAGGCCCAGCGGTTCGTCAATTTTCCCAAAGCCCTATAAACTGAACCCGTTGCTGGGAGTAAAGGCTGCACCAGCACAGGTACAGGCCCGAGTGAGGTCGTTGACGGTATGTGTTCAACACATGCGTGGCTGTGTGTGTGTGTGTCTGTGTGTGTACTAGTCTAGCAAAGGGCCTAGTTTTTGTGGCTCTTTCAGCCGCTCTCGCTCTCGGGCTGTTCTACTTTTCCACTCTCTTCGTTTGCGCCGCCAGTGTGTGTGTGTGTGTGTTAGTAGGCGTCGGAAGTGGATGAATTTTCCGGCGCGCATGCACGCAACCCCCGAAAGAAGGAGCAGCGTTGTGATAAGAAACGCTTCTGCGAGCGAAACAGAAAAGAAAGCGCGAGAGACGATGGACTCATAGCTGGAGAGTTAAATTTTAACGGTTGGAAAGAGAGATTTAAGAAAAGAGAGAAAGAGAGAAAGAGAGAAAGAGAGAAAGAGAGAGCGCGCGTGGTGGTAAAACAAGAAAATGATGTTGAAAAATGCGAATGAAAGGAACGAGGAAGATTCTGCACTGCACAACGGGACAGGAAAGGCTTGCCCCAATCATCTCCCTGTTGGGCTGTGGAGTCACGTGCCCTGCCAGTCTATCCTATGTCCCTGTCTGTATATGTTTGTGTGGGTGTGGGTGTGTTTGTGTGTTGCTGAGATGCACTCCAAGGTATCCCCTGCTGCTGCTAGCATACACGCCGGAAGCAGATGGCAGCAGCCGTCCGTTTCACTGGCACTCGCAGGCGGAACTGGAGCTGCATAATGCAAGATGTAGGCCACCATGATGCGCTGTGCACCTGGTGTGGCTCCCCCCTGGATAAGCAAACCGGAGGGAAAGGAACGGCGATGCTTTGGGTCGTCCAGAATTCTTCCCACTGCGTACCGTACTCGGTTACCCCCGTGCAGCTCCATTTGTTGGGAGAGTTTTTATTTGCCAATTACTTGAAGTAACAACAGGCAAAGAACTGTTGTTTTTCCATTTTCTTTTTTCGAAGCACACACGGGAAAAAAGGACAAACACACACACACACAAAAAAGCAGGAAGGACTGCAATGAGAACTAGTGAGGAAAAAAACCCGAAGATGGAAGATTGTATATAGCTTTTATGGCTTTTTGTGTCTTACCGTTGCTGTCCGTGGAAATGGAAATTGAATGGACAGATGTTATGGTTTGTGTCGGTGTTGTTTCCCAGCGCCATTACATTCTTTTTCTCTTCGCCTTCTGTTTTTGGGCTGACATAGTTCCGGGAGTATTGTGACAGAACGGGAACAGCTAAAGCAAGGATGGAATAGTTTATCTTTAGCGTTCTATTTTCTTCTGGGCTCGGGCAGCGCATAAAAATAGACGGAGATAGGGAGCAGATGACATCATTACGTCCCGGATGTCCTTGTCCTGGTAGAAAATATCCAGCTGCCGGGGTTGCGTCGGTACCGCCGTAGTGTCCGTCAGTCAGGACGGATCGCTTGATGGTAATTGCTCGGTATCGATGAACTCCCAATTAGTCAATTCCCAATTCTATTAATTAAATCGTTTGCTTCACTATCCATGCGTCTTCTGTCATTGAGTCTTGCCCCCCTCCCCCGGGCCTACCAAGGCACTGCGTTGCGTCCTAAAACACAACAATTGAGTTAAATCATTAAGACTCCCCATACTAACGAGCTGCTGCGTGTCTTCGTTTCTCAATTCTCCCAGCAGGGAAGTTGGTCGCCGGAAAGCGGTTCTGACGCAATTGTACGAGAAGGCGTAGTGTGTGTGTGTGTGTGTGTGTGTGACTCGTTAGTGGTTCCGGGCCGGAAGTTGTCCTGCATTAGTGTGGATGTGATGTGCGGGTACGGGGGCGGCCAGCGGCGCGGTGGCTGCACGCAATGTACGCGCCGAGAGCCGCGCAGCTCAGCATGAGGAGGCGGAGGGCCCCCTGTCGAGTGTAGCAGTGTGCGCAGCATCAGTCCCGTCGGTCGGTACCGGTGTCGGTGCGGTCGTGTTGAGCGGTGGCGGCAGAGCTTGCCGGTTGCGTTGGTAGCAGTAGCCGGCGCCGATCGTGACGTCCGACGTCCCACGACACATCCGGCGTGTGCGCAATCGAATCACTAGTCGTCAATGAGTCACGTTCGTTACAACCAGAGACTTCAGGAGTCGTACGAGCAGGAGTGGCAGCAGCAGCAGCAGCAGCAGGAGCAGGAGCAGGAGCACGACGAGTGGTACCGTGGTAGTAGTGAGCGTAGTAGCGAGGACCGGTCGAGGTCGTCGCAGCAGCTGCGGCAACAGCCGCGGCAACACCAGCAACAGGAGGACGAGGATTCGATCGAGGAGGTGGTGCGGCTGCATCAGCAACAGCTTCAGCAGCAGCAGCAGCAGCAGTACTATTCGGCCGGACCGGGCTCGTCGTCAGTTCGCCGACGGTCGGCCGGTGTGCAAGTAGGGGGAGGCGGCAGCGGCGGCGGCGGTGTCGGTTGCAGCGGGGGTGCTGGGGGACGGGGCTTCGTTGCGGCGGTCGGTGGCGTTGTCGGGCAGGGATTCCTTGCGCTGCGACGGACGCGGGCCCGTGCCGGTTGCGCCTCATAGCACGGCCGGAACAGCGCTGCCAACAGCCACAGCCCGAAGCTAGTCGTCGTTTCACGCGCCCGACGTAGACTAATGCAGTGGCGGAAGTTCGCACGGCTGAAAACGACTGCTACCGGACATTCGCGGACGCGAAGAATGCTTTGTTGTGGCCGAAGAAAGGTGAGTACTGTATGGCGAACTCATGAAGTTCCTTGTCTCATTAGTTTAGCACCTTCATTTCTTATCTGCGTTGGGGAGTTAATACTTACTTCAAATCTTAGTACATTCATTAGTATATGAATGTAAAAAACACATTACAGCGTTTCAAAGTTCTGTTCGTACGGGAGATAATAAGAAATTTGCATATCTTTACATTCCTGTGCTTCAGTTTATGATCAAGGTTAAGTACTAATAAGTAAGTAATTAAGTACCTAATAAGTAATACCTAAAGTACCTAATAATCTTCTTGGTTCAATGGAAATTGTACTTCTTCTATTGTATAAAGTTTATTATTTTTATAGTTTTATTTTATATTTTTAAAGAAAATTTTAATAATTGCATTGTCTGTTTAACTGAAGTCTATAAATACGTTCGGTTGCGACTTAAATGCATCTTTATTGTAGCATTTACTGTTGCAGAATAACTTTCCTATATGTGATAAATTTCATAAATTCTTTGAAGATTTAACGAGTAAAAAAACTCAGATGCGCGTGAAACTCAGATAGGATAGGATGGCTCACTTGCTGGAAGCCTCGAGATGCAGAAGGACATTTACTCCAATTCGTCATTTGGTGGTTCATGAGGAGCAGTTCCTTATGCGTTCTCTTTACGCCCAAAGTTTGGGTAGCTTATGCTGCCTAACTATCTGTCGTCTAGCAGTTGTCTAAATTACGTGCTATCGAGTAGTTAGTTCCCCTTGTGTCATACATCTTGAAACTTTTTGTTGGGTGGCACAACCACCCTGGTAATCTTGAAGCCTACCAGTGCACTAAGGTGCTTTGGTTTTTCTGTGAGTTATCCATCCACAGCGGCAGCAGTCCGAATGAGACTCGATACGACGTCTGTCAATTTGCCTACGACGATGTTTTTTTAGATGTAATCCCAACCGGGGATTGTGAGTTTAACATTCATTACTTTTGATTAATTATACCTATGAAATACCTTCACAGCACCTTCTTGAAGTACAACGCTTTTGTAGTCTTAGGGAAGTTTTGAGCAATTTGAAGAAAAGATCCTTTACAGACTATCTTATCTTGTTTCAATATTTGTATCCAATCAATTTCATCAGAATGTGTGTATGCTGCAAGCTGTACGATTCACTTTGGAGTACATTTTGACAGACTCCATTGATATATAAAAAAAAAACTGTCAAACTTAATTTGGTGTTCCCTCACGATCATGTATGCGATCTGCTGAATTGTTTATATTAATTCTCAATCTCAATCAAACGATATATACTCGTTTAGAAAACCAGGCGCTTGATTGGAAATTGAGGCTAGCTGCCTGAAGGATTCACTGCGCATCCATAGACAAAGGCTTTAAATGGTGAAACCTTTAGCTCAGGATTGTTTAACCAGTGGCAAAAATTGTCTTGCTCATGAAAAGTTTCCACCGAAAAGCCCCTTTCGTCCTTTCACATAAAATATTTCAGCATCGTACTGGAAAAGAATGTTTCTATCACATGACTTTCGCCCTAGTTGTGCTTTATACTCGTTCTACATCCTTTCACCTTCTCGCACCGTTTCGTATCTCTTATGGAGCCGAGAGATGTTGTGAACGAAAATTCTTACGGTCTTCTTCAATGCCGTACGGTACACAAACACCGGTGGATAGTGCTTACCGATTGTGTACGGGCCGGGTCGAGCATCGCGAGTGTCAAATGACATAAAAACCGAAAAGATGCAAGGGGCCGGTTGGTGGCGGGGAAGCATAAGGAGCAAAGACGTAAAAGTGGAACAATGGAGCAAGATGGCACTGGAAGGTGAGGCCGTGCCGTGGGGCGGTGTAGCTGGGCCACTGGGAAAACATAATTTATAAGGATAAACAACGAATTGAACGACATCCATATTTCTCTGCCATACGCTCGCTCCACCGCCGTGTACCGTTTTGTGCGCTCCACCACACAGATACATTGCCACATATATGCGTGTGCGTGTGTGTGTGTGTGGGAGTATGTCTGTTCCTACTCTGGTGTGCGAAACCGGATTCTGGCCCGTTGGACGCAAGGAGGAGGCGGCCCACGACGGCTGACACCGTTCTGCCTGCTCCGTCTCGTCCGGCGTGTGTGAATTATGCTTTCGGAGGTAGCATTATGGGACATCGATTTTTGCATCGACTTCATTCGGTCGCCGTTGTTCGGTTGCGTTGCAACCGTCGGACGGAATGGTTTCGTTATGTACCCCCAAAAGCGCGTTGCTCAATAAAATGGAGGCGCCTGGTTGTCTTCAGCGCGCCAGAGAACCGAAGCAAGCGAGCAAGCGAGTTGTGTAGCACACTGACCCACCGTCGCCAAACAAACGGGGATTTCTTGAGCAGTTTCGGGTGATTCATGAGTGCCCTCCAGTGCGACAGATAATTGGCAATTTTAATGACCTACAGCAAGAAACTGAGGCAAAAAAGAAATGAAGCAAAAACACACAATTTTAAATACAAATAGTTTGTGGGCGAGTAAAGCAGCACAATTACACGATTGCAATCACTCTGTAAGTGTCGTACAAGAAAGCAAATAAAATCAATGCTTCTACCTACCAGCACTTAACACTTGCTTTGTCGTACTCGCGCAAGCAAACGGGTGCATGAAATGGTAAGAAAAAAAGGGGAACGACGCTATTTAAATTGATGGAACTTGTCCGCCAACCGAGCCCATCGAAGCATGGGAGGCGACGACGCTACCCTCCGCCGGCAAAATTGCAAAAGTGTAAAAGTATGTTATGTCATCGGGGATTAAACGCCGATTTTATTACCATAAATTTTCCATCACTCGTCCGGCACCGGCAAAATGGCCGGCGTGATCGTGAGCCGCCGGTGGAAAGGAATGTTTCTCGCATGCCTCGCCTTCTGGCTCGGGCAAGATGTACGTCGGAAAGGAGTTCCTTTGCTCCCGTGACGCAAAAAAGGCGCTCGGGCAGCAGTTTTCTTGCCCATCTTGCCATCCACTGCGGGCGGACACGGCAACACGGAAGAAGCTGCTTTCGCCAAATTCCTCGACGAACATTCAAGTCATGTCCAAAGTTCAATATCACGAGCCCCTTTGGTTGGTGGGCTGGAGCGATACGCTGAGCGCTGAGGCGCTGAACATGATAATAATACTAATAACAATAATAATCATGATAATAATCGTTCGTAAATGGAGTGACGGGACGACACTGTGACTGTTTTTTTTTGTACCCCGTTTGTACCCAACGGGAAAGGAAGTTAAGGTTCGTGATCGATGTCGTCCGGCCGGTTCCGTCGCTGTTTGAAGCGAGTTAAAGGGGGTGAACGAAAATGGCATTCAGAATGTTGTGCAGAACGATGTGATTTCGCGGTGCTAGATGGACACCAGCGCGTAATGGGCCACTTTTGAGTGGGGCAAAGAAAAAGCAATTAAAAGGGCGAGAGCGATAAGTGGTGCTAACGGTTCAAGCTCTAATATCGTACGTGAAGAAATAACTGAACATACGCACAAGCTTCTTCGTGGCTGTGCAATGCTTTTGAAATATAATATTATATTTGTTTTAAATGCCCTGAGAGCAAGGATGCGGTAAGGCAGGCAAGCACCTACAGCAGTGAAGTTTGCATAATCGAGCAACCGTCATCTGGCTAGCCAGCCGTACGGCAGAGGAAACATTTTGCTTTAGCAAACGCAAGCTGAGGTATTGATTTCAATCACTACCGACGCCAGCCGATCGTTTGCAATGAGATTTTAATCAACGCTGAGGCAACGTTAGTTAGGCAACGCTTTCCGATTCAGTTCTCCATTCAGGCAGGGTGCCTTGCCACCGATGTGCAAAGTGGTTTAAAAGTAAATGAAAAATAATTTCCGATACAGATGCTGGGCCAGAAATTATGCCCCCGGGGCGGGGCCGCACAGCGTAAAGCAATAATGCTGAACTGGAGGGGAGAGTTGCGAGTATTCGACGTTGCAACATTTTGCAGACACACAGCAACGCAACTTCCGATCCCGTCCCAACGAAAGAAAGATTTCTGTGTGTGTTTGTGTGTGTGTGTGTGAGGCAAAAAAATCAATTTCCGATTGCATTTGAAGCTGCGTAGAACTGTTTAAGAGCAGGAGCTAATTTGAACTCAAAGGGGTTGAAGATATTTGGATGGAAATCTGTGGCATAATGTCGTGTGCACTGCTTTGAGGAAATTAGAAATAAATTGTGTTTGGCGGACAAGGAAATATAATAACTACAAAATAAAATCTACAAGGGAAATACAGTGAACGTAAGGATGCAATTAAAGTTAATTTCTTTCTAATCCACCGCCTCTTCGATTCGTAATACTAATCTAAATGTTTGAAATCTAAACTAATCTATACTACTAATACTAATCTAAACATGTTTGACAGCTCCTTCATATTTAGTACATCTTTGTTCATCTCATGTGATGTTTTTTTTTGTATTTGTGCACTCTTATTCAGTGTATCCTTAGTTTCCGTACTATTTTCATATCTATCCAGCAAACCAAGTTAAATTTATAAGTGAATTAAATGGGTTTAGTAGTTGAGTAGATAAACCTTTCTTAATTGCAACCCTCTCTTACATGAAATTCCCATTATTAGATAGTTTAAAGAGAGTACACTGTGTATAATAATGCTGTGATAAGGGAAATCTCCTGGTGTGTATCATGCCAATATTCCCCTGTTTAAGTTTTGAGAATCAGAGATCTAGTTTTTATGCTTTATTTTCCAATAAATCAATAAATATATTTTACATTGGAATGTTTGGAAATGCATCGTTGCCTTGAAATGCAAAGTTTACACAATCACCACACAATTATTGGTCCATTCCATGCACATTTTGTGGTTCATCAAATTGCTGAAGACTTATATACGATCATGCACGACCCACCAATCAACGCACAATACGCACATGTCGATATGAAAGTAAAACATTGTTTTTCATCGTCAAGTTCTGCTACGTCAAAGACATGACATCGTGACATGATAGAAAGTAGAACAAAATGGACAAAATCCTCTCTAACTTTCAAATTGCAAATTCAACTAAATATATTCTTAAGGAAAACTATTTGAGTGATCTTTTATAATATACTTTACTCAATTTTTCAAAAATGTATGAATTTTACGGAAGGTTAATTCAATAAAAGACACTGAAAGAAGAAGGAAAAGGAGGGTAGCGTGGTACATTCATTGCGAGATAAAACAATCAGTTTACTATTGAAAAATCAAAATGTTCAAAGGATATAAGTAAAAAAAATAATTGAATTAAAAAAATATTTTGCAAAATTTGAGACGAGAAGATTTTACATACTTTCAAAATAGACTATAACAAGCAATTTTAATATTATTGTGATTGAATTATTTAAAAGTTGAATGCTGTATGATATAGTTCTATTTTTACAGCGTAACCGGTATACAAACTGCTTGTAAAGAATGAGAAATAATTCCAGCAATATCTAGTTTATTAAACATTTCACACAGTGAGCATCATGCTTCTTAATGTATTATGTTTACTCATGACAGATTTAAATAATTTAGTACTGTTTTTTGTTGTTGCAATTGAGAGCTGTATTGAGATTTGTATTAACCTGTTCATTGATAGCCTAATATTCGTATGGTTTAAATTTAGAGTCACATTTTATTTCACTGCACACCTGTTTAAGTCATGCTAAAGAAATCTCCTTCTCTGATTAAGCAGAAAAAAAAGCATATTCTCTTCCAGTTCGGTTCAGCATACCGACAACGCTTCCCTACGTGCAGGAATGACACGCCAGATTTGAGCACCAAATGACGAATGCACAGGAATTTCATATCCAGCAAATCGGTCGGTGCTCGAGACCAGCAATTTGAATGAAACGGGTGCGATAGAATTGAGCATAAAAATGCAATAAAAGTCACCCTTTTGGTTGA
This sequence comes from Anopheles epiroticus, assembly GCA_000349105.1. Classification (NCBI taxonomy): domain Eukaryota; kingdom Metazoa; phylum Arthropoda; class Insecta; order Diptera; family Culicidae; genus Anopheles; species Anopheles epiroticus. The sequence continues at coordinate 66,485 of KB671954.1, read as the reverse complement.
CCCCTCCCCCCCCCCACACACCGTCGATCGATTGACGGCTTCGGTGCAGCCAGCAGCAGGATGCTCGAACCGTCTGCCATCGGTTTCGGCTCATTTCGGTCGTACTCGCTAATCGTACTACTCGCAAACGGTACTGAGTGGTTGTAGAAATTTCTCGGGAAAATGAGTCCATTATTACATCGGCTCCATCGGTAGCCGTCCCTCTGCCTCCTGGTGCCCGTCAGCACCCGCCGATAGGCGTATGTGATTGTCTCGCGCAACGAAGGCTTTTTCCCCGTCGTATAATGCTTTGCGTGGACGGTAGCTGCAGCAGCATCGTGCAGCGTAGAATATGAGATTTCAATGCAGTTTCCGGCCCGCTCGTCCGCGTACGAATGCGTCTGCCGCGCACGCTCCCTGCGCCATCGCTGGACGGACGCTTGGATGCAGAGTGCACTACGTACACATGTGCGGGCGGGCACTGTACATACAGTGAAACGAGCTATCCCGGTTCCCCTCGCCGCCCCGGGCTCCACAATCACTCGTTTTGTTGTAGACTGCAGCGTACTTTTCATAGTATTCTGTATCGCGCGTAGTACAACCGAACCGAACCGTTTTCCCTTTTTCCCAGCCTTTTGACCAACCTTCGCCGGCCATTGCATCCCCGATTCATCCCCAATTTGTCCTGTTCATCCCGAAACACACACACGCACACACACACACCGATGCATACACTCATATATGCACACATACACTTTCCCTTGCTCGTGTGGTCGTTCCCGAAATCCGAAGCAGCCATTTCGAGCCGGGCGGAGTGTGTCGTCTGTACGCTCTCGCTTCACAAACGGGATAAATTCTCTCTTCCGCGCGCTCTCTCTCTCTCTATCTCTCTTCCTCTCATTCGATCCTTTTTAAGACGGGTGGATGGTTTGGGTGGCAGCGTCGGGATACGGCAGGACATGCCATGGTGAGATGCCGCAGCAGGAAAAGATTATTTGCAGCGACCGTTGCAGTGGCCGTTCGATTCATGGCAAGAAATTTCGCCAAAAAGCGACTTTAGCTAACTTTAGCGAACGTCTCTTCAACCAGAGCTACCATGATACCATGAAAACTCTATCCTTACTTTGAGGATATCTTACTACAAATATCAGCGGCAAAGGCACCGTTCTGCCACGTTCGACCGTTCCAATTGGTGGCGGATGCGACGTTAATCGATATTTCTCATCGCTCTGGTGGCCCTCTCAGACCGCTCGAGCTTCTGCTTGGACTCACTGCTGTGTGTTTTTTATATAAATATACACGCAAATACACACCCAACCACCCACACAAACACACTCTTACGCGTATGGGTACTGCCACCCACTTACCACCCACTTGCCCCCAACGAGGTCGACCATCGTGAGAGTCGAGCGTCTCTCGAAACGTCCAATGTCCTTCGACCGCGATGTCGTAAGGACATTGGACGTTTGCGTGGTAAAACGATAGTGAGGATGGAAGGGGGGGGGGGGGGGTGAGGAAGAGTGAGAGCACACCGTACGGATGGGACAACAAAACGGTACAACAGCTCACAGGTCAATAATCATTACGCGATGGGGCTCTCCATTCTGGGCGACCATTTTTGTATGCTATCTGGTTTGTTGTTTTTTTTTGTTTTGTTGCTTCTGGCTCTGGCATTCCCACGTGTTGGCGGCCCGTGTTGGAGGTTGGGGAAGGGAAGGGGTGCCGCAATTGATAGCGAAAGAGGTCGAGTGGGATTTAATGTGTTTATGTGTGTGTGTGTGTGTGTATGTGTGTTTGAAGCGTAGGAATTGCCGTTTTATCGTCCTCTTGGCTTGCCGTTGCTTTCATTTTGCAGGTGTCATGTTGTAACCGCTGTTTTGCAAGGTGGAAATAGGACAACGGCTATGGGTGATTGCTCGTTTACAGGTATGCAGGTGCAAACCAGTGCCAAGGAAGTAAGACCAATGAATCGATGTCGATCTGCTTGCAAAAGCGTTAAGAGACAGGTTCCTTAAATAACGCTGCCAGTTATTATAACGGGGTGGTTGCAATGACATTGTTCAATTGTGTAAATCAGTAAGAAAAGGAAATAATGCCACTGTAAGAGGAACGGGACCCCTCTTGCGACTATATTTAAAATTTATGACTGATAATCAGCGACTAATTAGCGGCGTTGAACAGTAAAAACACAGCTCTCTCTCTCTCTCTCTCTCTCTCTCTCTCTCTCTCTCATTATCCTTTCTTTTGCTCTGCCGAAATGCTTCGTAGCCGACAAGTGGGATGCGTTTGTTTTTGCTGTCATTGTTGCGCGCCTTTTCCCTTTTGTTTTCGCTTTGGTTTTTGTGTGCCAAGCCCCGGACCCGGGACACGCACAGCGATCATTAATGGTTAATGCATAATTTCCTCTGCAGCGGCCTGCAGGATCTGATTGATGGCGCTCAATTAGCTACTCCGAAAAAGAAAGGGAGGAGGAAAGAGAAGGTGGTGGTTACAGGCTGTGTTGTAGGGTGAAAGATTTATCGGAACATCGGTCACGACGAAAGGCAGGACACGGGGTGGGTACACCCGACGGTGAAGATGCGGGACTGATAATGCCATTAACCGGAGTGCTTGTAATTTGCTTTCGATTAGCGTACGAGCTGCTAGTACAGAATGGTGCAGGTACACGGCAGCACAAATGTGCCCCGGCACGCCAATGCTGATTGATGGTCGATGTCCTTGTGCTGTTGTTTCGGTTGAGGGAAGAAGATTCTGTGTGCTGGTGACAAGGGTTGGCCGTACTGGTGCGCCATACCGATGGATGGCTTTCCCCAGCTAGCTTGTCGTATTTACGTAGGTCAGGATACACTTTAAATAAGGGGGGTTTGTGGTTATTTGTGGAGCCTTTATGTCATTGAAATTGAAGATGAAAAAGGCTCCTGTAGCGAAAACAGGTGCAACAATTCATTTTGGCACGTTTTTTGTCTATACATCGATTTTAATTATCAGCTAGCAAAGCAACTTATTTTTGCTGAAGCGCCATTAAATTTAATTATACTCTCAAGTATATTTTCAAGGATTGTACAGTACCTTAATTAAATGTTAACTGCTGTTAAACCATAAGCAAACAATAAGCGATGGAAAAAAACACAAATATACGATTACTAAGAGACCAGAACTACATTTTCGCAAAGCTGCTGTCTTATGGAGTTTTATTTAGAATAGTACTTTCAAATTCGTTACATACATTATTATATTGTGTTGCTATACTAATCCAAATTTTACTACATTTGAACTCCTTCTATGTTTTTTTTTGTGTTATGATCCCTCACCTTTTTTTTCTTTAATGAAAACGAATGTTTGTAAGGAAAGATCTTTACACTTTACATTCATATAGTAATAAAAAGCTAGAACAGAAAACTATACAACATCTGCAAATTATTTAAAATTGCACAAAAACGAATACGGTTTAAAGTATTCTTTTGTAATGAAAGGATGGGTAATTAAAGCAATAGTTAATGTTAACATCGGTAAATACTCTTACCTCTTAGTTTCTGATTTATGTAAGCATGTATGGGATATAGTCTGCCTTATGATACAAAGTTTCTTCAAATTTCAAACCAAGTTTTGCGCTAACATACTGATGGTTGGTACCGAAACGCTTTCATATTTGGACAGTTTTTCTTTCCTTTTCATTCAGAACTGCGTAAAATAGAATCACAAACCATTGCAGCAAGTATGACACCATGTCTTTTGGGACACTGTTATTGGAGCTGAAGCAGCCGGGCTATGAATGGATGCCCACGCACTGTACACCCTCGATTAAACATTTGCGCCAAACTGTCAGCCCCATCCAGCCAATGTACGTGCGATTTGATTGTTTTACAGCGGGTGCGGGTGAATGGCAGTAACTCCCACTACGGCTAGCAGGGCCCATCAGCCCACAACGTCCCACCTATGTATTTAGCTGGCACCCACCGCCCATCGCTGACATTTAAATCCATTAAAGATTTTGCTGGAACTTCGCACGGGAGCATTTTGCTGTTTGTGTTTACCCCACGCCGACGCGCACGATCGCTTACATCTTCCAAGATGGACTGCTGATTGGGAGGGGAAGTCGGTTGGGGGGAGGGTGTAGAATTCGCTGAAGGCAAGAGAAATTTAATTCATTTCAGCTGTAACCTTTTTTGGTATGTTTGTTTTGGGCGGTGCAAGCTACGGTCACACCATTCCGGTATCCCGATGTCTTGAGCGTCTTTCGCGCTGGTAACGTTGCTTGGGGCCGATCGAACATGTTTGCAAGTTTTTGCATGCGAATGTCAATAGGTTACGGGTTGTGAGTGAGAAGATAGGTGGGACGGAGGCGGTGGTTTCTATGGCCACACGCACACACGGCCACGGACGGACGCACGCAATCCACCATCTCCATTTTGAAGTGCTCACACGCTGCCGACAAGAACACGCGACGACTCCTACCGAGATTACTGACGTGGGCAGCAGGAGCACTGAGTGGGTTCTCGCTTCGTCCCCACCGACACCCACACTTGCTTGCTCGGGCGTAGTGAGTTACTCTCACGACGGCGAGCGGTGCGCTTGCTAGTGTGAGTCAACTGGCAGCGTGTCCCTTAGCTCCAGGAACTTTTCGTGCAGCCCTTCCTTCGTCCTAACGCGCTCCGTCAGGGTGTTTCGCGGTGTTTCGTCCAGAAACGGCAGGGAGAGCAGTAAAATAGTACAATTAAGTAACACAAATTGAGAGAGAGATTGTGTGCGTGTAAATGTGCGAGAGTAGCTCTCGGTCATCCTTTTCATGCTGCCATTGTGTTGGTGGGTGTTACTGTAACCGAAATGGTCGTGTTTTGCAGCTTCGGCTCGGTTTTTTGGACAGCACACACGCGATATTTCGTGTCCCAGGCGCCCACGACCAAGGCTAGCGTCCTCACCCTACTGCCCTTATCCTTCTGCACGTTTCTGTGTGTGTGTGTGTGCGTGTGTGTGAAGCTCGTGAAACCGTGCTGGCTCGAGAACGCACGCCAACTCTGCCAAGCAGTCGCGCACAGTGGCATCCACGCTCGGTCGGGCAGGTCGGTCCCAGTGTTCTAGTGTCTCGGTGCGAGCGCCATTTTTCGTGTGAAGGGGCGCACGTTGCGCTGGGCACAAGCTCAACTTGCAATACTTGCCGTGGCTTTTTTTTTCGTTGTTGTAGGTTCCGACTGACAAGGCAAGGTACAACAATCCCCGACAGTTTTGTTTCCATCCGTCCGATGCTGATTGGCGTGTGCGTGTTTGTGTAAATATAGCAAGCACGACCCAGTGCGCTCAGCATATCTGAAAAGCGGGACCATACAGGACGATCCCGCCGTACCGAAAGTTCCTTAACCGCGCCGCTGAAGGTGACCCATTTGCAGGGCCGCAGGAAGGGTTTGGCAAAAAAAAAAGGAAATTTACCTGTGTCCTTTGCGAAAACGGCCCCCCAAAAGTTCCTGTGTGCTTGTGAGTGCGTGTGTGCGCTTTGTGTGTGTGTGTGTGTGTGGGTAGTTTTTGGTTTTGTTTGCAACTGCAAATGTCCCGTGTGCCAACAGTTATAATGCACAACTGTGTTTGTTTTGTACGCTGGCAGACGTGAGTAACGCACGGGAAGAGGCGTGCATCCCTCATGCGGTGCTGGCAAATGTGGTGATACTGCGCTGGTGATGAAGGTGGCTGTACAGCCGGGAGCAGATAGTGTAAGGAGCGCGCAACAATCGTGTACCGAACGGGGGCCAACTAATCGACTGGAAGTAACCAAAACCAATCGTCAACGACATATCAAACGGAGTGCCCAGCAGTAGTAGAGTGCAGCAGCGAAGAAAGTAGTGGCTGTAGTTGGCTGGCCCGTTAGCAGCAGCCAGGATAGCGCGAGTGTATTGGAGTAAGGTAGTGAAAAAGCACATTTAACCAAACCAAAAACAAAAAGCGAAGCAAAAAGCTCTGCCGAGCGTAGCGTGCGAGAAGCGTGTGTAATTGTAGCCCGAAACGAGGTGAAGGACGAGTGCGACTGCTCGCTGGCTTAAATGTGCGATAGTGCCACCACTGGATGCTTTTTCTCGCGGAGCAGCAAGGTGAGCAAGAATGCGGGATGAAAGACAGATGTAACAGGGCATTACAACGTTCAAAAAACAAAAAAGACAGGCACCAAGTTCTTGCATTAGCGGGCAGGCAGCTGCACCCGAAAAAAAAAAGGAATTGGCTGGCCCCGCTGATATGCATTATTCATCGGGGAGGTGTTTTTTTTTGCCCTCCTGTATGGTTGCATTACTCCAAGGCTGACGTGTAGAAAATAGGGTGGAAAGCTGCTTGCGTGGGTGGGGGAGGGGAGGGTAAAAGCGGTACGGAGCGGTGAGAGTTGGGGGTGGAACCACGAAAAAACTATGCCAGTGTGTGACACAGTCACGAAGCGCTACAGCAGCAGGCGCCCACCATACGACAGACTTACACACACACCCACACACACGGACGGATTTCGTTGTAGAAAATTCTCTCATATCCTTTCCTCTCTGTCTCTCACCCACAATGGAAACAATGGAGAAAAAGGATTCGGGTAGGATGAAGCTCACGTTGAGAATAATTGTAAAATTGGATAGTCTTTACGCCTGATTTCGGAAGCATGTATGCGTGTTCCCTTCTCTCTCTCTCTCTCTCTCCCTCTCCATCTCTTCCTCTTTCGTTTGATATCCTTTTGGTCTCTCAACACTCTCTCTCTCTCAAAGAACGTTCTACAAATGAGTGACTATGCGCGCAATTTTCCCTTTTTTCTATCCGCGTGTACGTGTTTGTGAAGTGTGGGCGGGTGGGGGTGTGGTGGTGCTGTCGCTGTGGAAATCGCGTGTAGAATTTCGAGTAGCTTCCTAGCGCGCTTGCGTGTGTTCGTGCCGTCCGCAGAGACGACCGCGATGACGACGACGACGGCTGCAATGACGATGACGGTTCTATTCAACAGTGGAAATTTCATTCACACCACCACCACCACAATCACCACCCCTGCTTCATCTGGGGAGAAGCGTCATCCACCCAGGCTTCCATCCATCTCGTTGCCACCGACTTTACGAGTCCGATTTTTTCACAAACCACTGCGTGTGAGTGTGGCAGGTTGGGTTTTCTCCTCCTGTTACCAAGCTGCACAGGCAAAACTTTCCCATTGCCAATCATTCACACGCATGTGGATTGCAGTTGTGGGTGGTATAAAATGGGCTGTGTGTGTGTGTTTTTTTTTGAGGTTAATTACCATCTCATTTCTCCCTCGCCGCAACAAATTAGTGACGATGGTCATGGGCGTGCTGGGATGCAGGTTTTCTCACTTCCATTTTGTTGGAGGAAAAGTTTAGTAAACGGCTCGTTGAGAAGCGCCTTTACACGAATGAGCGAATAAATCATTTTCATAAGAATTGAAATTTCAAGTCTCTACGAAGGGAGCTACTTGAGAACAGCTGAGATTTGGAACGAATTGTTATTAATTTTAAAACATCAAAAAACAAAACCACTTCGGTCGCACTGTTTCTAAAAAGGGCAAAACGCTCCAGTTCGTTGAACGATAGGTCTCGACCGTTCATGATTATTTGTACGGTATGGAGAAGGGACGAAATTAAAACAAGCTGAATAATTAATTACACTTTCTCGTTATTTTCATTCGTTGCAAAGAGGGACGGTTTGAAGGAGTTTCAGACGAATTTCAGGTATGATTTTATTGGAAAGACGAAATGTCTTTTGAGAAAATATTGGTTTCACCTTAACAATTCCACAGGCTTAACAGTTGACACGGACAGAACACCAGCAAAAAGCGACGTTCGGTTGACAGTAATTAGAGCTCAAACACGTTGCTGTAGGCTGATTACTTGGCAAAGTAGTAGTCAGCCAGCCACGGTGTCAGCGCCACTTGACGGATGTTGAGCTTGGGAAGTCACTTGACGCTGTCAGGTGCAGCAACACGTTCAGCACTCTCGCATGACGACGCATAAAGCTTAATGGAAAAGCTTTCTGCCAGCATTGGTTTTGAACGATCGGAAACGATGTGTCATCATGGTTCGTGGTGTTAAAGGGAAAGAGTTGGGTTATTTTTTTAACTCCCTCTCTTTCTATAAAAGGTGTGAGAAATATTGTTGGGGTTAATTGTGGTGATGAGGATTAAAGTGTACGTACTTATGTGCTAGTTTAGTGTATGTTGCCTGTTGCTTGAGGTGAATAATAATTTGAAACCAAAGTTAGTTTTCATCGAACACAAATCATTCAGGAGTAACATTTTCTTGAGTGATAAAGTATAGCCTCAACTATTCGAATTTCTTACTTAAGCAGTCAGTCATGTAAAAAAGGATGGGTAAAATAAATAAATTAAATAAAACTAAAAATAAATAAATACTAAAAATAAATTTTACTAACCATAGTATCTTTTAATAATTTTGAGTTAATTGGTTGAGATTTTTATTTCAAAATAATATAATATTCTTCTTCGGTGGCACAACAACCCAGTAGGGTCAAGGCCTAACCAGAACACTATTGTGCTTGACTCTTTCTGTGACTGAGTGTACCCGTCCGTAGCAAGATTGTTAATCCCGCGGCGAATGGGGGGGGGGCTATGATTTAGTGTACCCATAGTCAATCGGATAGTCAATCCTGCGTATAGGGGGCGGCAGCGGTCCGAATGAGATTCGAACCGGCGACGGGCCTTTTGACAGCCCTACGCCGTTACCACTAGACCACCGAGCCGGCCCCAATATAATATACATGTAAGAAATCAACATGTTTCATAACATCGCAATTAACGAGTCAGATCAGTGTTTATGGTATTTTAAACATTTTGTTTTCAGTATTATAAGCTTTGAAATAAAGTGATGTGTGTACGAAAGATTTAAAAAATGTTACAACCGAGTTTAACTGTTCTCCATTGAATAATGCCAGAATATATCTCTGAAGCAGTTGAATACAAATTAACTATAAGCTAGCCAAAAGAGAATTCATTTGGCACAAAAAGTTCTGATGCTCAAATTTAATAAGAGAACGTTCGTATGATCTGTTGCTTTGATGGATGTTGTGTATTGTTTGCCTACAATTAAATTTAAAAACTAGCTATAGATATAAAATGGACTGAAGGGAATGGGGGAACGGACTGTTACTCGCTAGCAGTTCATCTTTGAGCGCCTGTTCCCCAGGTTAGGGGCGGCTGCACCATTTGTCCTGGCATCCTACAGGACGTAAATCAGCTAGGATGCGTTGTTCCGCCGACGAGATAGTCGGCGGGGGGAGAGGCCTTGCAAGCCACCCCCTGTATCATTGCAACGAAGAGTCACCAAGAGAGTCACCAAGTGTCACCTATAGATATAAAAAATGTTGAAGCCCGTGTGTTTATTCTGCACATGATTCAACACAATTTCACTCTTACTAAACAGTTCGTTCATCAACAGCAGGGAAGCATCCTTGCTGTCAGTGACAAAAAAAAAATGCTGTCGTTTCTAGCAGCATGTATCAACGATATTGTGTCAAGCTTACGCGTGTGTGTACCATGCATGTCCATTCAATATTTACCCTGCATATCGTACCACCAACGGGCACGTTAAGTTTTCGCACACTTTCCGACAAAACGTAGTGTGTCAAAAGGAAGGTGCGATGGTGACGATGATGATACTAATAGTGCCGTGTCCAACTAGCACCGTCACACCCAGCACACACCAGCTGCTCTTGCGAAAAGCCGAAAGCCCAAACTTATCCCGTGTCCATCTTGCCCTCTTTGCGGGAAGTTTGCACCCACGGCCAGGCCGGCACGCGATCACGCTAACATTCGTACCATGTTGTCCGCATCCGTCGCCTGTTTGCCGGCGTAGATTAGATAGTAATTGAATCCGGAAAAGTATCCCAATTAGAGGACGTTTAACCGAATTAGCAATTCAAATCACGAAGGTTCGCTCGTCTGCCGTTGCGTCGCACTGCTCGCTGCGACCATTTGCTCGGCAACGGTCGTCGCGGGATGCCGGTGCCGGTCCAATGGCGGGACGGGAATTTAATTTCCTACCACGTCGAGGGCACTGCCCGGTGCGGTTTGTTTGTTTAGGCTCGTTAGCAAACGGGGTCCCGATGCATATAATACTGAAAGTTCCAAAATCAAACGCCCACCACCGAGCGTGGAACGTGGATGGATCTTGGTTTAAATCGTTCACGCACGAAGCCCACCAGCGAACGAAAGCTTTCGGGGCTGGGCTGATGCTTAAAGGCCACCAAGGTCTGGTACCTTGTGCACGTTAAACAGGCCAAGATTGGCGATAAATCCGATCCGGCTGTACAGCGACCGAGCGGTCTGGTACGTTGAGTTCAGCGGCATGTGGAGTAGCTGCTGCTTTTGCTGCAGAAGGTTGGTTGTTTGTTTAAATCACAATGTATCTACCCCCATCCTCATTCCCATGCATCACCACACTATCGAGGTGACTGGCTCGAAAGAAACCAATGGAACGATTCGTCGAACAAAAATTACGTTCCCTGATTGGTTTAATTAGACATTATTGCTGGTGGAATATCGGTTCGAGGAATCGGTACCGGTACATCATTGTTCCATCAGCTATGCACCTTTTCGAACGCGCGGATACGGCCAGGAAAAGCGGTACATTCTGTGATTGAAAAATGAATAATACAAAATTACTTTACTTTGAGCAAAGGCGAAAAGGGGCGCAAGGGCATCGTACCCCCGGCCACAGAAGCGCTCGCGACTCTTGAGCGAACGTGGTAAAGGTAGAAGAAAGCGTTGCATACACACAGTAAAAAAAAGAAACGAAGCCAGCGAAGCCATCATCAAACCACTCACCTGCCTGCTGGAGTGCCGGCCAAGAAAGGTTGCTCAAAGCGGTGGCAGGCGGTACAACAAAAAAAAAGGAAACAAAATCGGTACAAAAGACTCGCATTTTCACGCAAAGCATGCAATCTGCCTTTCAGCGGTCTGCCGCGCTTGTCAGTGAAAGCGGAAAAGGTGATCGCGTAACGCGCAGAGCGAGCCCATCCATCGTTCCAAACCTCGGAACCGGACGGCAGGACGAACAGATGGCGAAAGCCTTGCCAACCTTCGCTGCATTAACGGTCGTGTTTTGAGTTGCCTTTTTCCAAAAAAAAAAACATGGAGGGACGGAAAGGCTCGAAGAAGGTAAAATGTTTCTGGCGTGACGGGGTGTGCTGAATTATTAATCATCGATTGTGTTCATCGAGCCAGTGCTTTCTCGCTCTCTCTCACACACTCTCGGTCGATTTCGCTCCAGACCGACTTTAGAGCGATGCGTGAATCTCCTCCTCTGACGGTCCCATTAAAGCGGGTGAAAGATACAGATGAGGGTGGCTGGCAGCAGGGTTGGATCGGTGGGTGTGAATTTTGAAAAGCGTTCGCGATTTCCGCCATTTTTACTCCTCTCCTGTATTCGTAAGGCCATTTTCCCCGAGGACTCGTCGCAACCGGTTCCGCTCACGGGAGTAAACCGGGCGGGCTGGGTGGTGGAAATGGATAGGGTTTATTTCCCGTTTGCTCACGAAACGCCTGCACGAAACGCCTGGTTGCGAGCGAGTCGATGAGAAGATACAAGAGTTGGGTTTGGGGAAAAAGGGGTGCTTTGTTATACCATTTTATCATGAGCTGACTTATTTTCGGGCTGCTGCTTTACATGTGCTAACATTCGTCTTCGTTTTCGTCTTTCGGTTTCCCTTTCTTTGCAGGAAAATGGAAGATCTGTGCCTGACCTCACTGCAAGCCCCGGGCGGGCACCGCCGGGTCCGATGCCTTCCCACCAGGCGCAGGCTCTCCAGCAGCAGCAGCAGCAGCAGCAACACCAGCAGCAACAGCAGGGCCTGCAGGGACACCATCAGCAGCAGCAACAGCAGGGCCGGGGCTCGAAGGAGCCCGTCCTGCTGCAGGGGGACTTCCGGAAGGTGTCCGGCATCAGTTCGGAGATCTTCCGGCAGATCGAGGCGGTGGAGAATGACCACGACCCGAGTACGGCGGCCGCACTGGAGGTAGGTAAACGGCTGCGGGTTGGGGTGAGGGAGGGGGGGGGGGGGGGATGTGGCAAACAAAGGGGTTCTCGTTTTTCGGTCTGTTTTTAGTGTTGCAAAGTTTCCACCGGAAAAAGACCTTTTCCCGGTGAGGTTGTGGTGTTTCGCGTTCAAATGTTGCTATATTTTTTATGTGTCTTTTATGAGATATTCATAACATAGAGTTGGTGAAAGGTTGTGAGAAAATCTCGAAGAGCGTTTTAGACTGGTTTTAAAATAGTGTATTAACATCCCGGTATAATTACTTTCGAAACAAAAGCGCTATCCGACGTGTTGTTTTCACCCCGTCAGATGAAGCACGCCATTTTGAAACCAGCGCAACCCTTTCGATTAATGCTAAACACGGTGGCAACTGTACTAGCGTGGGTTCAGTTTGGATCATCACGTTCCTACCACACCTACCACAACCGTACGAACGCTTGGTTTGCCACATCAAAGCCGATCAGCTTCATGCTCTATTTCGAAGGCAGCCCATATGCAGTGTAGTCGGTCCCGTCGGTCGCAGACACTTCTGCACACTGGCCCTTTGAACCTGGATGTGATGTTTTGGAGACACACACTCAGCTTTAGACAAAAAAAAATCTTTACCAACAAAGGCACAGACATTCAGGCGAACGTCCCGCGCAAAGTGACACTTGTTTAGCGTATTCTTCAGCAGAAAACTTTTCACTCAAGGTCAGACCCGGCCTGCCTAGAGCGGCGGGATACAGCTGGCAAAAGCCTGTGAACGGAACTGACAGGCTTTGTGCTGGGCCAAAGTTTAAGATGACACTAATTGAGTTTCGCTGTTTCGGGATGCGGAAAAGTGAAAAGAACTGGGAAGAGACCCCTGCCCCTGCTCCCGTGTACTCCTTCTTAAACCGAAGTTTTCTCCAGAGGTTTCCCAGCTCCCACCCTTCGCTATTACTGCGTCCATCGCGTTGACTAACCGTTTTTTTTTTTGCTTCTGTCGCGTTTCCAGGTGGTGGAGCGAAGGGGCGAAATGATAGTTCGCATCCTCGAGCCCAGATGTATGGGCAGCCGGCAGGCCATCGAGGCGGGCCAAAAGTTCCTCAACAAGAGTGACGCCAGACACACGGTTCAGGTAGGTGGGCAGCTTGTGTTTTTGTTTTTCGTTAGCATCATACATTTCCTCAACATACCCATAAACACACTCTGCCTGTTCTTCTTCTTTCGCAGCTGGTGGAGATCGTCAAACGACCGGGCCAAACGCTGGGCCTGTACATCCGCGAGGGCAACGGTGCCGACCGGTCCGATGGCGTGTTCATATCTAGGATAGCTTTAGAGTCGGCCGTTTACAACAGCGGCTGCCTGCGGGTAAGTAGTGTGTTTGGGGGGGGGGGAGGGGTGACAAGGAAGGCTGGAAAAAAGTGACCGAAGCAACCGCCACTGCTGCCGGTGGATGAACATTTTCAATTAAACTCCAATTAGTGCAGGCAGTGCGATTGCTTTCGAGCATAAAATTAGTATTTATCTGTATTAGAGTGGTTGTTGCGTGGCAGGGAGAAAGCTCATCTTAGCAGCACAAGATATTGGAGGATAGGTGCTCAAAAAATGTTGTTGACCCTCCCTTTTAATTCAAAATTGAAGAAGGTACGAAAAAGTTTGCTTGGAGAAAAAAAAAGTTGAACATGTTCCATGGTTCTATTTTGTGCAAACCAGCAGACCAGAATGAAAATGAGATGAGAAATTACCTCAAGTTTTCGTCAACAACCAAAATAACATGTACAGTGATTCAAAAAAGTATTCGTTCATCAAATTATTCGACACAAAACGGCCAATTGTGTACAGTGAAGTGAAACTTTTGATGAGATATGATTACAGGGCAATCATTTAACATTTATGGCATGATTTATTATGTTAAAAATGAGCAATCATAATAGTGATAAAACTAGAAAACCTCTCATTATACATGTGACAAAGGTATTCCATATAATTGAATTGGTTTTAAATGTATTAAATTGTGTAGCTTTCGTGCAAAGGGTAGAAAAATACACTTTGGGAAGTTTTACATGTGTTTGGAGTAGTTTTGGACACTTTGCTTCCTTTCCTTTTTTAAAATGCATAAAGCTATCGCATCTATTACCTGCACTGATGTAAAACGCTACAAAATAAAATACTATAATTCTCTTTAAACTACATTGAGTTGGGTTATAATCTTAGATTTCAGGTCAACAATTGTACAATTGTCATGTCACGTTCTTTTTCTTGTTCGTTCAGCCACAAACGTTCGAGCCAGACATTAAACCATCGTCTGAAATTACAGTTTAGTTTCAGTTGTGGTGTTGTGTTTCATTTGCGCAAAAGTTAAAAAAACTCAGCAGCAGCTCCAGCTATCAGTTTGTCGCAAAGTCCTCCTAACAGGAGCAAAACCAGCAGTGTCCATCTCCGCTGCCACCCTATTTCGCACATAGTAATTGCAGTCAATAATACTACCATTAAACTGGTAGGAAAGTATTAATTAAAAGTCTTCCAAGCAACGGCTACCGATGGCCCGCAATGCAAAGTGAGCAATATTAGAAAGCGAAGGGCTTTGCGGTCGGTCAGTTGTTAGTGTAGTGGGGAGTTTTGTTGGTTCGAAACGCTCCTATTTGATGTGGTCAACCGCTACCTACCAACGGTGTGTGGTTTTTCCGCTTGATTGCCGCTTTGTTAGAGCGAGTTTTGGGCTCGGTTTACCCGGACTGCAAAGAATTTTAGATTGTTTTGTAAAATAAAAAAAAAACCAACAAGCGGTTAAAGGAGCTGGAAAGGGTGAAAAAGAAATAACAGCTAGAGATGGAAAACTTAAATGGGACTATTTCTGGGCATCTATAATGTCGTTCCAGTAGCACCAACCGGCAGCTCGCCATCCAGCCAAAGCGCTTGCTACTTGAACGACCAGGCGTCTCCATTTGCTGCTCCTCTCGTTTACAACCGACCAGGCGTCTCCATTTGTTAGATGGTTATTCTTGCTGAAAGGGTTTCACCACTCACGACCAATCGCATTACATAATGCACGATCCCGCCGGTGCCATCGGTTTGCTCCTTTCTGCCAGCCATGGGTTGAAGGCACTCAAAAAAAAAAGCAACGCCGAGGACGAAAAACGGATAACCGTAAGGAGCAAAATGTAATAATCTGCGACGGTGGTCGGTGGCGGTGCTGGGCGAATGGAACTGATTGGATTGAAGCTGCTTCGGCAATCGAAAGATAAATAGAGCCATTACCCCTTGTAATGGTAGATGCTTTTGTGGACCGGGGGCTTAGCGAAACAGGCGGCCAGTCCCGCTTTGTGCATGTGGCAGATGGCCGGACAATTGAATAAATGGTAGAGCATGTTCGTTTGATAGTGCTGCCCGTACCAGCTCGTTGCAGTGGCCGTTGGTAGCAAATATTTCTTGCCTGGTTTTGATGGGTTTATGCAAAAACTAGCAACATGCAACGATAGGAATACCGCACAAAACTGTAAACGTTTATAACGTATACTTTTAATACTATTAACAGTAAAGAAGATACCAAACGATAGCATAAGCACATCGCTCTTTGTAAAAGCGTTTCAGACCAATTCAAGCCGCTTGTTGGGAAGTGAATATAGCACGAAGGCGCACGAGACGCGTGCAGTGAATTACTCCAATTGTGCCACGCGCCACTAACCGAGAACAAAACGCGCGTCTACATTGTTACTAAGGCTGTTGCTTTATCGCCTATGAGCATGTGGTCGTGTGTGTGCGCGCACGCGCGTGTGTATGAGAGTTTCCTTTATTTTCACAAGCAAAAACAAAAAGAACTCCACCATCACCGCTCCCGAGGCGAATCCTGTGTCTGGGCTAAGTTTGAAGGATGCTTGAGCATAAATGTTTTCTTTTGCTCGCCAAGACACATGCCAGCAACACCCGCCAGTACACATACACACACGCACACAAGTGGTGGAAAAACAGAACAGAAAGGGCCAGTCTTTTGAGCTTTTGCCTGGGAGCCTGTAATCGCACTTAGTTTCCACGGACGCTACATTCCTCATGCCATGAGGGACAAATATTTTGCTTGTTTTTTTGGTTATCCTTTCTTTTCGCGATGCGATAAGACCGTTGCTTCCAAGCGCATGGGAAGTGAGTTCGACATGGGCGAGTCGAAAGAGCATTTCGGTTGTTTATGATAAGATAATTTCAATAGAGAAGGGAAACGTTGGAAAAGGGCATTCGGGTATTTTTTTTTTTTCAGCCGTTGCCACCAAGTTTCGATAAAAATAATAAGTTTTTTGTTAATATTAATATTATAAAGTTTTTTTATGAAAATAGGTTTATCTGTTTAGTGTTTAGACTTGAAGACAAGAAAGTTTAATTAACTTTGTTTTATATGACATTAGTTTAGATTGTTCTATTGCTTACACCAATTACACAGAATTGTTTATAATTTTTTTTAAATATCTTTCAACAAACACAATTTCATTCCACTTGTATCAATTCAGACCAGTAGTATGACAGTTAATAATAAAACTAAAACATAAAAATTGCTACGATAGAGATAAATGTTGGTAAGCTTTGTCAAAAAAAGGAAGCTTCATGAAAAAAAAATACATTAACCAGGTATTTTAACATAATATCGTAAAAAAATTAGTGCAACGACAGTAATACACCGAACTTTGACAAAGCGTTGCGTTCGGAGGGATACTGATGCGATTGCGCCTAAAAGTATGCAAATTGCGTTTTTAACTGGCTTAATATATGTAACGTCTAACTCGTGTTACCTTTCCAATTTCCACTCACACAGGTCGGCGATGAGATACTGGCGGTGAATCTGGTTGACGTAACGCGGATGTCGCTGGACGACGTGGTCATCATCATGTCGATACCGCGCCGCCTCGTGCTCGCCATCCGTCAGCGGCGCGGCAACCGGGGCTCCAACTCCCCCGGCCCGCCACAGATGTCTCGCCCGGAGCAGAAACCCCCGCCAGTGGTCGTGATCAAGCGTGACCTGCGCGACGAAGACCTGGACGACTCGGATCGGGCGCCGCGCTCGTCCCGCTCCTCGCGCGAACGGCGCACCGGCGATGGGCGCGAGATGACCGAGTCCCGCTCCCGACTCGGCCTAGGCCTCAACAACTACAGTCCCCAGAGCGAGCAGCTCGATCTGTACTACGGCGCGGGTCGAGGTGGACCGGGGCCGGTGGAAACGCCCAGCTGGGGCTACAAACCGCCCGCCCCTCCCTCGTCCGTCATCACGGAGCAGCCGAAGGGAATGCACGGTGGCTTCCAGACGTCCCATTCCTACTACCAGAACGCGGGCACGCTCGAAAGCCTGGCGGAGAAGGTACACGCTTTCTATCCGTCGGCCACTACCAGCCGCCGCATGTCGGCCGGTCCGGCCGGTGTGGCGATGAGCCAGTCGCACCAGCGCTTCCCGCGTAGCGGCTCCGACCAGCATCTGCCGCGCGTCGAGTACGCCGACTACGCGTCGCTCGGCCGCCATCCGCTGCTGGCCCGCTCCAGCCTGAAGTCGGACCTGGTCGGGGCGGCCCCGATCGCCGGCGGTACGCTGGGCCGGTACGGCAGATACGATGCACCGCCCGCTCAGCCCCGCGGCGCCCCCAAGTACGGGCCATCACCGCTCGGGGCGACCGCTTCGCTGCAGCGCCGGTCCCGCCCCGCCCTGGACTACTCGAGCGACACGGAGGCGACGATCGGGCCGCGGCCCAGCTACTACTACTACAACCATCCGGCGATGGCGGCCGGCGGCACGATGGGCCGCGGCAGCACGCAAGCCCTCGGTGGCGGGCCCGAGTTCGCCAAGTTCAACTCGTTGCCGCGCGAGCGGCCAGGCGCAACCCGGCTGGGACTGCGCGGCCGCCTCACCGACCGGCTGCAGGACGAGGCGGACGGGAACGTGTCAGCGCCCGAGTACTCGCTGCCGGTCCGGCGGGACATACGCGATCTGCGCAACCGCATCACCGCCAGCCCGTCGATCTTCACCTCGGACGAGTACCGGGCGTGGTTGCGGCGCGCCCCGAGCAGCTCGGCCATCTGTGAGCAGATGCGGGCGTCACGCGACCTGCTCAACCAGCAGCGCGCCCACCGCTTCTCGTGCAGCGCGGAGAACATTCACGACGTGCTGAAGAACACCGAGCACATCTACAGCAGCCGAACCGGGCTCGGGATGGGCGGAGCGGGGGGCGGTGTGGTGGGCGGAACGCTAGATCGTCACTCGATGGCGGCCGGCGGTCCACGAATGGCATCGCTGCCCGTGCGCTCGCTGTCCTCGCAGCACATCGGCGGCCCGTCCTCGATACGGTCGCCGAGCGTGCGTCGCATGCGGCAGCTGCTCGAGCTGACGCAGGGCGGCGGCGTGGGTGGCGTGCCCGGGTCGGTCGTGGCCGCTCTCACCGGTCACCAGAGCCCGGCGCCCACGCCCAGCACGACGCTGCCCCGGGCGCACCGCCAGATCGACATCAACCCGGCGGAGTACACCAAGTACAAGCTGGACAAACCGGTGGTGGACGCGGTCGGCATGTCCGGCATGCTGTGGATCCACCTGCTGGCTGGACGGGGACTGCGCGCGATGTCGGAAACGTCCCAGATACAGCAGCCGCTCATCCGTGACCTCTACTGCGTGCTGGAGTGCGACCGCATCCACAAGGCGCGCACGGTCGTCCGGTCGGGCGACCTGCAGTTCGACTGGGACGAATCGTTCGAACTCGATCTGGTGTGCAACAAGCAGCTGGACGTGCTCGTGTACTCGTGGGATCCGCAGCACCGGCACAAGCTCTGCTACCGCGGTGCCCTTTCGCTCACCACCCTGCTACGACAATCACCGATTCATCAGCTAGCGCTTAAGGTAAGGTGGAGGAATGGTGCAGTGCAGTGTTTCCCTAAGTGGTCCGTACCGCCCACCAGAGGGCGCGGGTCTCTGGGAGAAAAATCTCTGGGAACCACCGGACTATAAGGTGAACAGCTTTGTTTAAACGACTCCTTCCCGTACGCAGGTTGAGCCGAGAGGCACCATCTATCTGCGGCTGAGACACACGGACCCGTTCCAGCTGTTCCGACGTCGCGGACTGCCCAGTCTGCGGGGCAACGTCCCCGCCCTGTTCGGTGCCGATCTGGAGACGGTGGTGACGCGCGAGTCCAAGGGAGCTCCGGGCAGTGCCCCCGTTCCGATCATACTGCGCCGGTGCGTCGAGGAGGTCGAACGTCGTGGTCTGGACATTATCGGTCTGTATCGGCTTTGCGGTTCGGCCACCAAGAAACGATTGCTAAGGTAGGTGGCAACACTAAACGATCAATTAATGAAGTAGACTGCACTCCTTTCTGTCTCACTCTCTCTCTCTCTCTCGTTCCCTTCGTCCCCATCTTGTGTTGACACTTCCTTCCCATCGTACGCGTTATGGCATTGATGGCCCTCTGTTTGCAATTATTCGCAGTTTTTAACACTCCGATGAACTGTTTTAGTTTTTCCTTTTTTTTCCACATTGTTTTCTCTTTTTCGTACACGTATTTCCCATTTGGAATTGTGTATTTGTCATTTCATTTCTTTTTTGTAATGTTAGAGTTTTTCCTAATTTCTTTCGTATTCTTTTCCTTTTTTTGATTAAATTCCGTCTTTTGATTGAACAAATTGATTCAAATGTTACTTAAAATGCAGCTTAAGAGTACAATATTTAAGTAAAAATGTGCTTTCTGAATACAGAAATTCGAATTACAGAAATTTACACAAAGTGTGCAATAACTGCAAGGTGCAGTTCCTATTAGTGTGATGGATTTGCTTAGGGCTAGTTTGAAGATTATTGTTCTATAAGCCCACTAGGGCAAACAATATCGTAATCGAATATCAAACCTTGAATAGATATGCTTTCGGCTCATGTTCGTCTTCCACCGTGTACTTCCAGAGAGGCGTTCGAGCGGAACAGCCGCGCCGTCGAGCTGACGCCGGAACACGTGCCCGACATCAACGTCATCACGGGTGTGCTGAAGGACTATCTAAGGGAGCTGCCGGAGCCACTGTTCACCAAGTGTCTCTTCCAGATGACGGTGGATGCCCTAGGTAGTGCTGTCGCTCACCGCAAGCCACCCATGCTAACCGACCGCTCTCCCTTGCGCTTCCCTTTTCCAGGTGTCTGTCTGCCAGACGATCCCGAGGGCAATGCCAAACTAATGCTCAGTATTCTGGACTGTCTGCCACGAGCGAACAGGGTAAGTGAGCTGCAAAGCACAGCCTCGATAGTGATAGTGTCCCTTTCCTAATCCGTTTGCTTACCCCACTACACTCCCCCACAGGCCACCCTCGTGTTCCTGCTCGATCACCTGTCGCTGGTCGTGTCCGCTTCCGAGCGCAACAAAATGTCGGCCCAGGCACTCGCGACCGCCCTGGGCCCGCCGCTGATGCTACATTCGGCCAGCGTCGGCGCGAACGAGGAGATTGATCACGCACAACCGATCGCGGTGCTGAAGTATCTGCTGCAGATCTGGCCCCAGCCGGGCACCGCCACCGGTACGGGCGGCCCTACTTCAGGTAACGTAATTCTTATGCGCCCCGCTAGCAACCATACCGTAAAAAAAAACCGCATAAAAAGAACCCTCCTTCGTCTACAAACAACTACTGTACCACTATACCACAGCTAAAACACACACCCACACATTTACACGGAAAACAATTTTTCTAACACAAAAAATATCACACACATTATATACACACGCACACACTATTCGTTTTGTCGCTGTTATACGTTGTGTTGAGCCGTACCTGACCATCCGTAAGCACTAACCGTAATCACCGTAATCATCTTACTTGTATGGAGGGTTTTGTTTTTTGTGTTGCTGTACAACTTTGCTATGAAAAATGTTTGCCACCGTGTATGTGCTGTTTGCTTGCAAATGTATGCATGGTTTTTTTTTATTTTCTTTTCACGATTAAATCATGTTCATATCAAAAGATGTTTTTGTTTAAAGCAATACGAGTAATGATAGGAAAGTTCAAAAGGAGATTACTTGAATTTTCCATTGGAGTTACCTAGTTTTAGTGAAGCAGCAGTGACCGACAAAAACAAGACTAGATCTGAAGTTATGTAAAGCAAATGACAATTTAGGGAAGGTAGGAGTATAATCCCAACCTTGATTTGATTGCATATGCTGTTTCTGCCAAATTAAAAATTGAGCCACAGTCGCCTTCACAACCGGACCTCCCGACAAGCATCCTTGAAAATCATAATAATTAGTTTCATGTATAATTTGTAACAAAAGCATGAGGAAGTTAATTATCAGTCAAACAGCACTCTCAGATCAACAAGAGCGAAAAGAATACGCATGTGTACGAGCTACTGTTGTAGCAGCACGTTCCTCAGTTGGATGCTCTTCTATAACACAATATCTGAGAATTCAGTAAATCGAAATGATTTTGAAAGGATAAGAAGGCGAACGTTATTGGTATGCATCAAAGAAGGAAATCTTTAAATCAATCTACTTCTAGCAGTGTTTTAACTTTGCGTGGCGTGAGTAGCTGAACATGTTTACTTACCTCAGTTAAATTGGTTAAGTTGCATAACTTTGTTTGGAATTGTGATCTCTATTCCTCGTGCACAGGTTACAGGAATTAAAATACCTTGCCGGAAATAATACCTGGAGTCGTAAATGGTATAAAAATTAGCCACAATATTTCAGTAGGTTTTTCTGTGTTTTCAACAAAAGTTAGACAGACTCATCTTCCTATTAAAAATATAATTACGCCCCCTCTAGGATGAATCAGGATTGCAATTTATCTACAAATATTCACCAAAAAACTGTTTAAACTTTTTTTCTCTTCACATCAACACACAAACTGAAAATTGTTGCAACAGAAAGTACACACAACACGATCCACATTACTAGTTTCGCATTCAGTGCATGCCTGCCGTTTCCTTTTCATGTAAAAACTATTGATGTTATATGATGTTGTTGATGTAGTTGTAGATAATGAACTTTCTTGAATTTCCCGTTAATCTTAGCTATGAAATGTTTTCTCGCTTTACAATTCATACATGTTGACAAACGACGCGTGTGTATTTACTGGGTCATCAACATAAACATTCATGCGTATGGCTTACCCCAATTCAGTTCTGGAATGCGTAAATGCTTCCTTCGTTCGTTCGTTCCATCTCTCACTATGAAAATCATCTAATATTAGAGTGTGTGTGTGCGAGATTGATTTATTGAATATTTTTCTCAACAAAAAAAAAAAAAGTCTGAACAAAATGTAACACCCACATTCTCCCGAAAGCCACCCCTTTTCCATCTCGCGGCGCTGTGGCAGCCATACGGTTTCCCGTGTATCTTTTTCGTTCGCTCGCTCGCTCGCTCACTCACTCACTCATGCTCGCACACCATCGAAACGCCAAAAACATACAACCGGCCACCCGGAAAAGTCTGGAAAATCGGAACAGCAAACCAAAGAAACAGAATACGAAAGGATCTCATCCACACCGCCACTACCCTCCCATTGCCGTTCCAAAACAACACGCACCCAGCCCTAGCAATTCGTTTCCTATTGCGAACATTTCCTGCTGCTTTCGGTGGTAGACGGTTGGCACACGCTCCATCTCGTTTTTTTTTTCTTTCTTATGTCTGGCTGCTCACATTGTTCCTAGTACGGTTTGCGATGTTTTCTTTTACACCTTACCTTCTACGCGTGCACACTGGGTTGTTGCAGTTCTTGCAATTGCTACACATTGAATGCGAGTTAAGAAGAGTAGAGAACTGAACACTGCAATGGTTTACCCGCTCTTTCCGACCTAACCCGTTTGTCCCGTACGCTTGCCATTCATTGAGCCGCACCGAAACCACACCGTTTAGCGTAGTTGAACCAGCAGGCCGCAGGTTGCTAAGCGCGCAAAACTGTTGCTGACTGCTGGAATTCGTTACGCACTTGCCTACTTAAGTCTTGAGTTGTGTGTTACACACACAGAAATTGGATCTGTCAACCAAACTACACCGCACTCTTTACAAAACGAATCATCTCCACAGCATTCACTCACCAAAATGCAAAAACCAAAACAACGAAAAAAAAAAACAAACAGTTACACGAAACTCTCAGATACACACGAGCGTACACAAAGTCACACGAGCGCGCGAGCAATGGAAGATAAGGTTGGTCCAGGGTAGTAGCCTGCCGCTGCTTCCTGCGGGCGTACACGACGTACCCAGCCGGGCCCTGGGCGATGCGAACATTGAGCAGTGAGTGAGTGAGCGGGAACGAGAGCTGACCCAAAGTCGGGAGCAACCGTCGTCGGGATCTGCGGGAGCTTGCAGGCTGTGGGCGATGCTGCTCATCTGGATGCACCTGTCGTTGATGTTGACGTCCTGCCGTGCTTGTGCCATGCCGATGTTTGCTCGATACTGTTGTTGTCGTTCCCCGTAAGACTAGCTAAGTGTTTTGTTGTGTGCCTATTTGTGTGTGTGTGTGTGTCCCTTCTCTTAGTACATACGCGTTATTTGTTTGCTGTTCGTGAGTGTTGCCCTCTGTTTCACTCTGTGTATGAGTCCTTCGTAGCTAACAGTTGAAGAAAAAATAGAGAAAACCCCTGGCAGAGAAAGGGATAGAGAGAGAGAGAGAGAGAGGACGCATGACTTATCGGAATTGCACGCACCGACCGTGGTTGTGGAGCGAGCTACTCGCAAAGAGCATACCTACTTGCGCAGCATAAGGTTAAAGTGTGGATCGATGTGGAACGCCTTTGTACCCAACGCATGTGACCCAGATCGTTGTGACTCGATGTACAAGTTGTGAAAAACTTTCACTAACGTTGCTGGTTTTGAGATTGGAGTTTACATACATCCTTCCTACCCCTTTTCACTGCTGTCCCTGCCTTGCTTCCTTCTGCTTGTCTCCACTTCCCCTTTCCTTCCAGCCAAAACCTTTAGACCTTCCCTCCTTTTCCCACCCTTCTGTATGCCTTTTTTTCCAAACGATTCTTCAACCCAAACCCCTCCCCTCCCAGCCACTCTCCACCCATCCACTCCACCCGCTAAAAAAAACAACTAAACTGCCGACAAAATAGACAACCACACTGATGAAGCCAAACTGTTCTTCTCAACACCGAACAACGCAATATCTCGTGGTTAATTCAGAGTCCTATGTAGACAGGTCGGCGCGGCGAGCCAGTCGAGCCGCGTGGAGGCAAAGCCAGTGCGTTGCAAGCGGGCAAATCGGCGGCGGCATCGCTGTTGCAGCCGGGCAACAGCAGCACCAGCAGCAGCCACCGCAGCAGCAGCAGCTCCAACATCCAGCAGCAGCTGCGCAGCACCAGCAGCACCAACTTGGCGGCCACCAGCTCCATCAGCAGCAGCACCAGCAACAGCCGCAGCCCGCACGCCCTGGCCAGCAGCAGCAGCAGCAGCAACATCCAGCAGCCGTCGGCACCACCGTCTATACAGCCCCGTACAGCAGCCAGCAATCCATCAACCACATCCTCAACGCTCGGTCCGCATCTGCTCTCAGCCACTCCCAGCACTCTTCAGTATCAATCAGTAGTGGCTCAGTTAGCTCAATCGCATCGAGCCTTGCAACAAGCGGGCCCACAGGTAACCAACCAACCAACCAACAAACTGCCCTACACACACACACACACACACACACACAAACAGAAAGACATAGACAGACATACAGACACTCTTACACAGCCATATGGACACAAAATGAAGGAAGGCGAGTGCAGTCTACAGCAACAGGCAACAACGCTCTGGAACACCTAGATGGACTGACCTCATTAGGCCTGCTGCTCGTGTACGATGCACCCTCACACCCCCACACCTCCACCCACACTATTCTCTCGCGACTTACGCACACACACACACACACAAACGTACATACACCCGAATCAGCAACATCTGGCATCTTTTATCAAGACATCTTTAGCTGCCCACCCGTAGTAAGCCGCTCGAGCAGTTCATTCGAGCACTCGCGTCCGCCATTTGTTTTTTTTTCTTCTTTCGTTGTTTTGTCCGCAACTGCGCGTGATGGCCGGCTAACATGTTGCCTTCTTCCACAGCCCCATCCATCGGAGGTCTCAGCGGGCTTGGCGGAGCGCGTCCAATCGCCACATCACGCCACACCCTCCCCAAGCTCTAGTTCCACTTCATCCGCGTCCGGTTCTGGATCGGGTAGGTTCGGGCGTACGGTACGGCGGTGAGGGCGGCCCTTCCTCTAATCTGTCTTCCGTTCTCTTGCTTTCCCCTCCCACAGGTACTGACACGATTAAGCGTGGAGCATCGCCCGCTTCTGTCAAGTTCAAGGAGTCGACCAGCAGCTACTCCCTCAAGTCGGACACGCAAAGCCGCATCCTGGGCAGTGCCCGGCAACAGCACCAGCAATCCTACACGTCGTCGTCCGCGACGTCGACGGCGGCGACGGCTTCGACCAGCAATGGGGGAAGTGGCCCGATCGCCGCCTCCCCGTACACGTCCGAGTTGCTGCACGCCGGCCGCACGAGCGCCCTGTTTGCATCGTCGTCCGCCACCGCCGACTACCTGTCGTCGACGTCCTCGATCGCGTCCTCGATCGCATCGTCGGCGGCAGGGGCGGGTGGGGTCACCTCGTACGGCAAGGGTGCCGGTACGGCTGTTAGTAGCGCGCCGCTAACTAGCACCCTCAACATCACCACGTTCAGCCTGGACGAGAAGAACAACCTGGTCGTGTCGCCGTCGCCGTCGTCCGCCTCGGAGTCGTCGTACCGTTCGTCCAGCCCGGCCTCCAGCGTACAGCGCGACGGCAAGTCCCCGAACAAATCGTCCGGGGGCTCGCCGTCTCCGCTGCGCCGCCAGGAGCCGCTCGACCGGGCCGACAGTTTGCCTGCGACGGGCGGTCCCTCGGCCAGCGGGACCGTGGCGGCCACGACGGCGGCCGCCACCGGCAGCAGCTCGTTCATGTCCTCGCTGAGGAGCCAAACGCTCGGCAGCTACCAGTTCCCGTCGGCCAGCCTGAAGCTCACGAGCCAGCTGAGCAGTGGCTCGTCCGGGCAGGAAGCGTCGGACGACGGCAGCACCTCGTCGCTGCTGCGCAAGCTCACCTCCTCGCTGTCCCGCACGATCGTCAGCAATACCGGCACGCTGCCACTCTCCCTCGGCCGCGAAAAGCTCGCCGAGCTGTCGTCGACGGGCGGGTCGGGGGGTGGCACGGCGGGCAGCGGCTCGGTGGGCGCTTACTCCAGCAGCAGCGGCATCGGCAGCATTAGCAGCAGCATCAGCAGCAGCATCGGCAGTGGAGGAGCCGGTGGCAGCGGCGGAGGCGCCGCCGGTCTGCGAACGATGAGCAGCTCGTTGGGCTATTCGGGCATTGGCGGTGCGGTGGATGGGGGCGTAGGCAGTTCGACGACCGGTTCCAGTTCGGTCACCGCGACCGCGGCGGCCGTAACGAGCATGAACATCTACGGCACACTACCGAAGAACTCTTCCATCTACTCGTCGTACGGCGTTGGTTCGGGCACGTCCACTAGTGCGGCGGGCGGTGGGCTTTCCGGGCTGCTGTCCGGTACGACCAGCTCGTACGGCATTAGCGAGCGCCTGAGGGCACTCACGACGGGCAGTGGCGTCGGCGATGGGGCGGGTGGTGGTGGAGCTAGCTCCAGCGGTATGGAGGGACCGGGCACTACCGGCTCGTCCGTGGGCGATCTCGAGAGCAGTGGGTACGATTACGAATCGTCCGGCTTTTCGTCGGCCTCGTACAGTGGCATGGCTTCGAGCGGGGCCTCGATCGGGTCGGGCGGCGGCCTGTCCTCGTCGTACTTTAGCACCGGAAGCAACAGCAGCCCATTCGCAACCGTTTCCGGTAGTGGTGGTGGTGGTAATGGTAGCATTGGTAGTGGCACTGGCAGTGGTGTTGGCACGTCTGCAAGCGATACCAACCCGTACCGGGTGCAGTACGCCTCCACCAATCCCTTCCTGCCTAGCTTTAATCCCCCGAGTGACGGTAGTAATGGGCGAGCAGACTCTAAAACGTCGAACGGCGATGAACCGTTCGACATGAAGTAGAGCAAATCATCGAACACAGTGTAGTGGATGGAAGAAAACCCAGAACAGTCAGTATTACGAGGATAAGGCCATTTTTGATTGACGAGCTAACGCAACTCGTTTCCGTAGATCTTTATTGAGCGGTAGACAGCGACACATCCAGAGAGAAAAGAAAAGAAAAAAGTAATTGGAAAGAGAATACAATCAATGGATCGTTTTTCGTTTTTTTTTTTGGGGGGAATTAGTGTAAGCAGTACATTGACACGTTGACTATTAAACTTACCACTTACCACAAACGCAAGTTTGACAATTAATCATTACAGTAGTTTTATTAGCCGATTACTTGAAAAGGTTAGGCCCGTAATTGTTGTGGCTTCCGTCAAACCTCGATACGAAGCGGAACGACGGTTGTTAGTGTTTTCCTGTGCTTTCGTTTTATTTCCATCTCCAAGGTGTTCCGTGTTATTATTGCTAAGCGTGTTACCAGCGACCAGCAATGCTCGGTTTTCCACTAGCCAGTGGGTCAGACTGGGCACCGTGTGTTGTTTTATTCGTAGCGCGAATACACGCTCGAGATAGTGTCAACAAAGCGAATAGTAAAATCAGTTAGAGGAAGAGAAAGGTGAGCGAAAATGAGCATTAAAATTTCCAATTTTCGATCGTCATGTAAACAGTTCATTGAACATGACAAAAGCAAACAGTGTAACAATAATGCAATAATGCATCAGCAAAGCGAGAAACCTTCGGCTAACGATGCAAACCATAAACAAATTACCCATATATTCCGATGCGCTTTAATCTGGAGGAAGGAAAGGGATCTACTCTGCGTAGTTTATCGTTTGCAAAACATATTCACTGTGCTTGCTACTTGGTGGAGTTAGTGAAGCGTAAACGAGCGTTTAGGCAAAGACAGGGAAAACCATGAGCTGCTAACAAGCCGAATGAAGCAAAATCGTTACAGACAAGAGTGCAGAACCACGACATTAGCGAGCGAAAGCGAATAATGCCTAGTTACAGTTTACACAAAATAAGGACAGAGGGCGTAAGTGTAGTAGAATAGTACACAACTCAACACAAATTTACAAAACTTGCAAACAAACAATGAAAGAAACTTGAACGAAAGTGGTAAACAGTAAGGATTGCAAAAGAGAGAAGAAAATAGAAAAAGGCAAAACAGAGCGAAACATGAACGGAAACAGAAAGAAGAGAAGGGAAAGGAACACAATAGGAAAGGAAAGGACGACACATACAATAATACAAAGTGAAACCGAACAAGACTAATGACCTTGCTGTTTCTGCCAAGCTGGTGACCGGTATACCAAACAGACGGCAAACAGAGGGCGCTGCTACGAAACTTTTACTCAAACGTGCTTACAATCGGAGCTCCTCTTTATACGCAAGGACTCCGACGCAAGTACGCCCTTTTTACGCAAGCCAGCTCGCACCCGCAATGCTTGCAAGCACGGTTCACCATATGCAGGGAAATAGCCAGAAAGAGAGACAGAAAGAGAGAGAGAGAGAGAGAGAGAGAGGGATGAAGGGAAAATATAGAAAAGCAAAATTAGTAGAACAAGATAGAGCTTTCGTTTCGTTATTAATGCATTAGTGCGGTAGAGTTTCTGTGCGGTTCGCGCACGAGCAGTTAGATAATAATTAGCAAAAGCGAGTGTGAGTGTGTTACATATGTTGTTTTGTTTTTATTTTTAAATTATCTTCTACTAGTGTACGACAGTATTGACAGGTGTGTGTGTGTATATAGTGTGCGTACGACCGGCATCGTATATCGTGCCGGGTGAATGACGCGAAAAAAGGCAACGAATCATGGATTAAACGTGCATCTTGATCATTATCGTTATATAGGTAGCGAAAACCCATGCGCATCGTGACTTCATCCTCCATTTGCTCCGTTGCACGCCACTCAAGCAGCGTAACGAGGGAAGGTGTATGAAGGTCGATAGGCGAGCTCGAAACGGTCAGCGCAAAATGTACTCATTCGCATCCATTGCATCCCCCATTCCATTACGAAGATGTTGCACATTTAATGTCAATTTTGTGTCGTGTTTAGGTGCAAGAGGGTGAAACGAATCTCCAATTGAACGTTGAGGTAGAACACACGCTGATGTACGCTGTTAAAGAATTGAACCGTCTATTGAGGAATTGGAATTGCCCTGAAACGTGTATCCTTTTAGGAAATTGTTTGTTCGATCGAGCTTGATCGTTTTATCGGTTCGTGGTTTCGATCTGTTTTCTCTTCCCGCCAACTGTTGTTGTACTACCTAGAGAGTGTTATCTGGGACACGTTACCCCTGTCGTTTCCAGTGTGTTATTGTGTCCTTTTTCCAGTGTTTGTGGGACGGATCCCGTCTGTCCTGGCTTTGCAATTGACTCTGCTGGCCAAGTAGGAGAATGTCGTGTGGATGGTAAAAATTGCTACAATTATGCAAAAGCTTTAACAAAATAAAAACCAAGGCTAGCAGGGAGACAGAAAAGATGGAAGCTAGAAGAAGAAACGTCTTAAAATTTGTACGTGTGTTAGCTTTCAGGATGCTTGATTGTGTGCTTTCCTTCCCTTTTTTTCTCCCCTTTTGTCGATAAAAAGGAAACAAACTCCAGCAACGTCATCATCATTCCCTGCAGCCAGCCTGCAAACGTCATAAGCATTAGATCGCTGTGTGTATATAAGAGAGTCAATTTCACGTTAGTCACATCGTCGCGCTAGGGAAATGCGAGGAATTTAAACCACACTCCAGGGGGGGGGAAAAACGAAATGGAGAAACTACATCAGAAACAGAAAGAAAACACTTAAGCTCAGACTTGAACCATAAAGGAGGAGAAGACGTAAATTAGGTAAAAAAGAAACCCATGCGATTCGATCCACGAAGAAGAGCAGAGAAAATGGAAATATACTAACCATTACTACCACTCTTATCCACCATCATAACACTTTACCAATACTAAAGCAAAAAACAAATTTTCCCATTTCATCTCAGAGTTGTTTGCTTTGGTTTCTTGTTGTATAGTTTAGGGGAAGGGGGGGGGGAGTCTTTAAAACACCAAAAAAACAAAAAAGGATGCAACGCAAAGCAAAAGTTCACAGTGCAGAAGTACATTAAAGAGAACGCATAACCATTACTATTCAACCACTACTATTGCTACTACTAATACTACTACTACTACTACTACTACGATTATTACTACTACCACTACTACTGCTACCCGTTACTATTCGTTTCAATCGTGCCGGGAAATGGGGAAAAATGGGGGGTGAACTTTTCATTCCTTTGTTTACGCTCGTCCAAAATTGAAGTGGAAAAAACGGTCGGGGGTGGAAAACCGACAAGGGACAAACGAGCATTGGAAGCCGTTGCCGACAAACAGTATTTATGTGTGTTTTGCCCCTCAGCTGCCCGTTCGCACAACGATCGCCGATTCATACGCCGCCCCGAACGCATCAACGCACACAACCCCAAAAGCTAACCGTTTGCAGAGTACAGGGTTCTCTCTCTCTCTCTCCCCTTCACTGCCCAAGTTGCCGTTGCGAGATGCTGAAACTCCGTGTTCCGTGTCGTCCTACTGCTGCCATCACCATCGCCGTACCGATCTGCCCTCCCTGGGTTGTCCCGCCCCGAACGAACAACGATCACTGCCGCTGTGTGCTGTTGCTGATATGAAACAAATAGGAAGCGGAGAAGCTTATAGCAGCAGGACTTAAGGCCAGCAAATGAAGCGAGTTTTGCGTGTTAGTATGTTGTTGGTATCCGAACACAAAACCATGCCATCGTATTCGGAAGCAGGAACTAGAAATTCACAAGCAGACACAAAAACAGACAGACATAAAACACACATAAATATCATACCGTTTCATATCGTCAACGTTTACAAATCACGTACTTACAACACGCCCACAACACCGTTTACACACTCTCTGCAAACGAACTGGTGATGATGAGAATGATAGGTATCAAATATACATATATATATACACAAACACATAATATATATATATACACACACATACATAATAATATTTGTGAAAAACTCCTACTAACGAAGCGAAACCAAAAAAGAAAAAGGAAAACAATTCTGCTTAGACAAAAAAAAAGAAACGGAGAGCATCAATGTTTTAAGCAACAATGGTAATTGTATATTGTATCGCAACAGCAGCAACAGCGCCACAGAGCGGAGCTCTTTAGTTGAGCGACCATTATTGGTATTTGTATTGAGTTTTTGAGGCTTTTTTTGAAATGCACCAATGTTAAAAAAAAGAGTTAAGAGAAGCCGAACAACAAAAAGAGATCTTCATTTATACACTGTTCAAGAGACTTAAAATGGCCATAGCAGAATGCGGCGTAATAAAAAATTTATACTACAGCTACGTCCAGTCACTTCCAGTGGTAAACCCTGAATAACATAACAAGCTCTTCAATACATGCCATCATAGGTGAGCAATCTTTCAAATTATTACACTGGAACTAATATTGTTTTGTTATTTTCCTTGAAGAGCACTGCACCCGTAAACCTCTCGCATCAATCAAACTCCAAGAGAAAACTCAGACAAAGAAACCAAAGAAATCAAGCAATTAATGGAACAAACTAGCTACAGTCATTCCTTTTACGCAACCTTCACTTGGCGCGCAATAAAACACTCTCACCGTATCGACTGCAAAACGAAAACCAAAAAGAAAGTAATAAATTAATAAAAACAAACGAAAAACAAAAATCCATTCCATTACAATATAAAACATTACTAAGAGTAACAACTGGCTAGTATAAGTTCCACCAAATTAAAGATAAAACAAAATACCAACAGTATACCAAGAGCGAGGTGAACCATATGAATCGAAGAAAAAAAACGAAACAAACCTAAAACACAAAGCAAGACGCTACAGACAGGAACCATGGTCACACGCGTATGTATAAGTGTGCGGCGATAATAGCGATTAAGTTGTGATAAGTTTTTACCGCACTTTACACCAACAGTTTTGGTAATTGAACGAAGAAAAAAACAACAACAACAAACCAACACACGTGAAACCAAACAAAACGAACACACTGGAACACGAGACGGTACAATCAATCACTGCTTACAGCAAACTGCTGCGCCGCGTGTGAACGTGTGCGTGAAGTGTGTATTTGCATTTAAAACCGAAACTTTTTTGGCTCGCCGGAGTAGAGAAAACCCTCCACAACACCACACGATGTGTTTTGCTACAATATTTCTCTTTCTTTTTGAAGGGACGCTGGGTAGCGTAGGGATGTGTCGAGGAGTGTGTGAAAACAGAGAACAAAAACAAAAAAACGATAATAATAATGCACACTACCAGTCTACCACCATCATCAAACAACACCACCACCAAGAGGCACTTGTTCTCTCCAGTTTTCTCTTTTACTCGTTAAATATACACGGTGTGCACCTATATATAAGGTGCAACGCTGGAGAAGAGGAAGAGCAACAGCCGAACGATGAACCGGTTTGCGGTTCCGGTTTTGCACATCCCACCAAATAGCAACATCGTTTTTAAGTTACCTTTTTTTTTTTAAATCGGTCAAAAATGCGAAAGGCAGAATGACGTTAGCTTCTGTGCTGTGGATTGCCTACCTTTGGGCGGAAACGTATCGTTAGCCAATGTTGGGTGGGAAAGCAGTTTGGACTGGTTTGCTTGCACGTTGGACCGTGCGCTGATTTCGCGAGTGCAGCCAAAGCCAAAGATGAAGATACGTTCTTGTTTCGTTATTTTTTCCACAAACGAAGTTGGATCGGCCTCCACAGCACGTATGTTTCCTCGCAAAACTTACACCTACTACTATTACTACTACTACTTTTCTCAGCACCGGCACTGACTTGTGGCACATACATCCATACATACACATCCAAACACCCCCCCCCCCACACACACATAGACACACACACATATACATTTGCATGCCGTATTTGGCAGGTATTGGTGTCCGGTTTCTGGGAGCTTTAAATTCCAAGCATATCATAACGGTGAGCGACGACAGCAGCGGCAGCGGCAGCAGCAGCGGTAGCAGTGTCGAAGCAGGGCAGATAGATGCCGTAGAAAGCGTAGAAACAGGTACGGGGAGGCATTCTTACCAAACTTACACTTTTTACTCTTTGCTAAGCTAGAAATGTAGAAGGAATGAGCAGGGGAAAGCATGAGTAGGGAAAGGTTGGAATTGCAGCACAAACACAGACACACACACACACAGTCGGAATGGTAAAGGAGGGAAAGGCGGTGGAACTAAGCTAGTTTTTGATACCCAAAAAAAAAAGGAGACGTTTACAATATGTTTCGGCGCTTTGCTCTAAACACTTTCTCTCGTTTTATGGCGCGAGCTTGGCATTAGATTTATTTAGTGGCCGGTATAAGCCGAATGGAACGGAACAACACTACAGAAGGGCCAGTTTAGTCTCCATTGTGATCTTCGTGTTTGATCGATATTGAAATAAGTAAAGCGAGCAATCCATTAGACGGTGAGGTAGGGGCGAAAGAACGAAAATTTATAAATTATTCGTAAACCGCACGAAAACCATCAACACAAGTGTTGGAAAAGTTGTGCTCTGAAAAGTAGTGATGGGAAAATGTTATTCTTCTTTTAAACCGAACGGTGAAACAAAAAGGAATTTACCTCGTTCGTTGAAGCTGAAATGGCCATTTTTCTGTTTTTGGTATACATAAATGAAATATGATAGTTTTTGAAATCCATATAGTTGAAGAATTTTACCAGCTGGCATAATTAAAATAACCGTTGTGTTTGTCATGAATTGAACATCAATCACATGCTTTAATTTTCCATAATATTGGGGCAATGAGGAGACACCTAAAACGAGAAAAAAATACAAAACTTTAAATATGAGCTCTACTGCAGCTTCGGCTAACAATATGTAGGTGAAAAAACCTACTTGCTTACTTCCGTTCCTTAGCATGTTTGTAACTAAAAGCTCATCACTACTGAGTACACCTTTACACAAGCATTGCATACCTTTCAGGAGAGCTTAGAGCTGATGCGTATTCTTAACGCTTGACCGAATCTACGTGTCATGGCCTTCTAGGCGGCTGTTTCGTATTTGGACCAAGCACTCCAAACCACTTGGATGCCGTGCGAGTCGATTGACACTTCATGTGCGATATCGTACAAGAAAGTGACACCAGGCGCCTCCATTTCAATTTATTTTTAATTTTTGAAAAAAAAAGCTCCAAACTGGTGTTGGTTATTACTGAGCGTAGGGTGCATTATGATTCATTTAAAACTAAAACTTGCGTTCTAAACGGGAAGAAAATTTAAAAAGCAAATGAAAAGTGTGTAGACTGCAAAACAGGATAAAAGCAAAACTACTGTATATTTTCACGCTTTTCTGCAGCGTATTTCTGCGGCTTTTTGTTTTCAGCTCCTGTCGCTACACCGTTCGTGTGTGGTGCACAGGGCTTTTTTTCCGAAACTAAAGCCCAAGGATGAATTAAGCCAACGTTCTTTACCATTTGTTCCCTATACTGCACGCATTTAAACACACATCCACACACACACACACACCCACTTTTATATGCACATTCACACACGCCCAGAAACACACGCATGAAAGCAACCAACCAACCAACCATACCAAAACACTATGGCAAAATAGCTAGTAACGGTAGTGCGCGAACAGGTAGATTGATTAGCAAGTGAAGCAGAGCGAAGGCGAACTCCAAGTGAAGCGATGTCTCTTGGACACCAGTGTAAGATAAAACATTTCTAATTCGGCAACCAGTTTTCCCACGGGCGACAACCTAGACCAACCGTAACGATTATCAGCATTTAGGGCGGGTGCAGCATCAGCTATCGAGGGGTTTGAGCGGGAACACTGTTACTCAAGCGCAAGACGAGGTACGAGAAGAGGTACGATATTAAACCTAGAATCACTGTATCAAATATTCTGTTAGATGAACTTCGCCGTGGTGAAGTGTGTAACAACATAACGCATATAAAAATAATCAGTAACGAAGCACAGACAGCAAGATGAACCGGGGGTGAAAGGTGACGATGAAACCGTAAGTGACGCATCGTAGGACCGCTACATCATAGGAAAATGAAACGAATGATTTCAATTTTCACATTTGTACTTTTTATGAATGTTTTTGTTTTTGGTTTCCCTCGGTTGCTTGACGTTTCTTTTAAGAAAGAATCCTTTTTCGGGCCTTTGTTTGTTGACGATTGGCTAACGGGCAGGTTGTGCGTAAGGCTACGGCTTCGAATGACACGTTTTAGTGTGTAAAATACCAGTGCGGGAGAAGGAAAGAGGTTTTGAAAAGAGGTTAAAGAGATGCTTGCAAAAAATCCAAAACCAATGGTAATGAGAGTATGGTTGAGATTAGAAAGCTCATCAACTAGCGTTTTGATAAATTAAAAAATTTTAAATTTTTGAACAAAAACGGCTTAAAACGTTCGTTCAATTACAAGTATTTGCCAGCATTTGTAACAAAGCTTGTTTAAAAGCATTAGCAGTTAAAAAGGAACCAGTTTTTCTTCCTAGATAGAGGGTTTCGTGTTGCACGCGCACGTTGAAGTCTTTTGTTAAACATATCTTCATCTAGAATACTAGGAGCACCTTTTTTATTCTAATATTGTTTTTTTTGTTTTTATTCTCATGATACTGTTCATATAACAACCATTTTAAGTACCTCATTTGTTTCATACTTGTGTTGATGTTCCTTTTTTCTAATTTATCCTGCTATAATGACAAAGTGAAGAAGCAGCTAAGAAATACAAACTCAAAATTACGATAAACTATCATTCCCCGTAATTGTATGGAAAAAAAAGGTAACAAAACTAAAGCAAAGAAACAACCACCCCATTTAAACGTGCATAAGAGATCACCATTTAGTGTAGCCCAGTAACATAAACATCATGAACAAATATTACTAAAAAAAAAAAAAAGAAACACATCCCGTTAATCGTAACATCAGCGCATTCATGCAGAAAACTGCAATTACATTTGCAAATGCGCAAAAACAGCTAAAACATTAAAGCAAAAGAAAGAAAACAAAAATAAAACGGTTTGGAATTTAAACGCAATATCCACGCTATCGACCATGTTTCCCGCATCATCTTAGCACCGCGTGACCAAACCCAAACCAATGTAAAGCAAGTGGCAGAAGCGTCGGCTAAGCGTTCCATTGTACTGTCATACCCCCTCTCGTCATTGTCGTCGCGTATGTCCCTACCAGTTTCGCATGGTATTGGAAATGGTTCAATGTTTAGAGTATGCTTTGTGGCCTCACCCATTTCCCTGTGCAAAAATAATAAAGAAAAGGTATGTGCAGACGACACACGAGACGAAAACCTGAAAGCGAATGGTCACGCAACTGTAAAGCACCACCTATCGCGAACACTTAACACAAGCGTGCAAAGAGGAAAGGTGGCGTTAAGAAAGGCGGCCATTGCAACAAACCAAACTCGAACTAAACGCTCAAATGCTCATGCAAATCATGCAGTATGAATGGTGAATTGGGGCGGGAGGAATACGAAAGAGAGGAGGACACTTTTCCCGTACTTACGTTCAGCTTCAAGTATCGGATACGAGTAACTTTAACGCTTTCCCACTTCCGAACCGGGCTGCCTGCCGGAAGGTCACTCGGGCCATACTACCGAGCGCATAAAGGCATACCAATCATACCGCTCCCGGCTCGTACAAGCCGCTGAAAGGGGAAGCAGAAGGTAATAACGTAACAGCACACTCACACTCAAGCACACGCAACCCAACCGTAGCTTAAAATCGAACTGCGTGTGGTGATGCAGCAGAAAAAAGGGAAAAGCAAACCAAACAAAACAGGAGGAGATAATACTCTAATGTCTCAACCACTGCCACAGCGTACGAAGATAATTAAGCGAACCGGAGAAAGCAGCATTTCAGCCGAAGCAGAGCAGAAAAGAAAGAAGGGCAAAGGTGTATTGCGAATAGAAAAGCGCAAAAAGTATAACTGCAGATTAGTAGCGAGAAATAAATGCAACAGGAAAGGAAGAAGTGAACACAAACGAACGAAAAACTTAACCCACTAATAACAAGAAACAAAACAAAAAATGCAAGAAAAAAACAAGCAGTCTTAGTTACAAAAAAGGATTCCGTAAATTGACATTCCCTTTATCGTCTTACAGCAGTAGTAGAGCAACACAATAGAGGAAACGCTAAAAGATAAGAAAGAAGAAAAGGAATACATTACGCCAACAGGCAAAGAAGAACAACATGCAGTAGCAAAAACATCACATCGAGAGCGATGGCGCAAAAGTGAAAGGAAAACGCGAAGAGCAAACAAAAAAAAACAAACAAATTGGTAAACTAATAGATGAGTTACAGAACAAAGAGGCAACAACTTGTTCATAAAAAAAATGGAATGGAATGGAATTTGCGCTGCATAAAATAAACTCATCAATATGCAAGAATAGCCAAGAGAGAAAAAAAAACAGAAGAAAGAGAAAAGCGCAAAGTTAAAGCAACAGATACACTAATAGACAAAGCGAATCCAATGGTAGGCAAATCCAAATGAGGAAAAAGGGTGTGACAATGCAAAAAAAAGGATGGATGAGGTAAAAACAAACAAAAACAGAACCGAAAAGCCCATTATGTAAGCGAATCCGAAGGAAAAGCTAAAGAAATCGAAGCAAGGAGTTTGGAGGAAGGAATAAATTAAAAAAAAAGGTAAAATATTAATGAATATTTAAAAGATATGTTATGAATATATATAAATATATACATGATAAATATAAAAACAAAACAACAACAAACACTGTCGTTTGGTTTCATTTTCGGAGCGCTTGATGACACTGTATGAAAAAAAGAGAACGAATGAGAACGAGTAGCAAAGTGTTTTTTGCACAATTTTTATTTTAGCTTTTTTTCCTCCCGTTTTTGTCGGTTTGAAGGTGTGTATATAATGTACTGGGTTGTCTTTAAATTGTATTTAAATGTTTTTCCATTTTTTTTGCCTTTTATTTTATAAAACGATAGAATCGTGCCCATTTACCATTGTGGGTGTGTTTTGGGTGTTGGCTTCTTTTCGTTTGATCAATAGTATCATAATAGAATATATATGTATATCTATATACTGGTTTGTTTGTTTTTTTTTGTGTTGTTGATTTAATTAACGTTTGCTAAGTGTCGGACACTCAATCTACGGGTTTGCCGGTTCTTTCGCTTTTATACTTTCTTATGCTAGCAGCTCTTAGTTACCATGGTTACTACCCCTTCCAGTCTCTCACTGCGATCGCATCGATCAATGCTTCTATTTCTTAGGACTTTTTAGGACTCCTCCTTAGCTCGTGCCTTGTCTCTACTGGGATGCTGTATACTATGTTGATTGATGTACACTGAAACAATTGCACTACGGTATTGATTTTTAATTTAAGAAACGGTAATAAGTTTGGTATCGGTACGTCGGTACTATTTTCCCTCCGTCCGTGTGTTCAGTGGTATAAGTTTGCTTAGCTTTAGTTCGTTTAGCTCTACTGGCGACTACTGTTGGTTGTGATTTAAGCAAGGAAATCGTTACAGTAACAGTACCAGCGAGACAAACTTTCTTAAAGAAAAACGTACATTTTACCTTTTTAAGAAAAAAAAAACAAATTAAACAGAACCTTTGAAATCATATTGCTACTTTTTTCGTTTCGCTTATGTCCATCGAAAACGAATAGCATATTCCACAGATAATTTCTTTCTATCGCTTACATATATAAACGTAACAACAATTTGGCCACGGATTTTCTAAACATTATTCATGTCACAACAATTGACGGCTGCTTGTATGGAGCTGAAGTGCTACACCATTGCGCCTGAAAGGTATGCAATAACGCCCAACGAGTATGCTACGGCACTGTATCCTTGCGTCGTGCTACATCTTTTTAGACCGTACGTAGGATGATTCTGATGCCGGATGTGTGTGTGTGTGTGTTATGTGTTTGTGAGATTGAGCTATTAACTAAGTGTACAATTTGACTAATTTCAAAGGTTACGCACACACCCGCGCTCTGCAATGTTCATTCATTTGTCTTTTCTAAATACTGCTCCACGGTTTCTGCTTTCCATCACCGTTGACACGTGAACTACACTGTAAAGAAAAGCTTCGTGGTTTGGCTGTTGCGGTAATACTTTTGTTTTTATATTTCACTCGAGTAAAATAAGTTATAACGCACTCACTTTGTCTGGCACCATCTTAACGTTAACTAAACTAAGTGTTTTTATATGTATGTACTCATCGTAATTTACCGTTTGGCTAAAGTCTCTTTCTCTTTTCTGCTCTGTTTTTTTTTCATTTTGTTTTTTTTTTGGTTTTGTTTTCACGATAATTAATTCATCTACTTCTGTTTGGTTGCTATGACACCCAATCGTGTCCTCTCACCTACACTGCAAAGGGGGAAACAAACACATCTTTTTGCTTTGGTAGAATAGTTTGTTTGAATTTTTTATTTAAGTTTTACGATAAAAATCTTTCCTTCCTATCATTGTGACGCATTACCGGAAAACGTCACTAGCACATCAAAGAGGATAAAAGCGGAAAACGAGAGAAAAAGGTACTGAAATATATCAATAAATTATGCGTAAAGCTAAACTATTCTGCTGTTAACAATTTCTGTGATTGATGGCCAGAGTTTCCCCTCTATTTGAATGCACTTTCAGGCCCTTACAAGCTTTTCGTTCGCTTTTGTTTCCCCAAATTCGTTTTTAAATTCATTACCAATGCTTGATTTAAAGCCATGGCTTGTAATGTAAAATCCATTTTTTCGCATACTTAACAGCGGAACAGTGGAACTGTTTTCGTTCGAGTCAAAAGCTCCTTCTACTAATGATTAATCACTTGTAAAATATAAAAAAAAAAAAAGTAAGTAACACACTTGTTTCGTATCATTTTGCTGACCCGATTGTTTGGGCCAAATAATAGCGAC
Organism: Anopheles epiroticus; assembly: GCA_000349105.1. Classification (NCBI taxonomy): domain Eukaryota; kingdom Metazoa; phylum Arthropoda; class Insecta; order Diptera; family Culicidae; genus Anopheles; species Anopheles epiroticus. The sequence continues at coordinate 26,615 of KB671954.1, read as the reverse complement.
CAATCATTATCATAAGACCCTTTTCTGAATGCGTCAATTGGGACACACGAGGACAACCGATAGCATTGCACACGGCTACGGTTTTAGTGTGCACTCCGTATAATTTAAAGCCTTTCGAGGGTTTTGATTACACAAACCAGTTAACTTTATCACTACATTAATTCATCGCACAAAACAGCGAAAAAGCGACGCATTTGAGGGGAGAAATTCAAACAAAACCGTGAAGCATTGTTTACTAACGTGTTACATTGTTTTGTAGTTCAACTATACATGATTGTTTAAATTTTCTGTAAACTACCTTCATGATTTTTTAATTACGGATTTTTGATACACTATCGGTACATCTCATTGGCTAGCAAACTGCTTGATGCAGTACAAGAAAATCATTCCGAAGCGGCTGTTCATAAACCATGCACTGCTGTTTTCTACTATTTCGGTATTTTATGCTAGTCTGTTGCTAAATTGACCTGTCCTGGCGCTTAATTGATATCGTGTTTTACTGTTATTTAATCTGTAGTTTTGTTTTTCAATTAATTAAAAATCGAGAAAAGTAAAGAGGCGAAAAAATAAGTAAATTGAGGAAGAAAAAAAGGAAACATAATACCATAACATTCATGTTAAGAAAGAGAAAGTCAACGCATAATAAATAGAATACAGGATCTAACTCGAAAGTAGACGAAGTATAAATGTAAAACTTATGACGAAATAGAGAAAAAAGAAGTGGTAGAAAGAAAACATACATTCAAATAGATTGAAATAAGCTAGGAAGAGAGAAAAGCAACAACAGTTGACCGTAAAAAGAAAGATAAAAAAGGCATTTCCGCGGCAGTGCGCTGGCGATGGTTGCTACAGTAACCAGCCATCACCGCAAGATAGAGACAGATGGCGGAAGGGTGTGCTAGTGTGTTTCTTTCCTCGCGTGGAGCTAGCCCATGCTTACTAGGATGTGGGACGCCATAGTAGAGGGTTTGACACGGTTGCATCGCTGTATCGCTTTAATTCATTGTTGCCAACAAGAATCTCATAATTTTGCACACTTTTACTTTCGATTGTATGAATGTTTGAATGAACGTAACACGCACTTTTAATGCAGGAAAGGAAATGTATGTTTAGCAGATCAGCGAAACGACATTCGAACAGAAGTAGAACACAAACAAAGGGAAAAAGATGGCGAAAGCAGTAGCATCAGCAGTAGCATGTGAAAGAAGACATGTAGCAGGGTAGAAGCTGAACGAGAGAAAAAAAAGGAAACGAACAATACGATGGTGGAAAGCCGGCAAGAGATTTTCATCGACGAACAGTACAGTGTGATGGTAAAAGGTTGTACAAGGAGAAGAAGAAGAAGAAGAGGAAGAAGAAGAAGTAGAAGTGCGCAGAGTAGAACAGCAGTCATAGAGGACGGAAGAGACGTACGAAAGGAGTAATGGATAGAAAGGTAGCAGCACAAAGAGGTGTGATGTTTTTTTTTTTTAGTTTAAAGACTTTTATTGATAGTAGTATTTAAGTTTTCTTGTAGTAACAGTTATTGATTATCCAAGCAACTTATAAGTATGTAGATATAGATTTTTGTTTAAACTAAAAACATATAGTTAAAAAGAGGGACAGACAGTATTGTAGTAATGATATCAAAATACACAGGTAAAATAAACGGAACATCCATTCTGTTGTTGGTTCACTTATTGTTTTTGTTGTTTTTGTTGTTGTTGTTGTTGCTGTTGTTCGCACACTGCCCGTGTATCTCGTGCATCTTGCCCACGTACGCACCTGGGGCACCTGCTCTACGCGACAAACCATCCTTCACACAGACGGACACACCGATACACACACACACACCCAAACACCCGCACTCATAGTGGCGGCTCCTTACGTACGATCATCATCTGCTTTCGCTTTTCCTTCGATTGGGTGCCGCTTGTGACCCACTTGTTTTGTTTGATTCGTCCTATCTTTTCTTCTATCGAGAACTAGACTTGAGATGTGTGTTGGGATATGTTTTTGTATGCGCATTGTGTGTGAGCGCGCTTATGTGTGCGAGTGTTTGTGGGTGTGTGACTGTGTGGGTGGGGTGTTGTTCATGTTTGAGTGTCGCTTTTTGTTATGATAAGAGTAATAATAAGCAGAAAAAAGAATTGTAAAAATAAACATATTCACTAAGATAGACATTAAAAAAAAAAACAAAACCCGAAACAGTAAAAGAGGAAACCATATGATTGGCAAAACACGACGACATCGATCGTGCATCTTTTCCTTTCGCTCTCCTCCGTTTATCTCTTCTCTTTCTCTTCCCTCTTCCCTCGCTGTTTTGTGTTGTTTCTTTTTTATCTCTCTTTCTCTCTCTCTCTTTCATTCGTTCTTTTTCTTTTTCTCCCCCTGTTAGATACCCTTTTCCCAGTACAGCTTGCGCAAAAGGCGACAATTTTAAATTATCTTACTTAGCTGCCGCCGGTGTGTCACGGCGGGCTTATAATTGTTTTCCATTCAAACGCCACCGTTAACGCTTAACCGCTACACCAAAAAAGTGTGACAAAAACAAAAACAACACAACGCTTTCAACTATAATAATAAACTCCTCACTTTTATCGTCTTCCTCTTCAGCGCCTATCCCGGTCCTTTTTTTTTTTTCCCGTGAGTGTCCATTTTGTCTATCTATATAATGTTGCAGGGGGGTTTTTTTTTGTATGCAGCAGGTAGTAATAGGCAAATAGCAGCCAGCATGCTACCGTTCGTGTGTTCTCCGCGGTGCTATCATTTTATGCACAATAAATCGATCGTAATTGAAATCTCTGTTAATGTTGTTCCATTTCATGTTTGCTTTGTTGCGTGAGGAGCAACGAATGCGGGGCGGGGAAATAAGAAAACGGTTACATTCTTTTCTATGAACACGGTTCCCTTTGCCGCTGAACAACCCGTGTCCGCCCGTGCGTGCTGCGCGATCCTCTCATCGGCGATGCTCATCGGTGATGGTGATCGTCGGATGGGGAGCAAACGCTTTGGCGCACGGGACAGAACGAGGAAAGAGGGAAGGCGAAGAGAAAGAAATAGAGAGAAAGAGAGAGAGAGAGATAAAGATTGAAAAAGATGCTTTCAATAGTGATAGTGTAGTAGTAGTAGTAGTAGTGGTAGTAGTAGTCGTAGTAGTAGTAGAGGAAGAAGTAAGAGTTAGTGTTTAGTGATAGTAGTAATAGTGATAGAGTAATAGATAATACTAGTAGCTATAGTAGCAGCATTCTGTACTTCCGTTCCATTTGTTTTTTTTTTTGTATTTACTGTGTATATGTGCTGTGCCCGTGTTTTGCAACTGTTTTGCATTGATATACGTTGTAAACGAATCGGTCCTCTTACACGGTGAGAAACTTATAGCTAGAAAATGGGTACTAAAATGAGACGTTAATAAAAAGTAAAAAACCTTAAGCGGACTGAGAAAAGAAATTAAAAGACGCAAATCTTTCAACCAAAGAAATACACAGCTATAATATGCATTAGCATACGCATTTCAGTGAAGTTGCTTCAGTGAACCGAGAATGGAGAAGTAGATACGCATAAAGGAGCTGCTTTCCTCTGCTATCCTCTCCTGTACATTACTGTCCCCATTCAACCATTCGCTCGCTCTCCCTCGTTTTTTTTCCTGTTGTTGTTGCTAGTTTTTTTTTCACATTTTAACAGATTTGATTGTTTCATAACTGTTGGTCATGTGTGTGAGTGTGATTTCTTCTTCTTCTTCTTTGCTTTAGCCAATAGTGAGTTTGTAAATCTGATCTGATCCCGTGGTTTTGTTCGCTTTGCTACTTGTCCGGCCGGTCGGTGGTGATGGGGAGGCTTCACTTTTGCCGGTGCTTCTAGTAAGATAAGGATAGGTTTGCGATTGGGTTTGTTTTTGCTTTGTATTCCATATTGATATATAAGCTACACATAATGAAGAAGATTCAACCGTACGCGCTTATTTTGTTTTTGCCTCGCTTCCCACCCACACACACACGCACGCACATACACATACACACACGATCGATATGATTTTCGTGTGCTGCATTTTGTGTTTTTGTGTGTGTGTGTGTGGTTGAAGGGTTTAGCGTTTTAAGGGTGTGAGTGTGTGAATAATAGAGCTTGCTCTTATAGACCATTCAGTTTTGTGTTTCATTTGTTTTTTTTTTGTTTTAAAGATTTATCGCTAAAATATAACATCATCTGATTGTCGAGATTTCTCTTACATATAATATTTCAATCTCTTGCGCCACACCATGCGTCTCCACCGTAACTCTATAGTACGCGTGTGCGCGTGCGTGTGTGTGTTTCTGTGTGTATTTCGTTTTGCACACCCACACACACACACACACACACACGCACACACACGCCCACACAATTCCTGATTTGTTTGTTTGCTACCTTTCCTTTAAATACATGCTTACTGCACGGGTAGAGAGATTTGCTTCAATAGCGTGATTTCTCGCTCCCTGCTCGATTCTTCCTAACGGGCGCCCCCGATTGGACACGCCACTACTTAAACCCTTTCTCTCTCATGAGGGGTTTGTGGGCCCACTCACGTGTGCGACACTCGTAATTGTGGGTTGCCCCCCACCCCCCCCATGGCTTTACTTTCGCTAATTTGATTCCCATCCATTCAGCTGCGTGCGTTATACATCATAGAGATAAGAGACACAAGGGCAGAGGGATAGCTCGTATCATTTGCTTCGGGCAAAATGTTTCGTGTGCATGATGATAATACATTATGAGAAAAGATTCTTTCTCCCTTCCTCTTTCTCTCTTTCTCTCTCTCTCTCTCTCGCTGTAAGAGCCTTCTTCTAACTTTCTGTTATCTATTTCTCTAGCTCTCCCCTTTCATCTCTAAACGTTTACATTAACGGTGTGAAACCACCACTCGTCCACTACTTCTGATTATCTTTGCCATCTGTGTTTGCCGGAGAGGGAAATGAGAGATAGAGTACAGTTTTGTTTTCTATGTGTGTGTGAGTGTGTATTGATCCGTTAGGGGTGGCTGTAAATATTTCGTGGGGCTGTTTTTCTTCTTCTTTGCTCTTATCGCCCCACTTGCAGTGCACGATCTTTCTCCCGTGCTAATGATCACCAATTCGTGCATGTGGAAGAAGCAAAACCCCTATATGCACCATCCCGTTCCATTACCGTCGCTCCTCATCTTAATTTTTGTTTTTGTTTTTGGCCATCATGTTTTCTTCTCTCGTATCGCTGTACCACAAAACTTCATTCAAAATTATTTACTAAGGTTTTTGTTTTTTTTCTTCTTTTTCTTTCGTTCTAAATTTTGCCATCAATTTTGCCTAATAGTTTTCTTTTCAAGTTTCCTGTGTGTATGTGTGGATACTTTGCTTTATGTTTTATATAGAAAATAATTCACGCAAGGGGTTCGCGCACCACGCCGTTTGATTTGTTCTACCTGTTTGTCACTGATTCGGTTTCACTTCATTGGTTGGTTCTTTCTCTGCATCACTGTTCTCTGTTCTCTTTCTCTATTTCTCCATGTTTCTTTTCTCTCTCTCTCTCTAACTCTCTCTTTCTTTATTGTTCGGATCGAGTATCAAACCATTCCCTCTGTTGACTCTGTTCGTATCCTTCCATTTTCACATTGCCATGTTCGCATTCTTCAACTTGCTGTACTGTCTACCGTACGCACAAGGCTCTACTACACACACACACACACTTATTATCCCCATCTGTGATCGTCTTCAACGAAGAACGGGAACTATTGTGATCAAGTGCAAAGTAGTAGAAGAAGTGACAGCAGCAGCAGCAGTAACAAAGAGGCAACCCGTTAGCCAGCAGCTTTTGTTCGCGCGGGGAATGAAAATGAATTTGATTCTGATCAGATACCAACAATAACGCGCTCCAACTCCTTCATTTGAACAAGGAGTTTGACAGGAGGAAAAAAAACAACGTTAACATTAACAGACAATCACTCTCGCCTTTACAACATATACAGATGCAAACACGTGCACGCACGACAACTAAAAGGTTAAAGGGCTTGTGTTTTCTTTACATGCTTGAACACAAGGAAAAAGCCTACGGAAAAGCGTTTGTAACACAGTGCGTAAGAACAAAGGCGGAAAGTACAACAAAGTAAAACCTTAACCAAAGCATCTCCTCCTCCTCCTCCTCCTCCTCCTATCAATCGGAGAGCGTTTGTTTGTTTTGTTTTTGTTTCTCTTCCTCCATTCCTGAGGAGAGGAGAGGGAAAACTTCTTACAACAGAAATTTTCATTCGCCGTTTTGAACGATATTGCACCTAAGAGCTCGAGGAGGAGGATGGTAAGAGGTTCTACAAAGCTGATTGTTTGTTTTTCGTTGCAAACCACCCCACAAATGGGTGAAATGAAATGAATTATGATAAAAAGAAAATATGATTTTATCAAAAAAAAAACAAATGTTCCACTATGTGAAAATAAAAGAAAGTGTTGCTTAATGTAAGACAACAACTGTTTTATCCTAAATCGATGTCATGCTTGTTGCCTGGGTGGAAATATATTCCTAACAAACACCATCCACCTGTTGCTGTGTTCGTCACACGACACAAAAACAAAAGAAAAATAAAGGAAAAACGGTATAATCTCGATATTTAATAAATCTCTCCTATTTGCTAAAACTAAATCTATTGTAACAAAACAAAAAAAAAACACACATCGGGGGAAAGCTACCGTTCTGTTGGAGCAAAACCGGATAGAAAGAAGCGAACAAGTACAATGTGTCATTGATCATGTGTGCAAGGTGAAACACAGAAAGGAGAAAAGATGGAACAGAGCGAAACATGAAAAGAGAGTAACAAAAACACGTAAAACAAACGTATACGGGAAAGGATAAATGCACACTAGAGTATACAAATAGTATCGCAACATCTACTCAATAATGTTGATAAACATAATTAAGAAAGGGAGAGCGAGAGATCGAGAGAAACAGAGATACAGATAGGATGAAGCAGAGTAGCAATGGTGTCTTTGTGAGAGAAAGAGAAAGAAATAGAATAACGCTGGTTCTACCCCGCAAGTTGGGGGAAAAAAGGGAAAGGCAGCAGTAGGCTGTTCTCGGTCCCAATTGCAGTAGACAAGGACCCGTTTAAGAGCGGTGAAATTAATGCTTCTTGTATGTGTTAGAACTAAAGCACAAGGTATAAACTTTTACCCGCTAACCGCTTTTTTGCGTCTAAGCGCTTGGAGAGCTGACTGCAGGACGACACTCATAGAAAATAGGCGTAACGCACCACACGCATCCTCCGCGACGCAAAACTCGTAACTTCTAATTCAAGTATTAATAGTTATTACAATAATATAATTGTAATATTGTTTTGTAATAATAATAATAATTATAAAAATAATGATAATCATATAACTATGCAGTAATTGGTTGCCCAGTGCCCGTTTAATCCCTGTTCTTAACAGATACCCTAAACAATACTGGAAAATATTTCAATTCAATGTATACCGCGTCCACCCTCAAGCCCCCTGGCCCGTCCGTTCAGCTGCCTTTTATTGCCCTGTGCCTTAAATGTCGAATAATACCTAACCGGAGCGGTAATTGCTTTGCCCTGACCTCGCCATTCCTGCAGCTTGCTGCACTAAACGCCGTATACATTACAATAACACGGCGCGATCTTACAAATAAAACAAAAACCCTGACATGTATATGAAATTCGAGAGTACGGGTGAGAAGAAAAAATAATAAACGTAAGCTTAAACTAAGCTGAAGGGAAACATATCGCTGACGAATAAAACGATCCGTAACGGTCAGTCGGTAGCGGTTACGGTCGATCACGAGATCGTGCGATCGCAAATGTTTGTGTGTACCTGCGCTCGTTCTATTCCTTGCTCCCTCAATCTCCTTCTCTCCTGCTGTTAGCTCTCACATGATCGTTCACCATCATTTGCTACAACAAAGCTTTCCATTTTCCTCAAGCAACAAACCATTCTGGCAACCCTGTGCGGTATTAGCTTCACAGTTTGATATCGAATCTTGATTAAGCCACCGGTGCGCCGGGCCACCCTTTCAACACCACATTATGTCTTACAGCTAACTTACAGCTTTTTGTGTGTGTGTGTGGTTTTGTTGAAACAACATTTAAATATTTCTATGTAATTGTTTATCGCAGGAAATGGGCACGGGGAGACCAGTTTATGGGGGCTGGTAGTTCCTTCATGACATTGTTGGGTAGCCTCCCCCTAACTCCTAACTCAAATGCCGGTTTGATTGATTGATTTGATTGCCCCTGTTCCCCTGCAAAATGGGACATAAACATTGGGTTTTGCGCTGTTACCCCACACACATACTTGGCTAATAGGTGATTCATGATTCCATCAACGGCAAACTTCAACACTACTACAAATTTACTAAATTCGCTTACATTGTTTTACACGTATCCCATACACACGCCCACAGTGTGACACCGTTCTGGTTCGATTCGGCCCGAGCAGTCGGCCCCTCCACATACCGTGGTGTATTCCTTGATTCCTGGCCACTCTGCTTTAAACTTCTTCTCTTTATCTTGCAAAATGTTTGTATAAGATGATACGGGTTTTTTTATACGTGTCTGCGGGTGTGAGTCTGTAAATGTATGAGTGGGATGTTTGTTAGGTAAATTTAATTAATTCAACGCTATTTTTCACCGTTTTACCGGTTCTGTACCTTTTCTCTCTTCCGCACTTCCCAGTTCTCTACCTAGTCGGCGAATTACGAATGGTTTGTTTGGTTTGTTTTCTCCTTTTCTTTTGATTTTCTGATATTTTGTCGCTGATATTTTTTTCCACTCTCTTCTATTCACTCTACGCTCGTGCGGGTGTGCGCGGAACAGGAGCATTGTGCCACTCGTTTTTTTTCGCTTTGTTTTTGCTAAACAATTCTCTAAATTTGCATTTTGCTTTCTCTCTTTTGTTGTTTTCTTTTAGTTTAGTTTTGTTTTTGACATAAAGATATATTTTGTTCCCATTAAACACTCTTTGATCTGTTCGCTTTGCATGAGTTGGCTTTTGTTTTAGGTTTCGTCGCGAACGGACGTGATAAGAAAGTATTCTAGTACTTGCGCAATGTATCTTTGACCGTTGTTTGATTGTTTCTGTGCATGTTCGCAAGTGTGCCATTTGCTAAACGAACGCCTCTCAACCACCTTGTAACAAGTGACGATTCAACATGAACAAACAAATTACCATCGACATTTGTTACAATGCGGCATCATCTTTCTTCCCCTTACACACACACACACGTGCGCGTACGCATATTGCACATACACAAAAAGCCTTTTCCTAATTTCCAAACGCGCAAGTACCGATCAGCCTAATGATATATAGTAATATGTATATAGAATGTTCTTCCGTTTGTTTTGCTTCACATCGCTCTTTTTCTTTTCCCAACCATGTGTTCCTGTAATGATAGTACAACATCAGATGTTTCACTACTAACATTCTACACCTTACATTAATCATGTTCAAATAGTAACTTGTCTCTACTACTGGCTATGTCTGGGTGTTCATGTGTGTTTGTTCTGTTTGTATTCCTTTCTCCGTTTCGCTTCGTGTTCGCATCTGTTTGTTGCTGTCAACCCATTGCTCTAGCCGCTGTGCCATACTAATAAGGATTCTATTTCCTCTAGCATCTTTCTTTCCTATTCTTTCCCGTCATTCTATTCTCACTTTTGCAGTAGTAGCAACAGCAGTATCTTCAGCAATCGCTATGGTATTGAAACGAATGCCTTCCAATCTGCACACGAGACGCGACGCGACGAAAAAGGGAACTACAGCACAGTACGTCAGTGTTTGTGTTGTGTCTGTACGGTTTTTATGATATTATGCAAAAAAGATTGTTTCCTCCATTTCCGCGTGCTGCTTATTTCTTCGTTTAGGCTACTGTAACGCATTTTGGCCAGGACCCGATTGGTGGAGCCCCGTGTCTTACGAACATATTTCCGACAATTTGGCACACCCGTTCACCTCCTTTCTGTGTGGGTGGGTGGGTGTGTCTTTCCCATTCCGTGTTCCGTACCACGGATTTTGCTTCCCATTTGCCGCGATCATGCCGAGGTCGCTGTTGTTGCTGTTGTTGCTGTGTTGGTTGTTGAAGAGGGAGAGGACAATGAGGAGAAGGTGGTGATGGTGTTGGTGGTAGGTGAGTTTGACGCCACGGTACTCGTATTGTTGCCTGCTACGGTCTCTTCGCTGACCGATGCTGGATCGATCTGCGAGGCCGAATGAGACACTCTCGGGGTTAGTGTTGATGGTGGTGGCGGTGGCGGTGGTGGTGGCGGGGGCGGTGGTGGTGGTAGTGGTGGTTGCGGTGGAACTACTGCTGGCAGCTGTACCGGCGATGTAGCGTGTTTGGCGCTCGCATACGCGGGCGCTCGCAGTTAGATGTTGGACTTGGAGAAGCTGACGCGCAAATGGTTCGACTCGGACAGCTGGTAGTTGTGCATCTTGATCAGGGCGCACACCGCCTCCTCGATCGAGCTGAGCTGTATCAGCGCCATCTTGTGATCCTTCCTAAAAATGGGGATTGTTAGGGTGAAGGGAAGCGGATTAGCGTTTCTGTGGTGCATTAACAAGACGCTTCAGTTAACTTACGGGAAAAATTTGAAAGCTTTTACTTCAAAACTGTTCTTGGTGAAAGCTTCCTTAATTTCATCCTCGGTTACGGTTGCTCTGTAGGGTAGAAAAGTAAAGGCAAAAAGATTTATTAGTTTTTTTTAATAACAAGAACTCAATAACATCTTGTCTGTGAGCTAAATGAACTTCAAGTTTAGTTGTGTTAATAAGTCCTTTTCTTTATCTGGTCTTTTTCTCTCAATCCCACCTTTGCACACACATACAAACACCTTCCCAGCATATCGTCATATTCGCTCGATAGCTACAATGGTTCAGGCACAGCTAGCAAAAAGCCATTTTCGCCTTTAATTACATTATCATAATAATTCCCCTAATGAAATTGAGCGTGAAAAGAACGGACACGAGGAAAGTGCTTCTCAGTGGTAGTAGTAGTGTGGTGACTTTATTACGCGAAGAGGAAAAGAAAAACGGAAAATGTATGTCCACCCTGCCCGAAAACGGAAGAGAGAAGGGCAGGTGTTGAACGGTTTCTAGCACCTTGACACATTCACCCACTACTGCCACGGATAACGATCGTGGTTTCTCCCACTACCCAAGACCTTCGAGCGGTTGGTGAATGGGAAAAGCAAAGAGCAAAAGCAGGCTGGAACTGTCCCGCGCAGTTACCAGGAAACATTGGGCCACCGAGAATGGACGGCGACTTTTGCTCGTGTTGTGCGGGTTGCGACTTCGGGACAGCGGGAGCAGTAACGTTTCTTTATGAGTTATGGTTTTCATTTCGTGGTAATTATGTGCGTCACACAGACGAGCAAGACGGAACCGCGAAATGAAGGAAGCGGAGTCGCACTGGTTGGTGGTATATAAATAATTATGTTTTCTGCAGTGATTGGTTTGCTGCAAGTGAAGGTGAAAAAACTACCTGTAGCGCGTGAAGCGGTTTGTTCTAGCGATGGGATTACATTCCATAAGCAGCTCAATAAAAGAGCTCGCTTTATGGTGCTTCGCCTAATTAAATCTCTCTTAAGCAAGAGGGAAGGAGCTTGTTGCGTACGGGACTTAAACAACAAATGTACACAATTAGGTGTGAAAACTGCAACATACCAAAGCGGATTAGTCCAGCAAAGGAAGCATCAACACAGTGCTAAATATTAATAATCTCCAGGGCGAGGATTATATTGCAACAGTTGTGCTTGGTTCTTCCCGGCGCTGGTCCACACTCCTTTGCAGTGCCTTTTCCGAAAAGGATTCCAGTAGCACGTACAATACCATCCATTAACTTTTATTGCCTCCCGATTGGAGGTTCTGCTGCCCACACGTTGGCTTTATGGACACTCGCTGCAGCACCCGGGGCTAGTTTCAAATCCACTTATTTAGTTACAATTATCTCTGTTGGTCTGCCGTAAACACACACACACACACACACACCGGTTTCCACAGATGGAAACTCACCCTCTCGCATTAAGTAATATAATTGTGGAAAATCTAGCACGACTCGCACCATAGTAGGAGCATAAGCACTGGTTAAAGCGCCCACCATTTGACCTACAATCTACACTCGCATAACTGTCGCGCCACAGCCAAGCTGGTCGAGAAGGAGACTCATTTGCTCGGTACAATAGCTACCATTTCCACCTTTCCACGATCATCTTGCCCGAGAAAATAGGTTTCCAAGCGCACCCGACATAGAGAGAGAAAGAAAGAGGGAGAGCTCCCCAAGCGATGGTTAATTTATCGACCATGTCCGTTCAGCTCCAAGGAGACAACGGTGGGAGAGGAAGTACAGAGGGTACAACAAACAAAAGGATTAAAAATCCCACCCTCCCAATCAGTGTTTTTGCCAACCCGGAGGAGATCAACCCTTTGGCGTACGAACGGTGGAACGAACTACGAAGCAGTAACGGAGCATAAAAACCGAACACCATCCCACAGCCTAACCAGGACTTCCACCAGCTTCGAGCTTTGCTGGAGCTTGGTAGAAGCAGGGTACACAGTCTGTTCCCTGCAACTGCACACAATCCACTCCAAACGCTCCATTGGCTTGGTTGTGGTTTTGTAGCGAATTTGTAGACAGGCGTGCCGGGGCGCGAGGAATAATGCGGGATGAAAGAAGATAATTAAAAGTTTGTTTTCTTTCCACCTCGACTCACGCTCGCCCTCTCTCTCTCTCTGCTGTTGCTACTCGGTTCGTTCTAAGTTCTGTGACCCATTACACCACCCAGGGCTCAGGAGGATAAGTTCTTTAATAGTTACAGCAAAGTACTGCCATTCTCTCTCTCTCTCCCTCACTCTACTTGGGCCGCCAGTGTCCTGTCGAGGTGATGATGATGCTTTGAGACCAAGAGACGAGAGACAACGGTTGGACTTTAATTCCGTTTCTTTGGCATAATCATTCGCTTGGCACGGAGGGAGGAAGGTGTGAGGTGCGGGAAAATTACTGAAGTGGATTATGCATAAAAGTGTTTCCATGTCGCTTTTTCTTCTTTGGCGGGTGGTCGAGTGCACACAACCGCCAGCAGCAGTATCACGGGCATCAGCTGGTGTTTTTACTCGGGTGCTCAAATCACACACCTTTAAAATTCTTATCCACTTGGTGCGGGCTGCGATCTACTTCAGGAGAGCCGTGCGTTTGAAAGCGGATTATTATTTCTTCCCGGGCTTCGGGAACGGAACAAAATCTGCAAAATGAAAGGAAAATATTTGCAACCAAATCCTGTTGGGCAGCAGCACTAGCAGAAGGAGCTTCGCAGCCGTGTGCAGAGTGTCCACCGTAGTCGTTATCAATGCTTTCCACTTCCCTTTCGAACGATTTGAATTGGCTGAGATTGTGAGGCAAGGGCAAATGGAGGACGAGGGTTCATTAACACTGGCGCCACGCATATAGATACTTACGGAATGTTGCTTAAATGCAGTGTAGCAGATGGTGGATAGATGTTCTGGTAGTTTTTGCTGCCCGGCTTCTTGAATCGATGCAGCGGGTTTTGTGCATAGTCGCGGGTCAGCCCGGCGTCCGGCTGGCCCTCCTTCGGCAGCTGCACCGCCTGATGTTTGCTCGGCATCACGCGGATCGTTTTGTTCCAGATACGAAGCTTATCCAAATGGGTCATGGCTGGCGAAAAAAAAAAAGGTAGAAAAACAATCCATGATCAAATGTTCAATTTCGGTTGGACTTATTTATTTAGATTAAGCTCTACGCAGCAAACACATCACTCCCCCTGGTCAATTGGCAATAGCAACGATCCACACGCACAACGCCGGATGTGGCACGGTGGTGGCGGTAAGCCATTTGCCTGCTACAAATAAACCTTTCTGACTTTTCAAAGGCCCCACAAATTATGTTGTGCAAGCCTCGGGGCAAGGACAAGGTATGACAACAACGGTAGTACCGGTGATTTTCATGGCACCGCCTTTCGCGATTGTAACCGGAAAAGAGATATGGGGAGAATAAAAAGCTTTACTTTTTCTCTGCTTTGTACCAACAGCTCTGTACATGGTTCAAGTATCCTGTAGCAGAAGAAAAAAATCGCCCCTTTTGCACACAGAAGGGTGCTAAGGGGATGGATCAACCGGTTATTAGGATGTAAACATTTTTATCAATTATTATTTAATGTGTAAACGTTACACTGCTTGTAGTGGTGAAAGAAGCAGCAGAAGAGCCGCGAGTGGATAATGATGTTGAGCAAAAGCCATGAACTACCAACGCACCACCATAGTCAGCGAGGAAACGAAGCGGCAAACATGCAAGTGGTGTCGATAGCATGTTTGCCGGTTGCAGACCAAAATTAACAACATCGATAAATACAAAGAAGGCAGTGAGAGAAAAAGTTGATTGAAATAAATAAACATTGGCACTGCACCAACTTATAAAATAAATAAATAAACATTGGCACTGCACCAACCAATCCACGCATGGGCACGGTTTGGCTGCATCCGGCGTAGAGGAGAAGCACTGATGGTTTTCCACTGAGTGCTCCGGAAAAGGTTTTGGGTTTTTTAGTACACGCTCTCTTTCTTGTTGCGCTATAGAGTTGAAGGCGAAAAAGCAAAAAAGGGGATTGGAAAAATTGAAATATCTTTCCCGCTGGTTCCACTGGTCATCGTGTACCGACATTTGTTGTCCTGGAAGCATTTTCTAGAGTGTGGTGGGGAAAAATAAAACCTTTTCCCATGGCATTCGGTTGCGTTGTGTATTTCGTTATCTTGTTCTGTGTTCATTTTTGTGCTTGTTTTCGTTATGTTTTTTTTTTCGTAAATTGGAAGCTTTTTTGCACTGTTTGTTTTACTCAATATTTCCCTGTTTCCTGTGTCCAAGGCAAGCCGTTTTTCGCTTGCATCAATGTTGTGTTGCTTTTATCGTTTTTGTAATCGTTTCTTTTACTTTTTATTTCCCCCTCCCTACAGCCCATGCCCTGGACCGGTGTGCCACTGTGAGGATTATTTATTTACAGTGAGATTTATTGCGCGTAAGCTAGTCAAATAAAGCAACATGGGTGCCCATGGGTGGTGCATTTTTAAACTCCACTTTCACCTACCACAGTTGACGGGAAGGGAAGTATCTGTATCGAAATAAAGAGTAATTCTTTTTTCTAGCCTTCTCTCTGTTCGTTTTCAGCTACAGTGCGCTTAATGAACTGTGCAGCGGGACTGTGTGCTGTTTGTTTCGCACACCATTACAATTTATTGTGCCTTCGTTAGCTTTCGCGTGAATGTGATGGGGCGAACCGATGGGAGGGATGCGTGCGTTCCGACTTACCCAAATACGCCTGGTAGGGTTCAGCCATCTGAATCAATGCTGAATCTTTCTTGTTGTAGAGAATCTTTACACGTTGTACATCACCATACACTCCTGCGAATGAAGAAAGGGTAAGGGTAAAGGGTGAGTATAAAATTATTGTCATATTTAACGTTTTGCTGTTGTTTTTCTACTTTTCTTCCGCTTTAGGAAGAGTCGACACAGAACTGAAAAATATTCGAAACTGCGGAATACATCGATGTCACCAAATACTGATTAAAAAGATCGTCTTTGCCATAAATTTACTTTCTGTTCCCTACCAAAACCATTATTTGTTACTGGTTTTAGTTGAAGGGATAGGTAAAAAGATGAAGAATTATCTTCATACAGAAGTCTTCTTCTTCTTCTTC